>JAQFVV010000320.1:0-406636 GCA_028023455.1 Epiperipatus broadwayi
GATGTGTGTATCACAAATTGGATTGTATAGCATTTTATAACTCCTAATGTGATCCGTAGAATCCATGTACGATGTGTAGAATAATGAGTATACGAGGTAATAGCTATAACTGTAGTTAAATTCCATACATGCAATTCTATCCTTTTTGATTAGTTATTATAAGCAATATTAGATTAACGATTTTGCGTGGCTCCCCAAACATGAAACAATTTTAAAACATGATACGCAGAATTTAAATGAAAATGTTTTTCATAAAGTTATTAATCTCTACATTTCTCTATCAAAAGTGTTCCAAGTTTATCACATCCATGCAAGTATTTATTTATCCACGCGTTAATCCAGGAATACTAATTACAGCAATTAATTTATTCATTTTAAACCAACGATACAATTATAAAATAGCTTTGATTAATTATTTGAAGAATGTTTATTATCCAAATGTTAAACAAATTAACTAGCAAATATTACTGGCATTGTAAAGTTAAATATCAATCAATATTATATTTTATTAGAATTAAAAAACGGAAATATTAAAATATTTTGATAACTTTAACGTTTTACTTTAACTTAAAATTCTTCTTTTTTAAAAAACAAATTTTCATATTCATAAAACTTCTGTAATTAAAATACTTATTTAATTTTTCCAAATTGTAGAATAATAAATATTTCAAAACATACCAAAATCTTGTATTTAATTCTTTCAAACTTAAACTGGGAAGCTCCGACATTTTAAAAATGTAATATTGGAAATTATTACCGGTGATTCGATCCACTTGGCCAGCCGACTTGAACAGACTTTTAAATTTAGCAATTCATCTTATAATTAATTACCACTATGTTATATTTACATTTATAGCAAGTTTTGTGGTAATCCGTTTACTTATTAACTATTTTAAAATAAGCTTATCAAATTTACACCATTTGCCTTTACCATTTTCTTTTCTTTTCTCCCTCCAAAAGCAAACTAACAGACGATGTTCCTTAAATTCGCGCTCTTTTTTTTTACATTGAGACGCATATGTAATTACTGTATTTTTTTTTAATAATTAATTTTAATTGAACAAATGGTTTTTTAATTCAATGGAAATAATAATTTAAGATCATTTTAAACAAATAAAAATAAAGTATTATTTTTAATACTATTTTACCAAATTTTAATGTGTTGTCAAATTTTTAAAAAGTTAAACGTTTTGATATGAGTTAGTATATGGGAAGAAGCAAACTTAAATTTATTAAAATAATATAAGAAAGTAATCTGTTCAAAGTGCAGCTCAAGCCAATCAAATCACCAAAAGAAGAAAGAGAAATTTTTATACTAGTTACATCAGTTAATATATTTTATACTAAAATATATGGTTACAATATATATATTACACAATATACCCTATGGATAATTTATGTTGATCTTGGGTTCTTGTGGTTCACAATTGAGCCACGCAGGTTGGGCTACAAAAACTGTAATGTTATAAATGGAATAGTGGGTGAGGCAATATTATATGTTCAGATTAAAATATTTATTTAACATATAAGTAGAATTAAATAAACTGAGAAAAACTCTATTATCAGTCAACATGAAAGTAACAGAATTGTTTATGTATGGCACCCAGAGACAGAGACTCTATTATATCTAATCAATTACAAAATTCAGAAAGTACCAAATATGAGATAAATTAAATGAAGAATCAACCATACCATGAACTCAAAACAAGCCTACATTAAGATGACATGCTACACATATACAAGTGTCCCATTAGTATCTTCCACTAACATGAGAAATCATCAATATAATTACCATAATAAATATGTGATTAAAAGTAGAAATACCCATAATAAAAAGAAAGGCATTGGAATAACAATTAAATAACAAACCTCAAAACACAACTACTCATACTTATAACGTACATAGCAAAATGAATAATCAAAAGACCAATACAAACGTATGCATGAGATAAACAGCTAATTTTAAAATTATAATAATAATAGAAATTACACACTGATTTAATGCAAAATATACAATATATAAAATAGTGACTTTATTCTTATTGATGTCTAAAATATATATATATAAATTCTATACTTCAAACTTCCAGGACACAATGACATGAATAAAACCATTTACATACCACCTCTAAATACATGATTATACATGTTAATATACTCCCCCCCCCCCAAAAAAAAAAGAGGTTCACAAATATTGGAAATACATAATGTTTAAAACATTTTAATAGTAACATAAAAAAATCTTTAAGCAGCCCCCCTCCCCTGGGTGAAAATAATTTTCACACAGTTGCACATTTGACCACTTTCATAATCATATGTTTTGTTTCACTTATTTACAAAATATAAAAATATTCATAATTATATATATTGTAACCAAAAAAAAAAAAAAAAAGGAGAGGGGGGAAAGGAAAAAGAAAAGTTTAGAAATAGAATTAGAGAGAAAGATGATAATGAAAGAGAGAAGAAAAGATGAAAAGAAATGAAATGAGATAGAAATGATATGTGGTGGAGAGAGATGGAAGGAGAAGAAGAAATAAATGATTTGAAATGGATCAGATGATAGAAGAGATGTGAAAGAGAGATGAGAAATAATATGAAAAGAAGTGAAATGAGAGACTCTTAACGACTTGGCTCAGTGGGATTACAATAAAATTTAAGAAAGGAGATGATGCTTCAGAGATGTACAATCGGATAGAGACCAAATCCAATACTAGTGCAACTATAACCATTATGGCATATTAATAATCTGCTACTAAACCATACAAAAGATTATTTAAATCATTAATTAATAGTTATTAGAATAGCCCTATCACCAGATCACATATACTCTGAATAAGAATAAATGGTACCTTGATTGTGAAAGATTATCTTACTAAATTATATTTAATAAGGCAACAAGAGTAAACAACCTCAGGGATTTCTAAAAATAAACTCTTGTGCAAAATCAAAATTTAAGTTACCTAATAAATAATTGCTGGGGTGAATAGAACAAATGAGTGATATCTTGGCTGACCATAAATAATTACCTTATGGTTCAATCTTAGAATAATAAACAAAATAAATATTAATTCAAAGATTTAATGAATCAATTCAAATTTAAATTAATAATGGCATATTATCCAAAATATTATTCGAGCAAAGAAAAGGACAAGGGTAACAAGGGTACTTTTTATGCCTTTCCCATATTCACAGACAACGTACTCAAGACCTCAAATGCAGATGGATTAAAATTTTTTGGACATATAAGGTTTGAAGATAATGATAGACAATGTACAGTTAATATAAGATAATGTGCAGCTTTTAAAATAATAGTAAATAAAAATATTCTTCTGATGTACTAATATTCTTAATCTCATATTGCATAGTCTTTAGTCTGAGAAGACATACTGATAATTTTAAAATAAACTTTTAACTAAGCATTTAACTAAGTATCTGATATAAGGCAATTATCTGTTATTGTGATTCAATCTAAGAGCCACTTACTTTAGCATGGCTTTATAATTTTAAAACCAATATCACATATATTTAATTAACTTTATGATATATTTGTGAACTTTTGAATTGAAGATTTAATAAACTTTGGAAACTTAAGATTTTGTGAACTTGGAACCCAAGACAATAATATTTTCATATAAAAGTAAAACAAACAAAACAAAACTTTTTGAAATAATAATTAGTTGGTTTATTAAGAACAATAAGAAAGTGTTTACAATTTAAATGGAATACAAGCATTGCCAATGTAGCATTGGAACCTATTACAAGCATTTTGACTTTTGAAAACTGTACTTGGTTTACAATAATACATAACTTCTTTAGCTACTGTTTTTGAGTATCCCTCTTAAAACTCTTTTACATGTTTATTCTAATAAATAAACTAATAAAATAATATAACTATACATAATAGTGGGCAAAGGCTATTCCATACTAGATTTTAATCTCTTTTAAACAATTAGAGATTTCAAAATATTTAACTTTAATTGCAATATCTGAATTTAATAAGCACAATTCTACTTTTAATTAACATAAGTCATAACACTATTGTGTTATTTAGCAATTAGAATAACACACAACTAGGTCTGTATTTTTAAAACAATAAGCTTAACAAATGCTAAGCTGAAAAAGCATACTGACATAACTAATATTATAGCCAGTGATATATTTACATCAAATTAAGCTAATTTTAAAATTAAACTAAATTTAAATACATGGGGCATCCACTCATCAGAGATCATTTATACACTTTTAAATAAATCTTGTCCACATAAAACTATTACCCTCAATGTTTTAAAATTTAAAAAAAATGTAACAGACTTACAAATCCAGTGGCGAAACTCTGGATGAAAATATTAAAATTAGTATGTGTGAATTGCCACTTATACCATATGCATAATTTAACATACTTAAAAAAATAAATAGAACTTATTGTTGGTTAGCTTGTAGATGATAAAACTATCATATGTATACAAATCAAACATTGATATACCTATAGCATTAAAATAGCTATCACTACCTGAAGAAACAAAGTTTCTCAAACAAACATATCTTGTCATCACTAATCTAAAACAAATACAACATCACCTACTGTGGTGGAATTAGCATTAAGTTATCATGAATGATAGGCTAAAATATAAAAATAAATAATAGGCTCCTCATAGCTGGAAAAGAATGTGGTGACTTTCAAATAAACAACAACTTAACTTTGAGGTAGAAACTAAGATGCCTGGACCTTATCTACAGTGAACCAAGAATAGGAAAGACACACCAGGAAAGCACAATAGTCTCTCATGGGATTTCCAATGCTTGTAAATGTGATCATCACTACTGAAAAAAAAATACAATACAATAACCCTCTATGGGCACAAGCACTATCAATTAATAGAAATACAATACAATAAGGATGGAGGACCTTATCTACTCCATAAAGCATACTCAAAATATTAACTAAGCCTAACTTTATGAGGCTAAAAAATACTAACTAATGACAAGATATAGACTTTACCTGAATTAACTAAATTATTCCTAAGAAGTTTAAAAATACAAAATATATATTCAATGTTCGAACCAACAAAGCAAACTGTGTCAAACGACTACTATAGGAAATACTTTAAAATTAAATGCATATCAAATTCTAGGCAAGGCACAATGCACACATAATAAAATATTTAATACTAAAATATAGTGACTAGTGGACTTTTAAAAGATTGCAAATTAAATGTGAGAATATTAATTCTCCATGCATATAAAAAAAAATTATTTGCAGTTATTATTAATATAGCGTTCATAAAACAAATGAATGGAAATTCTGTGATAAACTTCTTTGGTAGATTTAAAATGAAACTGAGTGAAACACCCCCCCCCTATAATAAACTAAGACTGTGATATTTAATTCTCTATAAATGAAATTATCAAATAGAAACTAACTTGTGAAATGCTTAATAAATAAAATAAACTTTACCTGAGAATGGCAAAATATTTGCTCATTCTAATAAACCCATTAAGTTTTAAAATTGTAACCCTAGTTTACCTTGTATATTTATGCAAAAAGTGTTACACAAAATATATAGCATAAATATTTTTATGATTTCATTTTTTTTAAGACCAATAAAACGGACAATAAAAAATAATAATACAATAACTCAGTTTCATATTTCAGCTCTGTAATGGTTTTTCCGTTTAAAATATGTAGATAATTTATTCAGGCTAATTTATCTATCCGAGTTTGAAGCTTCAGTCAAAACATTTATAAAATATGGCAATGATTTTCAAAATGAAAATGTTCAATAGTTCCTTAAGAATACTTTCATTTTTTTTCTTAAAGATAATTCTAAATACTTAAATAATAAGAATAAGCCGGCATTGAAAAAAAAAATTCTTCAGCTGAGGACATTTTTATTTATAGAATCCTGGGTTCAAATACATAATAATAATAATATATAACTTTATTTAAATTTTATTATTCTCTTTTAGGCAAACACATTTTTTAAATACAGCTTTTTTTTAAAAATATTTTTTTATATAATATTTCAAGATGTGTTTTATTTTAACAAATTTCCTTTTACTATTTTAAACACAAGAGTAGACTTCTTTTATAATTAAAGACATTCCTCAGTTTATGAGCTAAGATTAACTGTCACAAAGTTACTTATAAGTAATGGCAAATATAACAATTTACTATGTATTTGACAGATATGAGTTCATTATTAATATTTGTAGATTATTTTGAAGTTTTGTTTCCAAATAACTTCTTTTTCCTACTGCTGGGCATAAAACAAGTATTATTATTTTAAAATACATATTTTCATCTGTTTGCATTTAGCTAAAACAAATTATTTCCACTTCAGGTCAAGGTATAAGTAATAACTTTTTAATTAATCATTATTTGTAAGTTCATCCTTAATTAAATGTAGCTTAAAATATTTTTGTCCAACACTTTCCAGAATAAGATAATTACTATCTCATATACAATAAATTTTAAAGTTGGACACTAGGAAAAATCTATATTCAATTATAAAATGCTTAGCAAATAAAGTTCATTCTTCTTTAACTTAATGTAATATATTTTCTTTTCTAAATTTATTTTTAGAAATAAGCATTATTCTGGTAAGAGCATATTTAAATGTAGATATCAGGTATTAATAATGAAGTATCAAATTTAAAGACAATTCTAATTTACAAGGAAGCTAATGCATTTTCATTATAATATTTTTAAATTATGAATGTCTTTTAATTTTTTCTTTTTTTTTTCTCGCATATATTTTTAATTTAACAGGATAAATACTGAGTATTCTATAGCTAAAATAGTTCAGTGCAACAGAGTGTTTAGCTATATAAATAATTAATAATTTATACTTTAATTTTACTTTCACCTTCAAATAAACAAAAACAAATAGATAAAAGGCACATGAGATAAGAGACGCTAAATTTTCTCCAAACATTTTTTATTGCTATAATTTCATGTTCCAACTGAAATTTGAATATCAGAAAACAGTTACCTTTTAAAATTCAGCCATTCATTACTGCAAGACAATTTTAAATAGTTGTTTTAAAAACATACTTTTACTTTTTAAGTAAGATAATAAAGTTTTAAAGAAAATTACAACTTTTTATTGAAGAAAAATTTAGAATTCAGCCATATGCAGAAACAAAATAAGTAAGCCCCTGAATAAATCCTGGATTTCTATTTATATCTGATAATCTCTAATACTCCCACTTTTGTATGTCAATTGGCTTGAAAACCAATGAAGTTATTTTTTTATTAAACTTTAACATTCTTGACAGATCAGCTGTGAAATCGATCTACTGATGTAATTGATCTAATTATACCAAATCACGTGACTCAACAGCTGCAAAGTCAAAAGTTCATTATTAACAAATATTATGTAATATTCTTAAATAATATTTTATAAAACACAATAGCAATAAATATAAAATTCAGAGCTATCCCTCTTTATTAAACTTTTAATATTTAATTTCAATAATTTTATTCATTCATTTGTTGTTTTTTTTTTAATCAATATTAGAATTAAATTATTTTTTTATTTTTATGTTTACATGTCTTTCTTGCATGCACATACATATTCTAACATATGGGTGACCTATAAACATGAACTCACACTAATTGTTTAAAAGAAAACTACAAAAATAAAAATATTAATGAATATTTAATTCAAAATAACTTTATAAGTGAAATGCTAATCTAAATTACATCTAATAAGTATTACTATACTGTTTTAATAAAAATTTACAGTTTATTTTTAAACTTATTATTTAATACTATTTATTCCAATTTATTTACAATATCTAATTATTATAATTTAGACATTAAAATGAATTACACAATACTTACTTTAAAATACATTTAATATTATTTATCAACTCACAACTATTTCTGATATTTCCTTTAATTCAAATTATTGTCTGACATCCCTTATCAAACTAACTCATATATACTATTGAAATATTTAGACATAATCCCATAATATTTAATAATTATTACAATACTATATAAGATTATCCTATTTTATTTATTAGCTAAGTTAACTTCCATTTTTATCTTTATTATTTTTTAAAAATCTGAAAATTTCAAACAAAAGGTTAAGCTAAGATAACCTCGGGCACCTATTGGAACCAAGTGAAACTTCACATAGGTACAATATATATCTTCAGTAGAGAATTTCCATAATAAATTTATGTTAGATAAATAATGCAGTAGGATAATGATTTCTTTTGAAAGATTTTTAGAATCGTGTTGATCTTATAATGGCAGGAACTTTTATTACTTCACAAAAATTAAAGTAATCATTTAAAGTAAAGAAAGAAATTGAATATGTTCCCCTGTAAAAACATACATATTGTAACCAACCACTGGGGTGGACTTTTACACAAAGTTATAAATCAGTCATTTTAATGATGCATACAAAATTTAAGCCCTTGTTATGTCAATCATCAATAATAAATAAATAAATACATTTTCCTAGAGCTCGGAAAGAAGGACTAAAATATGCACAGACGTTTTCTTTTTAATGCTTAAATACTACCCTTTTAAATCATAAGCATATAGCCCTTTTAATATTTTTTACCTATAACATTTAATTTGAATTAAGAGTAGAGACACCTCCCAACTCAAATCAAAATATCCAATCCACCCATAGTAATTCTATTAGCCTGATAACAAAATGAAATGCTAATCTAGCTCAGCCTTCTTTTAAATTATTCATTTGCAAAATAAATAAATAATCTTAATAAAAGAAATCTTATTTATAAGAGATTTATACATCTATTCAACAAATAAGCAAACAATGCAAAACTTCCAAGAAATATAATAGATTTTATTAATCGACATTATAAATGTTTTAATAAATATCAAAGATTAACACAATCAAATTGCTAAAATTTAAACTATTCGATTATCATTTAACATATATCATGACTTAGATAATTGTAGACCTTTAGACTTCCATTACATAAATAATAAATTATTAAGACAACATTTAACAAACAATAATGCACTATATATTAAATAGCATATAACATTTAACAACAATAATAGCATTTTACTTCTTATAACAAATGGATTTAAAATATTTTATAGTTAATATAAAATTTCAATTTCCATTTCTAATATGTCTATTATATAATAATCAAAATAATCATAATAAATCCCAAATTTTCTTTTAAATGTATTTAACTAATATAAATACCAAAAAAATTGAAATAAATAACAATAACAACAACTAACAACAACATATATATAAAATTTCCATATCAAAGCCAAATCAAAGATTTTTTTTAAAAAACAATAATGACACTTTCATTGAAATGATGGATCTTTCCAAACTTTACAACATCCTCTCACTATCAAAAAAAAATTGTATATAAGCAACTACATATGACAATGGTAACAGTAACTTCTAAATTAATGATACATTTTCCCTTTAACTAGTTATGGGTGGTCTTTCCCATTTAAATGAACATTTCAATAATAAAAACATGGTAATAAATAAATAGAAATTCTAAAACATATATACAAAAGCACAAAATTCTAAGCACCTGTGGTTCCCCCCCCCCCAAATATATATATATGGTTCTCAAACTTATCATAAGACATTTAATCATGGTTGGTACCAGGAACTTCTACTTTTGCCAAGAGCATCAACATAAATTATCCTAGAATATAAAATAGATGTAGAAAGTTTTAGAGCCAAAATACTGCTGGTCATTCATAAGACACTGATCGAAGGCTTCTAGCATTATACATTCCCTTCAGACCATCAGCTGTACAAATCATATAAGCATTTAACCCCACTTTCTTTTTAATTCTGTATGACCCTTTATAAATATTAAAGAATTTCTTAAATTGGTGCTCCTGTGGATGACTAATATGGGGTACAAACTGACATCAAATATATGCAATAATTTATCATTCAATAATTTACATCCTCAGTTTATACTCATTGATCCCTTTCACCAGGCCAAAACTATCTTAACCAGTGCAAAATAACAATAACAAAATGTCATAACTAGAACAACTCAACAAACAAGGGTTTACAATGTCATAGAACTACCTTCCAATAACACAGAACTTGAAGTTGGAAAATGTTTCTAGGCAGAGAACAAAAAACAATGTGGGTCATATGATTCGGATATTTCAAAGCCAAATTAAAATTACTATGCTCTCTAGATAAGCTATAAATAAAGTAGTTAACTCTTAAGAAATTTAAGAATATAGACTCTAGATAATAAATAAAGCTATTATAAACAATGGTTTCTAACTCTATTCCTCTTAAATGTCATCATTATACTTCCGATCATTTTTGTTTTGGTACGATATTTATAATACAAGTCAGGTCCATCACAGCAATGGTATGAATTCCCATTGGACCATTTAGTCTCTAATCTACCTAAGAATATAGCTTCTGCATACCACACACTACTATAATGATCCTGTTCCTTATAAAGTAAAGTCTCATAGTTGGAATAATTCATCACATCTTGACAAAATTCCCTACTCTCAATATTTGTATAGTCATATATCAAGCACCTTGCATTGGCTCTGCCATCATTGATTATAGAATAACAATAACTAAATCTATGCATAATTTCTTGCTTTTCAGATATTTTGTTACAGTGATACATACTTGTGTAAAAATCTTTTGCATCCAAGTTATATAAATACACGTAATTTATAAACTTCTTATGAAGACCTACTTCAAATAATAGTTGAGCATCTCCTTCAATCTTATAATTCCTTCTATCAAAGTCAAGGTTATTACTTTCAAGATCATTGTATAATGACAACTTGCTAAAATATTTTTGACTTATCATGGCACTTTCTTCAAAAAAGTATTTGACCATATTATTCTCACAAAACTTAATTTTAGATAGCAGTTTTGTGCTTCCAATTATTTTAAACATCTCTTTGTCATTAGAATTGATACATTTATAGCCAAGCACCATCAAACTTCTGAACTTTTTATTTCCATATAAATATATTAGTTTTATAAATATTAGTGAAACAAGGTGGATCTTTAACTAAAGAAAGCCTATCACTATTCTTTTTATCTTTAATCTCTTCAAACTCAAAATTATCATCTAAGGTCTTACAAACTATGATCTGTAACTTTTATACTTCTATCAAAATTCTTTATCATCAATTGATGAAGGCTTTACTTTTTTTCTATATTTAATGATTTCTTCAGCAAATTTGATTTCTAGATCTACTATCCTCTAGTGTTTTCAATTCAGTACTCATTTTATCAGAGTTAACCTTTAATTCTCTTAATTCATTAGAGTTAGCTTTCAACTTGGTTTTTATTTCACTAGAATTAGCCTCTATTTTATCCATTTTATCAGCCATTTTTTTATCATCACCACTAATTCCTACAAACTAATGCTAGCACCACCTAATATTTTATTAGCATTATCCATAGTTATTTTAAAACAACAATAATACTATACCCTCAAAAAATTAATATGTATTTTATGCAATAATTGTTACAATCTGATTCTAGTCATCCCCTCACCATTCTAAAATGAAAATTATCACCCAAGCAAAATGCAAACAAACTGATCCTAATTATGAATTATATTTGTCCCAAAGATCAAGATTTCAATTTCATTGAGGTCATAAGCATCACATTTTATGAAAAATGTCATCCAACACTACAGCATTATTAAGCATAAAAAAATATTAGAGTGATATTTGAAATTACTTTACCTAAAAAATTTTTTTTTACCTATGTATGCTAATAATACCACTACATCCACATAATACTGAGATGTGGAGATTTCAACATTTAAAGTCAAAATATCACACTATAATATTAATATGTTCTAAACATACTGAAAATGCCCATATGTGCTAAATAAGCCTACATTTAGATAAGTTAACTATATGGTGAAATAATTTCCTTCCTTAAGGGAATAGTGATCATCTATTAATTTTATATTTTGAATAGCAACTCTAACCTGTCATAGACTAATCCACCATTATACTAAGGAATCCTAATGCAAAAGAAATTTCTTTGAAATTGAAATCTTACATCCTCTTACTATGTGACTCCAGTTTCTATTAATTGTTCACTTTTCAAGCCCCTTAGTTGTTGATGCCAATTGTAATGGTAACTATATTCCATTGTAATTTATCTCACATCTTGGCTTATTTTTTATCGAAGTCTTGAGTTGGGAAGCTAATTGTAATAAAAAGTATATGTATAAAAAAAATAAACTAGCCCAATCATTGGATGTTAATTATAATGGACTTAATTTTAGACAATTTTTTGCTTATGATTTTACAAACATCTGTTTGCGATTTGCTATTATTTTTGAACTCTGCAAATTTATAAGATTTCTCAAGCATGAGTTTATAAGCTACCCCACATTTTATAGCCTCTATATAATTTAAATAGCTAATGGCCAATAATTGTTGGTGTAAACTATCATTACACATACCAGTAAGCAATTGTTTTAGCAGAGCTTCTTCAAGGAAAGATCTATAGATGCAATTTTTGCTAAATTATGTAGAGCATTATCATAATCTTTTATACTTTCATCCCAACCTTGGTTCCTAGTTCGGAATTGCAGTCTACCAACATGCCTCAAGGGTGGGGGTTAAAATGTTTTGCCAAATGCTCTTTAACTTGATAGTATAAACATTCTTCAGGAGTTAGAGGTTCTGTGAGCCTGTTGGCTATCTCAATAACTTCTTTCCTAGCAAAGCATAATAATAAAGCAATCTTATATTTATCATCTTTAACTTTATTAATGAATAAGTATTTTTTCTATATGTTGGACATACAGAAGTCAATTATTTGCCTCACTGATGTCAAATTCACTGATTGCTACTTGCATTGCCTAGTCTTTTACCTAAATTTAACTATTCTTTTTAATTAATGGTTCAATTTAAGACTTTGACTGTGCCAATTGCTATGTCTAGATGATTTAAAGACTGTACTTCCCATGAGTACAAATCAATACTAACAGTTAATATTTAAATAATTATTTCCTTATGATTCTTATAGCATTTAATTATTTACACACACATATATACAATAATTAACATAAGGCTTGAAGGTATACACAAATAATAATTAAGATCAATACGACCTTTAAGTGTCCTATCTGAATGTTCTCACATTTGGAGGTCAGCTCTTTTCCAAGATAAATGTCCATGTGCATAGATGAAGCTCTAAGGAATGAGTGTTATCTTTCTGTCTTTAATTAATTAGTTATTTTTTTAGATTGTTGTTTATGTTATAAAGGAAATCTAACTTGAATTCCTTTGTTTTATTTCATTAATGACATTGTACTCTCATTAATTAGACTATTATCATTTTAAAAAATAATCTTTTTCTAATCTTCAAATTATAAATCTTTTACTTATTAATTTTAAAAGAATGAGTTTTTTAAAATTCTTTAACTTATAACTTTTTATCATGGTAGTTTTATACTTACATGTGTATGTACATTTAAACATTTACATGCATATCAGGAAAGAAAAAAAAATAACATTTTCAACAGATTAATTTATAAAAGTTAGGGTTAACTTCTTAAAATCAGTGATTGGGAAGATATCAACCTTGGTATTAATATATTCTCAAAGAAATAAAAATGCAACTATATAACTTTAAGTATACAAAATAGAGCATTTAAGGCAATCAATTAAGTTAACAAAGATAATACCAGCTACCCTTTTGGAATTTATAATAATAAAATTTTTTAGATACTATATCATACCTGTATTTATTTTTTCTGCAAAATAAATGATTACAATATATATATTGAACTGGATGCTTATCCACTTCAAAAGTTTTATTGCAAAATTAAAACTAATTTTTATTTTTATAAAGTTTTAAAAGAAAGTTATTTAAAAATTTTGTATATTATTTTTTTATGTATTAAGAGTATGTGCTATATCACATATACTCCTTTACATGTTAAAATTTTATGATTTTTATTTTCAAAAGATTTTTGTTTGAAATCTATTCTTTTTTAAATCTATTTGTAAAAACATTTTAATTTAAATGTTTCAATATTTTGGAAAAAACACTTTAATTTTGAAGATTTTGATTGCATTCCTGGTTATTTTATTTTTGATTGTAATCTACTTTTAATTTATTTTAAAAACAACAAGCTGAGACTTAATTTTGCATTTGTTTTTTTTTTTAATTAATTTTGGATAACACGAGCCATGGTCAGATTTTTTTTAAATTAAGATTAAGTCTGAGATAGAGATTTTCCCTGGGCAAAAACTTATAATTAAAGATGAAGTGGGAGATAAGAATGCACATAAATAGCCCTGGGATTTCAGACTTATTATTATTTGGCTTAGAATTATTATTCTACTTATTATTTTTTTTGTTATTCAACTTTTTAGTATGCTGCTTGTAATACCTATTTGAATTCCTTTGCTGTCTTATATTTTAAAGATTGCTCTCTGTGTCTTTATATCATCATTGCTAATATTATATTTTTGCTGTCCGTTAATAGGAATTCTGCTGATATCATATTACTGACTATTATTTGCTAAATAGTGATAGTCTCTGCAGAATGTCAAAACTACATGCCATGCAAAATCTTATCTACAACATGCAATGCTAAATCAACCCAAAGATGAATCCCGGATTCCAAATTGTTCCTTCAAAATCATGTCTTAATAGCCTAACTGATTCCAAAGATTGCTTCCATATTTCCTACAAAAGAGATATAAATCAAAAGCCTTTATGATGGACTCAAGTTAACAAGAACTTTGCATACTTTGCTGGAATAACTCTATTGACAACTCAAAGCCTCAAGGTAAACCTATGTTTTCATATTATAACAAGGGATTAAATCTGTAGTTAAATCTCTTGTTAAGTCTCAACTTAATCTTAAAACAAGCCTGTCTTTATTATAAATTTTGAATATTCCTTTAATATTTTTAATTATTTTATGTATTTTTCTTATTATAGTGTGTATTGGAATCTTAGTTTTAAGATTCCATATTTTTAAATTTATTTGTCTGAGAGTGTATTGCAAGTTTAGATTTTATAGTTATTGTCTCTCTTTTTATATTACTAATCCTTAATAAGTGCTTTGGCAAACAGTTGTAATTTCCTTTTAATTCACATGTCCTGTATTTTTTCATTATAATTAGTTTTGTCAATCTTAGTTTGCATTTCTTGCAGACCATAAATCTTTTGGCTAATGGTTTATCAAGTATATGGTTCTGTTTTTCCTAAATCGGAGGTTTTGTTTTCTTCTATTTAAGATTCCACAAAATCGTAATCTTTTCTTGTTCTATTTTTTTTCTTGTATTGGAATCAACCCTTGATAATCTTGAACATGGTTATCATTCTTAGTCCTGTTGTTTTTTTCTGGGCTAAGGAAAGCTCACCCATGCTGCTTCATTGTATTCCCTACAAGATTGCTTTGTTTTGAAATTTCTAACTAGGGAAACTGGAATTATTTTATATAAATTGCTAGCAGGAAGAAATTGTAAATCTGTTTTTAAATTTTAGGAGAGAAAATGAACTTATCTGCCAGGGTGTTTAATGTTTCAATACTCACATACACTCTCTGATAAATAAGGTAGAGAAATCTAGGATTTATTATTGTAAAATTATTTAAAATCATTTTGACTGCTGTTTGTATCTGTATTCTTTTCTCAATTGTCTGAACAAGATTAAAGAGCCCTTTCTCTCTCTGGGTCTAGCTGGTGGCATTCATCACCATCATTAGCTTTTGAATCACTGTAAATTAAATTTTACAGGTAGTTAATGACCTAGTTGCAACCTTGGTGATCAAAAGAAGTGAAGAAGTGACCAGTACAATATATATATATATTGTAACGTTTATTTATATACGTTACAAATATATTGGCATTTGGTAAAAGCTAAAAAAGTAAATTTAGATTTTTTTTGATTAGTATAATTTTTGTTAAAATGTGCAATGAAGGTTAAAATTGTCATTCTTATTTTTTTTATCTAATTGGAAAGAATAAATGACATACAGATTACTAATCCAGATAAATTAAAAGAATTCCAAAAGTATAAGCTAAAAGAAAAATATTTTAGCTAATTAAAGATGGAAGAATAATGCTAAAAAAAAAGAGAACTTTGTAACTTAAATTTAAGAGAGAGTGTATAAGATTATTATCTTATACGCTGATAAAAAAACAAAAGAGTGCGCAGAAGTTCCAAAAATGGAGCGCGATATAAAAAGGAGATGACAACTTCAATCTGGGTCTTCTCTTTAACTTCTAGTTACGTCTCCGAAAGTTGGAGGTTTCCACGAGCATAACCTGTGGCAAGAAATATACTTCTACACAGGTATGCCCCTTGCTGTACCAAGCTGTCACGCAAGCATGGAAACGGGACTTGTGAAGACCGCTTTTTGCAATAAAAGGGTCACTACAACCGTGCCTTTTCTCCAGCTATAGAACGGAACAATAATGGAAGATGCCGGCAGGAGAGACCAATGGAAATTCTCATGATCTGGGATCCCATAAACCTACATGAACTTACCGGTAAGTTAAGAATAAATTTTCCTGATAGTGACTTAAAAGTTTGCAAACAATTATTTATCTAAGCTTAGACTACCATCCTGATATAGACTTTACTTTCACATTCAAGGGACTTTCTTATAAAGAATTTTATACAAGATCTTGGAACATTATTATTGCTTTAATTACTTAATCTAACTGTTTTTGTTAATCGATTCATTATCTGGATTAGCGTGTGTGTACTTTCCAGTTTAGTTAATTCGTAATTTAACTTATAAATATTTTTAGTTTGTTAGAATAAAAGAGATTTTACTTTTATCAACCTTTTCATTGTGCGTTATTAATAGTAGTTATTATTTTTTATTATTAAATCTATTAGTAGTTTAATAAGATTTAAAAATGTAATTTACCTTTGCCAATATGTTTGAATAAGCCCAGGAATAATAATCTTAAAAAATTAGTTCTCGTTACGGTATGATGCAATACCGATTAGTTTAAAAGCACTTTTTTTTCTGTTTAGTTTACGAGTTACAATATGTTTGACGCCGACTCAGTGGGTCTAACGACTCTGGTGCCCTCATGTAGAAATTAAAAACTGAGTCAGCTCACGATTGTACTTAGCAATAATTCTAGGCCGAGTTGATCAGGAAATATAGCTATGTTTTTAGAATAGAAATATAACTTTCTTCTTTTTTGACATAGCTTGATCAACTCACGCGCAGTTTATATTAGCGTGTAAGAGGCCTAGCAAAACAAAAAACGTTACAATATATATAGTAACCTCTACAATCTTCACCTACATCACTTTGTGTACAAATAAATGCCCAGCGCCAATTCTATATGAGATAGAATAAATTCATAATTTATCTCTACTTATGGATAAGACAATTATTATACTATTAATCTACAGTTTAGCTCAGTTGGGGGTTATAGGGTATCCTGGTCATCTAGAATGCAAATGGGGATGAGAGAAGCATTTGTAAACAATAACTATAATGTTTATTTAATTATATTATAAGCATTTATTTAAGCTATCAAAAGAAAATAATTTGTGGATTAAATCAAGAATCATGATATGTTCCATTCTCTCACCATCCAAGTGCATGCTAGTCCAATTATGCCACTCATCTAATATATTTGGGAATCACTAACAACAATCAATCTACTGGCATTTAATTTAGATTGCATAGCTATATCAATGTTTATTTAAATGATGAAATAATCTCAGGGCTCTGTTATATGAATAATAAGTCAATCCTAATATAATATGACTATTAAATAATGAGAACTATTGTGAAATTGACAATTATTACAATAAAATAAAGGATAGACAATGATAAGGATTGGGTACATTTTTATCTCCCATTACTATCTATTTTAAACAAGGTAAAATCTATATCTTGGCATTATACAATGTTTGGATCAATTCAGTGTTATCGAGTTAGATTGCATATACTATTAAACTGATATATATTATAAATTATATTATGTTGAACATATGTATGTGTGAAAATGGGCAATCGAACATATACGATAAAATAATTCAGAGGGAATCTTACTTCAACAAACATTTATTACAAGACACATTCTTTTACAAATACATCAATGATGATTTAACAGTAATTTACATTAATTACAAATTTGACTAAATAACATTTAAATAAAATAAAATAACACTTAATATTTGGAGTCTCTTCCTCTTGTCTGTTATTTCAATAATATTTATAACTTCATTTGTTAAATTATTATCAACGGAAAATAATTCTATATTCACATACCAATGTTTATACCATCTATTCCCATCCTGTGCTTTCAATGAACTAAGAAATCGATATCAAATAATCAATTAATGTCATTTAAATTATTTTCGTATGCCTACAAATCTATATTTACTATATGAGATTAAGTCAATTATTTTATATAGCGCGATGTTTTTTATAAACAATAATATTTAAACAGCATTAAACTGTTGCACATGCGTTTTGGATATTAAATATAAAATGAATGAATACTAACACTTCAACCACATGACAAAGTCTTTGGTTGAAGTGTTAGTATTCATTCATTTTATATTTAAAATCCAAAGCGCATGCGCAACAGTTTAATGCTGTTTAAATATTATATGAGATTAAGTAATAATTTTATTAAAACTAGCCTTAAATAAAGTAAAATTTTGTAATACAATATTACATCCATACCGGGAGGATGAATTGCCAGTAGTAATAATAAATGAAATAATGATAATGTGGGTGATATGATTTGACAAGCTACTCAGAACTTACAATTCCAGCAATGGTTTCCTTCTATATCTCTAGGTTTATCATATCTTCGAATGTGTGCGCATTTATAAATTCACAGTCACAATGCATTTTATTCATTATATTTTCCATCTGTTGACTTGTGGAATGAATAAACTTCGCAATACTGATGGTACAATGAGCTAATCACCAAATTATAAATTCAATTTCAAGTATATTACAGAAATCACTAAAATATTCATCTGAAATAACTAACATATACTACATAACAATAAATACGTGGAATAAAGAGGGAAAGCAAAATAATATCAAATAAATATTTATATACATGCACATGGGGGTTAACAACAACTCTAAACATCAACTTAATTCTTCAACATAGTAACTATACACTCTTCTAACACAAATGGTGTGGAACTCAGCCAATTTATCCTGAATAAATGGGGCATCTATCACTTCCCTTTAAGAAATATAATTATCGTACCACAGACTATCAAATAAGGAAATATACTACCACCCATGGCTCAATAGATAAATAAGTAACATGAGTATTAATCAATCTGAATAACATGATCATCCTCTCAATCACCTCTCCACTCATAAGACATCTAATGCACTTTATAAGACAAATCGATAACAGACAAACTCTTAAATTTTTACAATCTTTAGCCATAGCACCAGCCACAACTGATAAGAAACAAATAAGCATAAATTTAACTCTTATATAATAGCTTCTGATAGTGAACACACACACAAATATATGATCATGTATGAAATAATTTTGAAATCACATCAGACAATATTAGCATTAATTAAATTATAAATGAATCTAATATCTATGAAAAACTATGAACATTGAATTTCAAATTAGTATAAATACTACCCAATAAGAGCTGAAAATGATATAAGAAAGTATAACTGTGAAATAGCAAGGAAAGTTGTAGAAGAAAATAAAAGTCTCAAGAATGTTAAACAACATTTTGGTATTGGTAGGAAATTTATATCTGTAATAAGAAAAAAAAGATGGAATTATTACTAAAAAGAGAGATGACATCATGAAATTGGTAGAAGATTTTTATCAAGAATTATATAGTAATAAAGAACAAGTACCTCCTATATCTATTACATCTTCTGAATTGCCCAGAATTTTAAATGAAGAAGTGAGACATGCAATTAAATGTATGAAGAAAGGAAAGGCTCCAGGAAATGATGGAATTATAATTGATATATTAAAAGAAGGAGGTGAAGAAATAGAAACAATTTTAGAAAAGTTATATACCAAATGTCTAAATAATAAAGATGTACCGGAAGATTGGAAGAATGTAGTAATAATATTAATATTTAAAAAAGGTGATAAAGAAGATATTAGAAATTACAGACCTATCAGCCTTTTATCAGTTTTATATAAAATATTTACCAAGATAATTACAACTCGTCTACAGTGAACTTTGGATTTCCACCAACCAAGAGAACAAGCTGGATTTAAAAGTGGTTTTAGTACAATAGATCATATCCAGGTATTGAGAGAAGTCATAGAAAGAACAAATGAATATGAGTTGTCATTATGTTTTGGATTTGTAGATTATGAAAAGGCATTCGATTCTATACACATTTCTTCAGTGATTAAAGCATTGGATCATCAAGGTATAGATCCAGGATATTGTCATATTTTAAAGAATATTTATAAAAATGCAACAGCAACAATTAGATTACATAATGATACTGGAAAAATCAACATTGAGAAATGTGTAAGACAAGGTGACTCCATATCTCCAAAACTTTTTACAACAGTGCTGCAAGAAGTATTTTGTGGATTAAAATGAAAAACTAAAGGAATGAAAGTAAATGGAGAGTATTTAAGTCATTTAGATTTTGCAGATGATGTAGTTGTTTTTGCAAATAATGCTTCAGAGCTGCAGGAAATGTTGCAGGAGTTAGCAGATGAAAGTAGAAAAGTAGGACTAAAGATAAATGTTAAAAAGACTAAAGTAATGTTTAATCAATTTGCTCAAAATATGAAAATAAAGATTGATTATGAAGAATTAGAAGAAGTTAACAGTTACAAATACCTAGGTCAGATTATTAATACAGATGGAAACATAATGGAGGAAATTAATCATAGAATTAAACTTGTTTGGAGTGCTTTTGGTAGAAATAACTTGATACTAAAAGGAAATATGCCTATGTGTTTGAAAAGAATGGTTTTTAACAAATGTGTTTTACCAGTTCTTACTTATGGATCTGAGACTTGGACACTTAATAGAAGAGCAATACAGAGACTTCAGACCACTCAAAGGAGTATGGAGAGATGTATGTTGGGAGTAACAAGAAGAGATCGAAAATGCAATGTATGGGTAAGACAACAAACAGGTGTTACTGACCTTATTGAAAAAATTAAAAGATTGAAATGGAGTTGGGCTGGACATATTGTTAGAAGAAATGATAATAGATGGACAATTGAAAGTTTAAACTGGATTCCAAGAGATTGTAAAAGACCCAGAAAGAGACCACATGTGAGATGGATGGATGAAATAAGAAAATGTGCAGGGGTGTTGTGGAAAAGAGAAGCTAAAGATCGGAGAAGATGGATTAAACTTGGAGAGACCTTCATTCTGCAGTGGATTGATAATGGTTGATGATGATGATGATGATGAAGTCTGACCATTCAGCAATACTGGCATAAATGTTTTCATGTATCTGTTTACTATTACCAACTAATGAATGATGATAAAGCATGCAATTTGCACCAATAATATGAGCACGGGAATATATAATATTTTACATAATACAACAAAAGAAAAATTACCCATTTGGCATAACTTATACCAAAATCTCTGAGACGTTCTAGAGGAGATAGGCATATAAGTACATAATAATAATAAGCCAAATTAATATCAAATTAAACATAAAAGAAAATAAATAAATAAATACATCTATAGATCTATCATATATCAAACATTCTGTCATTAAAATAAAAGTTCTTCTATTTTATTTTTATTTTTTTTAGTTCATACTTGAAACTTTAAAGAAACAGAAATGCATGGGTTGCTCACGATGATAAGATGAATAAAAAAACATTAAAACATACAAACATTATTCCTGCAGGTTAAACATGAATTTGGCAAAACAGCAATAACTCCAATGTTCTTAGGGCTTC
Source organism: Epiperipatus broadwayi (assembly GCA_028023455.1). NCBI lineage: Eukaryota > Metazoa > Onychophora > Udeonychophora > Euonychophora > Peripatidae > Epiperipatus > Epiperipatus broadwayi. Next base: position 21,896 of record JAQFVV010000320.1, read on the forward strand.
CCTAATAGACATTATAATATGCTTTTGCACATATTTGAATCAATTTATTTTTCATAAACTCTGTTTTGTCTAAATTTTCCAACATTAAATAAATTTTATAATAATGAACAAGATCAGGGTTATTTGGACATCCATGCTTATGCATGTTTCCAATAAATAATTATCAAATATCATTGTCATGCATTCTATCACTCCTATATGGGTGTGAATGGTAAGGTCGTTCAGCACGCATAATTATTGCAATATTACAAAGTACTAGAATGAATAATTTTTATGTTTCAGCCTTATTTTACACAATAAAAATAGTAAATTTATTAACTAAGAGTCAATAAAATATTCCATTATACAGTTCAGCATATATTTTTTAATTAATATCATTATTATTACTTTATATAATTCCCGTGTCACACTATTTATTATAAATATGTTATAGTAAAATTGTATTAGCGATTTTTTCAAAATAATATCTAAGCATTATGAATAAAATAAGTTCAAATTGTTAGCTGATAAAAGTTAGAAACTGGTGTACCTCTAAAAGTTTATCCTTCCATATTGAATAATATTATTTTGTGTCCTTCACAATTGGCCTTTATGCTTGAGTAGTATAAAAGAAGTTTCCTTATTAAAAAGACAGAGTAGGGAATCCAATGAAAATATTAAGTTCACTTGTTTTATTATATTTCTCTTTTTTAAAAAAATATTTCACCTTCTCTAAACTTTTCTTTCTGAAGTCTTCTGTTTACTTAGCCACGTCTCTTTTTTTAGTTATAATGAGGCTAACAATATGCAAGAAGTTATTGCGTGTAAAAAAAAGAAGTTAGGAATAGAGTTTTGAAACAAAAAAAATATATTAAGTTACAAATATTAATTAATAATAAATAAAATAAATAACTTTTACATTTTTTTTAAATGCAAGATTTTATACAATAAATAATTAATAAAAAAATCATACTAACTAATGGTGTATGTGTGTGTTTGTCTTTCCTTTGATCCAGAGGTCTATTAATGAGTGAGCTATTAGCAATTTCTATGGCAAATAAATAATGTTATTGCAAGATGGATATTCTGAGTGATAATTAAAAAATATGAATGAAATGTGAAGTGTGAGATGATGTGACTGGACACCCACATATACAAGTCAAATCTTAGAATGGCAATAACAATAGGTTAGAAAATTAATGAATAAGCACTCGTTATGGCCTTACAGACAAACAATATTCATTTCCACTGGCTTGGCTCTCATACCAACAATTCCTGATATAACCCATTTTCCTCTTCCACTATTAGATATACATAAAATAAAAAAAATTTACTGATTGGTACACCATAACTAATATCCTGAGAACTTTTCAACCAAATTATATACTAAGTTATGTCACAATTCATTTTTTTATCTATTCGGTACCCCTGATCACTATTGGTACAATGTGAACTTCCCACATTCCTTCATGGTACCAATATGGAAGGTCATAATATATATAAATATACACACACAATATACCTAGAGACAATTTATCCTGATCTTGAGTTCTCATGGTTAACAATTGAGCCACACATGTTAGAGACCAAAAATTGTAGTGGGATAGAGGGTGAGGCAATATTATATGCTCAGATTAAAATATCTATTTAATATATAAGTAGAATTAAATAAACTGAGAAAAACTCTTATTACCATTCAACATGAATGTAATAGAATTGTTTATGCATAGTATCCAGAGACAGAGATTCTATTACATCTAATCAATGATAAAATTCAGAAAATACAAATGTGGAATCAATTAAATGAAGAATCAACCATACTCTGAATTTAAATCCCTTGTCTACACCTATACAATCTAGATTGAGAAAATAAAAAAGATACTAAATTCTTGTGGATATGCCTTGAATTATTGATTATGAATAAGATGAACATGCATAATAATGCCTAGCTTGTTTGACTACAAAGATCACTTACCTATTCCCATAGAATGCAAACTATGATTATTACCCCTACAAGAATAATGTAAATGAAGCTTACAATGTCAAATTTAGTATGTAACAAAGGCAGTTTTATTCATGTTAAATAAACAAATAAATAGAATAAAGATATTTTATGAAAGAAGTTTAGTGTATAGTGATTGTGCATATTTTGTACCATTAGAGATGATGAACAATATACTCATTTCAAAATTAGAGGAAAATCTATGCTTAAACTTAGATTAATAAATAAACTTTAACTTACCATGATCCATTACTAAAGTTATCAGATCTAAATAAACTATTCCAAGGAGGTTCACTCCACAATTTCAACTAGTTATTATGGTGTTCTCTAATTTTGTCTATATCTAATTGTTTATCTTATGCTAACATAGATACATGAAATCCACCCAAATACATAAAATAAGAAGGACTTCAAATAAAGTCAGACATTCTCCTATGGCAATGAAATATGTAAAATCCAGAATATTGATCCTACTGGATTTGCAATAGAGTTCATATACACTTCCTTTGATGTCCAATAACTGTATAGCAAAATCAATATTAAATGATATTTTGGAATTTTTTCTCCAAATTACTTGTTTTGATTTCATCAAAAGAACACTGGGTATTTTGAATAGTCATGCACCATATACTATTCCACAAATTAAATACTATAAACATATATGGAGGTGAAAAACAGATACCACCTAGGTTAGCTTCTGCAGAGTTCTTTCAATATTATTATCATATTCTTTTTTTAATATTAACCATCACTTTATTTTTTCATTTATAATGTAACTCATGAACTACATATATATATATTTTAAAATCAAGTTACAAGTGTAATAAAAGTTTTTTTTTTTAACAGAGATCAAATATATTATTTCCGATAAGTAGATATGGTGACTATGACATAGAAATCAACATTTTAACGTTATAAATGAATAATGAGTTATACTTTGATATCTTCAACAACAACATTATTTTTATTTATAAGTATTAATATTTTATTTCAAACATATATCCGTGTTTATTTGTTTTTAAATCTTATTGGGCATTTAACGATCCTTAGTGAAATGAAAATAAACTTCTAGAACGCAGTTGGAATCATATTTCAGTTGTTATTTAAACCTCAATTAAAATTTCATAGTTTCCAAAAGTAGATATCAAGTTTGTTTTTAGTAATAATCCATACTATATAGTTTTATATTAAACAATTTTATGAATTCCCATATTATATTGTTTGTCCTTTCATAATAAAACATAGGTTAAAAGTATGGCTATCCTTTTTAATGTAGGTAAAATATATACATATCAATACAATCCAAAAATAATAATAATAAGAGCTCTCCCTTGGCAACATGGATTCCTCTCAAGTTTGTTTATAAATTTTCTCTTTTAATATTTAAAGGGTTGTTAGTCATCATTTTCAATACATTCATTTTGTAGCTTATATTAAATGATTATTGTCAACAATGAATTTCTAAAGTTCCATACAAATACACATACATAAACTCATACAAGTGAAAATGTAATATATCAGTTATACTGTTGGTGTACATAAATAAATAAAGTTATTTTGACAAAATGAAGTCTTTAAAATTAAGACATTGTAATTGCTTTCTGATCAACAATAAAAAAAATGTCAAATCTTGCTGCATAGTGTTATTGACTTATATAAAATAAAGTAAGTTGAGAATTTATTTTCCCCTTTTCTTTTTTCTGTTAAACATAATGAAATAAAACAAGTCAAAATTGTTACTTTGATTTCAAAACGTTATTTGCTATTAATCTATGTCGTTATTTATATCAAAAACAAAATTAAAGCATTTTCTCCTCTCCAAGGTCATGAGTAATTTTCAAACTACCAAGGAAATTAATATCATTTTAATTCCCTAAAAATAAAAGGAAGTGTGAATTGTAGATTGCTTTATGTTTAGAACTTTTATAAAAATAGACAAAATCTCATTCTAAAGCTTATTAGAGATAATACGTCCCTGTACTAAAGTTAAAAAAGGTATTCATTAGCAATTCCAATCATCATCAACTCCAAAGTAAAATCACAAACTAAAATTAATAAAAAATTATTAAATAGCACATATGTATGATAACATGTGATTGGGATATATGGTAATAACATATATATACATTTTCTTCTGAATTGAACATAAAATATAATCAATTTTATAGACAACTTTATGTTTACATAATAAATTTATTTTCATCAAATAGATTTTCGTTCAAAATTGAACCTTGTCAAGATGTTATAATAATTCAAAATGTCACGTGATTAACATATTACAGTATCTTATAACACCATCTACTGGTCAATGTTAACTTTTTAATATATATCCATTGAAATCCATTATTAATCATACAAGCATATTTTCTTTGTGAATTTTTATATTTCCAAATACCATAGGATGTTTATATGTTGTTGGATATAATAACTTATATTCATTATCATTAATCAATTTAGTTTTTTTTTTCATTCTTTGTAATATTTTTATACTTAATTAAATTACTCCGATTCTTTTCTATTTTCACAAAATCTTGTTTTACCAAATCCTTTGTAATTCTATCTTCATAATTCTTCTTTATTTAAGATTACAAATCTAGATCTTTCATCTTCAACAGTAATAACTAAATTTTCCTTTTTAACTTTTTCTATAATTTCCTTTATTGTTTGTTTATTTTTCCACTTATTCTTAATTATGTGTCCTTTATTTTTATTAATTATATTATTAATTTTTAACTGCAAATTCATTTTTTCTTTTTCTTTAATATTTGCTGCTTCAATACTATAATTATTTTGAAATATTATAACATCTTGACAAGGTTCAATTTTGAACGAAAATCGATTTGATGAAAATAAATATATTATTTAAATATAAAATTGTCAATAAAATTGATTATATTTTATATTCAATTCAGAAGAAAGTATATAAGAAAGACAACATAATGGTTTTATAAAAAATACCATAAAGTGAAATATATATATATGTATAAACTTAAATTAAACATTCTATTTGTATTATAAAGTTAATAATGTTCAAGGTCAGATAGGTTTATAAATATAAATTCAGGGAAAGCTTTGAGCATTATTAAATTTATTATTTAAGTAATACATTATTGGACAGCAGCAAGAGAGTTATAATTTCAGTTTGAATGTTATAAATGACTATTTGTTAGTCTGCACTTAAAATAGGTTACATTTATCTGTTTAAAGAGGTTTATTTAAACTTCTTTGTATCAATAATTTTACTCTTTGTGGTCAAGTTGCAATCTTTGGTGACTATATTATAACCTTTTGATTGGGCATCTATGGTAAGAATGGAATATAAAATATAAATTATAGTTCCAAAATTTCCAAATTAAGATAATAATAATAATGCTATAAACTTGGGTATAACAGTAATAAATGATTTAATATATAAAGTTTACAAAGAGAATTCTGTAGCGATTTAATAATTGTTGTTATTTATAATCATTTATAATATAATCTACTATATAATCTTAATACAATAGATGCCAATTTAAGTAAACATCATTGCTTATAAATTTAACTTTAATTTATTTTTAATGCATTGTTCCTTTAAGAGCTAAAGATCTAAAATTATAGTTAATGAAAGAAGGAACAATTATTCACTGCAAGATAATAATTTATTTTAAAATTACCATAATCATAATATCTTTTAACAATTAATAATATCATTTATTAAAAACATAATTATAATTGAAGCTTTAATCTTAAAGAAATGATTTAAATTAATGTCAGTATAAAATATTTATTGATTTCAATTATTCTAAATAGAAAAAAAATCTAAGTTAAAAAGTTGTAAAAGTTGGTTTGGGAAATTCACCAATGAGAATCAAGCAAGTAATTTTCTAATGTTACTTTATCCTGTTCTTTTTTTTAAAAAAAAAATCACTGTTGATGATAGGAGTAGGGAGATTGATGAAAAATTAAAAAGCAGAGAGGAGCCTCAATTCATTTCTATATAAAAGAAATTTAAAAAAAAAATTAAAATATTTAAAGTCTGAAGTAGGGAAAAAAAATCTTTAAAAAGCAGATTAAGGATAGAAAATGTTTTAAAAGTAATTCTAAACACCATGGAGTAATTTAGCTGATCTTCATTGCAACAGAAGTGCCTATCTTGATCATCCATGGATAGCCAAAATAATACCCAAAGGAGTGTGAAAAAATCAAAGTTGTTATTTTAATTTTTCCAGAGATAACCATGATAAAGAAAAACACAACTATATTGCTTCAACGGTCATGTAAGAAAGCAATCATTTATTTATTTTAAATTAAGCACTTTTATTGATCATAGATTAAACGTGAAAAACAGATTAAAAATTCCTAGAACTAAATTTGTAAAGTTGATTGAAATATTTTATAGAATGTTATAAATAGTTAATTAGTCATGTATGATAAAACAAATCTTCATTTGAAGTAAACAATGGATTCGTAAGCAATATTTTTTTGCAAAATTCTGAAGAAAATGTTTAACTTATATTTAGAAAAAAAATCTGTGTAACTTTTAATGGTAGATGAGGAAAGATAATTGAGATTAAAATGTACTACAAGCTAGAAATTTAAATGGATTATCCAATATGTGTTTAAAATTTTACAAGACTAATGAATACCAGGAAAAGGAGAGAAATCAAAAAGTAACGTTATTGATGACTTATTTAAACATGTTTTAAAGTTTGTGCAGCATGGGAGAATAATGTGAGATTTTCAAGAATATCTAGTAAACTTTTTGTAGTGCATTCTGAAGAGCAAGACTATATGTATGCAAATTAAAACTAGCTAGGAAGGAAGGATGCATCCAATTCAAAAACTTTTGCCTCATCGGTTGGGCTTGTGGTAACACTGACTTATAGCGGTCTCGACACTTTGCCCTCTATTTTTAAAAAACTTAACTACATTTTTTTTCCTACCAAATGTATCCAACTTTAATCAGTGTATCTAACAATAAATAAACTATGTCTAAATATAAATGTTAATTTAAAAAAATTTAATAAAACTTACATTTTTATGCGTACTTTTCACTTGGAATGTATATCTAGCGGTCTTTATTGTATATATAACTATAAATAAATAAAGTATATTAACTATAAATGTTTTTACATAAAGATGAATAAATAAAAAAAAAGAACTTACATTTTTATGCATAGTTTGCAGCTACCCAAGTGAGGAAATGCACGAAAAGGCTGTCATATTCGTGCATATTTCTGAATGAAAATTCCTGCAGGTAGGATGAGAACAAAGGTCTGCTCATACCAAATTGGTATTTTAGCTTATGCTTTGCTCTCATCTACATATTTTCCACATTATTGGTGTGTATAAGTTCATCGTCTGGTCAACAAAGTTGTCTTGATGGACAACGACAGAGTGCAGATATATACCATTAGAAAGACCGCTGATATTATTATACACATGCCAGCCATCACTGATGATATATGTTCCAGGCAAAATGTGTTGCTGGATGAGCGTTTCCAGAGTGTCAGCTGATCTGTCTGTGATTTCAGTTAAAAACATTTTTGCGAGCCTCTTTCTACCCCACTGAACACCCAATGGCCTTTTCTGATTGCCCCTCTGTTGTATTTCCAATGGAAGAAGTAGGACTCGTCTATCTCCACTATCCATGTTTCGCTGTTGTCATCAAATCCACCAAGAAGTGCTGGATTTCTGTCAAAATATGTAGCACATTCTTCCCGGCAAAAATGATGCCAGTCTATGACCACTCATTTGCTGACCTCAGTTTCATAAACAATAATGTGAATTGGAAAATTATTTGACCAGCAAAATGCTATATGAACAATGGTGTTCAAAGACAGATGGCTTCGGAAAAAAAATGAGCCACTTCTTACTGATGTATGTTGGTGACACATTTTGCATTGCCATCTAACACCATCTATGCTGGCCAAATATTTTACCAGTGAACACTGAATATTGCATCACAGACATAGCATGCTATTCTTTAACAAACACCTCCTGGCAAGCCACTTCATGGACAATTCCACAGTTTGAAATTGTTCTAGCAGATGATGAGTATTCCATGTTTCTGACAAAACATCCGCAACATCCACAATTTCATTTGGAGAAACTAAAGATGTGATAGACACTCTATCTGCCATTTTTTAAAAAGCAAAAATTACACACGGCAAAAATTATACGTGACAAAAGTAGTTCATAATTTTGATAGCAGGGACTTTTTTGGTGACACTTTTGCCACACATTATATATCTAAATAGAGCATAAAAATGTAAGTTTTATTACATTTTATTTATTAATCTTCATGTAAAAAATACATTTATAGTTAGATATACTTTGCAATTACATAGTGAGAATAATGTAGTTCGAAACATGGAACCTGCCTGCAGGAAATGTAAGTTCTTTTTTTATTATTTATTCATCTTTATATAAAAACATTTATAGTTATTACTTTATTTATTTATAGTTATATATACAATAAAGACCGCTAGATATACATTCCAAGTGAAAAGTATGCATAAAAATGTAAGTTTTATTAAAAAATTTTAAATTAACATTTATATTTAGACATAGTTTATTTATTGTTAGATACACTGATTAAAGTTGGATACATTTGGTAGGAAAAAAAATGTAGTTAAGTTTTTTAAAAATAGAGGGCGAAGTGTTGAGACCGCTATAAGTCAGAATTACCAGGCTTGTTTGTTTAATGTCTTGTTTAACTATACATGTCTTTTAATAGAAATAAGATAGAAGTAACTCAATGCATGAAGAATGGTACACATTTAAAGTGTAACCATGGTAAAATTAAATTAGCAACTGGAAGTGGGTTTAAAAAAACGATTTTAATTTTAAATTTATCACTAATATTTTTCTTGTTTAAAATGAAATATAAACGCAAAGTATTTGTCATAATGACAATTTAAAGAATTTGTTTGCAATTTGGTATATAATGTTAAAGGTATGCTTAAATATAGGAAGAGAGTAATCATGAGTTATCATGTGAAAGTGTGTGTGGGGACATAATGTTAACTGTATATTTTGATTAGTATATACTTTAAGAAATTAAATGTAATAGGATTATCTGAAAGAAATGACAAACTTGTTATAAAATATAATGTATTTATGAAATTAAGAAAGAATGAACATTGATGTAAGACAATATCATGATCTCATTTGTTATAAAGAAAAAAATATATCCTATTGATAATAATAATTGAAATAGATTATTTGCTGTGTAACATGATCATAGATATGAATAGAAAATTATTGCATGGAAAAGATTATATTAAGTTGTTAGTCTAGGATTAGTAGATGCCAAATACACAATCGAGGAAGATGAGTTAAAATTCCAGGATATGATAAAATATCTGGAAGGATTTCCTACAAAAAAATGAGCTTAGTATACACCGTAAGTGCTCAGGAAAGAAGCCAGGATAAAATGGGGGTAGAATCATTAAGAAAATGACTGTCTGCCAAAATATGATACCTAATATTTAAAAGAAACCTTCATCATTTTTATTGGGATATATTATTGAATATAGTATTTAATAAAATCAGTTTCCTTTGATAAAGTTTTAGATAAATAATAACATAGGAGGTCTCAAAGGTAGATGAAATATTTAAAAGATTTTATAATTTCTCTCTAAATCTTGATAGATTTACTTGAAGGTAAAACCACATACAGAACAAATATTTTATGTTTGAATAATAATTTGAATAAATTACTAGATGAGTAAAAATAACTGAGACCAAAGAACACTATAAAATATAAGTGATAGAGAGAATAGAGGCATAAATGAATTGTATGATATGGAAAGAGTTCTTAGCTTAGTATTCATTTTAATTACATTATGAATATTGTTTTATATTTTTTATTACCACAACAACAATGGTTTTGTTGATTAAATTATAGTTAATATTTAATGTCAAGTTTGGTCATATGAAATATGATTTAAATGATACAATTTTTGGATGATATTGAGAATTATAAATATCAGGTAGTAAGGAAAAGGACAAGAAGATAGCCACAGATAACTCATGAATGATGCAAAGACACCAGATCAACATGAAAGCATACATGATAATAAAATAATAAACTTACATTTTAAAAAGAACTAGATATTAACTTTGGGAGGGGTTGGTTGTATATAATAACCATTATGTTTATTTGTAAATAATGTAACTAATTTGTTGTAAATGTGTAAAACAGTTTAATGCTTATATATATTTTTTATTAATGAAGTATTTATTTTATTTGTATAAGTGTTTGTTATTTATTATTGGTGTTGTAAATAAATGAATATTTTGATTTAAACTTTGTCGTAGTAATTTTATTGAGTCTGAGAGTCATTTCAGCACATTACCCTTATCGAATTATACATATCATATTTTAATTAGATGCTTCATTTGAGAAGCTATGCTTAAGAGTTTATAATTAATACATTAACTATCAATTGCTTTAAATTATAACTATATTAAAGAAAACTTATGGTACTTCATATTTTTATTAGTTGCAAAAGAATTTTGAAGAGCCATATGAAAAATACTATTAAATATTACAAAATGGAGAGCATATAATAGAAATTAGTAATATGTTTGAAAGTCGCATTCTAATTTTGTAATTGAAGTTGAAATATATGTTATATCATAATTTAAAAGTATTATATAATTTCAGAGTACAAGTTAGTTACAAGTTACTAAACAATATATTTTAAAGGGTGTAATTCTGAAGGAGTTAATTACAATGGACAAATGCTAACTAATTAAGATATGTATTTCATTGAATTAGACTTGGTAGAAAATAATGGTGTGATGAAGCTTTAATTATAAGAAAAAAGTATTCTAGAGTAATTGTTGTTAACATAAATATGAAAATAAATCTTAGAAAAAGTACATTAAATTATTTAAGTGAAGATAATGAGTAGAAAATGAGTGTTAATTTTCATGTCTTATTATTATAGTTAGATTCAGTTCCCAATAGGAGGTTAATCATAGTTTGTAACAGTAAATGATTTTATTGAAATGGTTAGATCCCAGTAAAATCCCTCTTGTGATTCAATTATTATATTATTAATCAAATTGTCATAATATATTTTGAATAGAATACTTATGATACCTGAAATAGCGATAGGATAGCATTAATTCTTGTCGTTGAATGTAGTTTTGTTTCAGTGTTATTATTTTGAGATTATTAAAGCACAGAAGAGTAGTTAAAGCATTATTTAAACAAAATATTATGTTAGTCATTATTTGTTGTAAGGATTTTCCTAATGATTATTTTAGGATGGTAGTAGGAGAATTTTCACAATAGCAATGCCATTGTGAAGTGTAGTTTATATACTTCTTAGTGCTAAGATCTCTCTGTTGTAATCATCCCCAAAGTCTATCTTATGTTTAGATGTTTAGCAAGTTTCAAGTCCTATAAAGAGTCTTATACTTTATTATTGTTATACTTCATTGTTTAGTATTGAGCTAGTATAGTAGAGGGTAGAAAAGAGAAAATAGGGTAAAAGTGTAATGAAAAACTGGAAGGGAAGGTTACAATATAAACATTTTAATTCATAAGTAAAGATGGATTTCCACCTTTATTGTAAAAGGGAGGTTGCCTTGATAACAGATTGAGATTGATATTGATATCTAAGTATAGACTGTTTTCAATGAATTTATACTTATGTGTTTGAAAAAGCTTTTTAATAGATGTGTTTTACAGTTTTTACACATCTGAGACTTGGATGCTTTATGAATAACAATACAGGAACTTCATACCACACAATTAAGTTTGAAAAGATGTATATTAAAAGTAACAAGAAAAATTGAAAATGAAGTAAATGAGCAATAAAATATCATTGAAAGAATAAAGAAATTCAAATGGAATTAGCTCTACATATTGCTAGAAGGGATGGAAAGAGATATATAAGGTGGATGAATGATATAAGAAGTTTTCTAGAGTGATATAGAGACAAGATGCTACAAATAAGAGAAACAGTTTTGCACTTGAAGAGATCTTTATTTTGCAATGAATCAATAAGATTGAAATTAACAACAATGTTAATATATAATATTTTATTCAGCATAAAGTATTAATAATAATAAAATAAATTACTAATTATAAAAATTAAAAAACAACAACATGTGGCTAAAAGCATTTTTCATTTAAAAAAATTTGGAATTATAGAATGATCATTCAAATGATTTCTAATCAATAATTTTTGTTATCGCTTATGAACAAAGGAAGATTGCATAATTTAGAAGACCTATCTAATATTGAATGAGGAATTATCATACTTTGTGAAGTTAAAAGACAAATTAAAAAGACAATACGAAAAGTAGTCATACTTAATATAACAAGTGGAGTAAGATTCATTATAAATAAAATTTAAAAAGATAAACCAACATTATGGAGATCGATGACATATAAAATGAAGTGTCAAGAAAGAAAGATACCATATGCAGAAAATTCAGATTTATGTATCACTAGGTTTTCATTCTATAAAAGAGAAGATGATTTTTATTTAGATGTATAGAATGCTTTTGATCAGTTCATACAACATTTTAAAATTGTCCTGAAAAATTTTAATACAAAAAATTGAATCAATAGAAAGTGAAAGGCTGTGGAAAAATTTGGATGAAGAAAGAAAATGAGACCGAAAATAGTTTTTCAGAAGTTGCTGGAGTAAAAAAATCTGTACATTATGAATTGTTTAGCTGAAGAAAATGAATATGGAAACATTCAAGTGTAGGTGCATTAGAGCTGGATTATTTTTTGACCAATAGAAAATTTGTATTCCAATACAGGAATTGATAACCAATTAGTGAAGTAAGAAGTATGCTAATGCAAATCTAAAGAGACAAAAACTTACTTAAAAAATAATATTAATAATTAATATCCCTATCCTTCATAAACCTAATGAATTTAAATTTGACCTTGCAAATTGTTTTAAAAATTAAATCAAACGTAAAGCAAATAAATAAGAAAAAGCTGATATTTTACTGAGAACTTTTGAACAATACAAAATAATCAGCAGTTCACTATCAAATTTTCAACATTTCTCAGAAATATAAAAATATTTTTAAAGATTTATTTAGAAAAAAGTGTGACAGAAAAAAAGTTAATTGTGATTGTTATATATATAGAAAGAGAGTAGTTTTATTTAGTGGATAAAAAATAGAGTAAAATATATTGAAGCAATGGATCTGAAGTCCGATCCATGCTTCACAGCCGCCTATAAACTTGATTAGTATTATAGACCTGAATTAAGTTTATAGTCCAATATCAGCAGGGTTTTGCATTAAAGCTAAAATTAATTATGCTTATTAAATTTGTATTGCAGTTAAATATTTTGTGTTAAATAAATTCCATTCTAAGATTAGATTTCTGTTAATAAAAATTACTTGTAAAATCTATTAGTCAAACATATATATACGTCAAGCGTATATATATGAGTTAATGCAAAATTCTGCTGAAATAAAATACTTATTTTATTAAAAGAAATAAGAATGTATTTTTCTTTTTAAATCTTGTTCAAATATTTAGTATGATTTGATTTTGAGATAAGCCCACCAACATTTTCTAAAAGAATGTATATTTTTAATTAATTAGCCCATTCAAGGCAAATTAAAGATGGCCTTCTCTTTCTTTTTTAATTAATAAAATTCAAAGTTTAAAGAAAGAAATTTAGAGTAAAAAAGTAAAGGTTATTTTTAGAAAATGTTACCTTGAAATAAAGGAGCATGTGGGTGGGCTTATCAAGATCTAAGATCATACAAACAATAGAAGGTAGCTGACAAAGAGGGTATAAATAAAAGTGAGAACAAAAGATTTGATTATTCAGAGTTTTCTTGCTGGCAGTCAGATTTCTCTTGGGAGAACTCTTGGCAGATTTTGTTTTTGCTTGTTGAGATTTTATTCCAAAAAGTTATACAACTGTCATCTTCAAAATCATGGAGAAGTTTGAACATGCTCAAGCTAAAAGTCATATGAATTTGATGGATTCTACTATGCTTGGCTAGGCAAATAAATAGCTTTGCCTATTGCCGAGGTTCCTAAATACCATCCAAAATGCCTTAGTATCCACTCAATAGTCATCTGAACTCTGTGCCGTGTCTGTAGGACTTTTTGTGAAACCATGCTACATATTTCCATTTTCATTGTCCAGACAAATACCTATCGACGGTTGGATCAAACCATGCCACCGCCGAACAGGAGCAAGGAACCAGGACGGTAATCATATCTCTTCTCCATTGAACTATTTACTTTCTACCCTTTTGTTCATACCTTTCTTAATTGAATTATATTATGAATTATTTTATTTAATGATATTTGTAATGTAATCATTTTATTAGACTAGTCTTAAATATATATATATATGTGATCATCTATCTATATTTAACCCTTTTTCCTTCGCTATTCTTCATTACTAAAATTTATAAATATTTCATATTCCATTGCGGTTAAGTTTAAAGGTTAGTTTTTTATTTAAATCTCTTTTAAATTTTCATTATATTTGTAAAATTCAATATGAGTAAGTTTCCTTTTGTTTGCCAACTTGATCTCCTCGATAACGCTTCTTTTGTCCGCCACTAACTTATTACGTATATCAGATTTAGCTATATACATTTTAAATAATTTTTAAACTCTGTTTTAGCACAAAGCAATAAAAAAATGCTTTGTGAAAGATTTTTATTATTGTACTTTATCGAGGAGATTCGGGTTGACAATTTTAATAAAATTGGGAAGAAAAGATTTAGACCGCAAACATATTAATCTGTTTTTATTGTCTAATTAGTTTGTTTCATTAATTTAGGGGAATAGCAGAGGCCATTAAGTCATTATTAATATTTTAAAGCGACTAATTAAACATATTATTTAACTATCAAAAGCTTGAGTTTCCTAATTTTATTATTATGCTTTATTTTACTTTTCCAATGATCCAGGCACGCAAAACACATGTTTCTTATTACTTTTATTGCACATTTAACTATTTAGCTCCATAGGTGTTCCCATCCATGTCTCTACCTCTGTTGCTAAGCTTTGTGGCTGGTGAGAAAATAATTTATGTGTGTCTCAGATAATGTTGTTTGTTCGTAATTAGCCTCAAGAATAGGCAAATAGGGCAGAGGTCATAGTATTTTTGATTTAATATCTCGCGTATGGATGGCCTCAAGGTACTTTCGCCTAGTATTTGAAATGGGTTAAACCAACATACATCATCTGACTGTCACAGTTAAATTTTTTTTTTTCCGCTGTGTATCTTTGTAAAATTTGTTTCAACTGCTGACTCGGCTTCTTATTCTTAATCATTGATATGCCAACTTTTTGTTTTATCATTTCCTCATCGATCGCTTGTACAACACAACTGCCAATGGAGTGATTATCTTGACCCACTGTTGTAAATGGAACTTGTATGTCTTCTAACACATTTCTTCGTTGGGTAATGTATGATCCCTTGATACTGCTGAAGGAAATCTGAACCTAATACTAAGTCATACAACAATCCCTCCATTACTAAGAAGGCATGATTAAAACATTTGCTGCTAATTGTAATCTAAAACCACATTTGGTATCGTTCACTATTCATTTTTTTTCCATTCGCCAGTGTTAACTGGATAGGGCGCATGGGAAACTTTAAGTATCTTGGGTTGCTTTCATATTCTGGGCTAGTTTTTTTGATACAATAGATACTTGATTGCCTGAGTCAATTAATGCTTGTATTTTATTGTCATTTATATTTACTTGAATGACTGGGTTCGCGTTTGAGTGTATGTCTTCTTCGTTATCCTTTTGTTGTACAATTGCTGTATGGGATGGCACAGCTTCCTTATTTTCTACACATACATTTTTATTTTGATCATCTACCTTTTATGGTTTGTTTATTTGTATTCCGATATGAGAAATTGCACTTGCCGACAAATTTATTTGATGGAGGCGCTAGTCGACAAGACAATGGCCATATCAAATATACATATTAATGGATAATGACCCAAGCACACATTGATAAGGTTTATAAAATTTAATGCGATTACAATTTATTTTGATTTTCACTTCACTTTCAAAAAAATCTCTGCATGAATAAGTAAATGATATTTTAAATGACAATATTAATTAAGTCTAAGATGTATAACAACTAAGTAAGGTAACTTGTCTGACCTGGGTTCGAAACCAGTTACCATTTTGGTCATGACACAAAAAAAATCAATTTAACAGCCTAAAGTATGATTAACAAAACAAAATATACACCCAAAAAAAAATTAAAAATAAAAATAAAATCCCATGATAACCGCCATTCCGAATTATGAACCTGGGATCGAAACCAACTACCATTTTGGTCACAACCCAAAATAGATTAACAATTATCAAGTAATTTTACAAAATCACACATTGAGATCAAAAATTGTTTAAAAAAAACATTTATATAAAAACGGGTTTTACCGAACTATAAACGAAATGTATACCATATACACCCACATATATGAATATGTACATCATTAAATAAGCATATATATGACTAAACACAAATATACAAACAAATATACCTATACAAATATTTTTTCTTATCATGTACATGATTTTATTAGAAAGATTTGTCATATTGCAGACCGCATACTCCTATTATTTCAGGCTAGTAAACGCTGGTCACAAATATAACACGGAAACAATGATTGCAGACATAGACCTATTATTTCAGGCTACTCAGCAATTCTAAACTCTAAAAATGTAAGGGGTATTCACCTAAATGGTTACTAAAAGGGTCTTCACCATAAAAAAAAAAAGGGCTTCACCTAATGGTTACTTCAAAGGGTCTTCACCTAACAGTTACTCAATAAATGATTCAATAGCATAATCCGAACTGAGAAAAAAAAATCTTAACCAAAGGGGGCTGACATATATGTTATACAGAAATATATCTTATATATATCTTTATTAAAATGAACATACACATTTACTTTTTATATAGTTGAAAATTAAGTTTGCTATTATTGGAACAAAACTTATTGTTTGCTAGGAAACGTAACTACAAAATATTTAAAAGTGAAAAAACATTTTGCATGATAAAATTATTGATTTAAAGAAACGAACGCAGAGAAAGGGAAAAATATATTTGCTAACACCGTACATTGACACATATTAATTTGAACTTATCAAACTTTCGATCTTACAACAAATTTCAATTAACGGAAAAATGTTATCTATTAGATCTTTACAAAAATTTACACAAACGGGAAAAAAAACTTCTAAGATCTATTTTACTTTCTTTTAACATTTTTTTTTTGACTCACTAACTATTGGGATCTTCCAAAATGTATTTTTGGGCACTGTGAATATATGTTGCTATATTTGGAAGGTTGAGCACTACCTCCTCATCACTGTCATAATCTTCGTCTTTCTTCTGTTGGTCCATTTTTGCCTAATATTGGCTATTTTGTTATATAACACTCACACCTTATTTGTAAAAATGTATTTTAGTCTTTTATAAACAATCTAGATAAGTGTATTATATCACATGTATCTAGGAGCTATATCCTTCTGTATATCAAAAAAAATTTCTTCTTTCTAAAATTATAACTATCTGTTTTATTTATGTTTTCAGAAATTAGCTTTGCCTATCGCCGAGTTCCTAAATACCATCCAAAATGCCGTAGTATCCACCTAATAGTGATCTGAACTCTGTGCCGTGTCTGTAGGACTTTTCGTGAAACCATGCTACATATTTCCACTGTCTTTGTCCGGGCAAATACCTACCGATGGTCGGATCAAGCCACGAATGCCGTAGGAAACATGACCAAGGAACCAGGACAGTAATCATATCTCTCCTCCAGTGAACTATTTACTTTCTACCCTTTTGTTCATACCTTTCTTAATTGAATTATATTATTAATTGTTGTATTTAATTATATTTGTAATGTAACCATTTTTTTATTAGACTAGTCTTAGATATATATTGTGTGATCATCTATCTATATATTTAACCCTTTTTCCTTTGCTATTCTTCATTACTAACATGTATATATATTTTGTAGTCCATTGCGGTTAAGCTTAAAAGTTAATTTTTTCATTTAAAATCTCTTTCCAATTTTATTTACGTTTCTAAATTCCATACCAGTAAGTGTCCTTTGTTTGCCAACTTGATCTCCTCGATAACGCCTCTTTTGTCTGCCACTGGCTTATTACGTATATCAGATTTAGCTATATACGTTTTAAATAATGTTTAAACTCTGTTTTAGCGCAAAGCAATTAAAAAATGCTTTGTGAAAGATTTTTATTATTGTACTTTATCGAGGAGATTTGCGTTGACAATTTTAATAAAATTGGGAAGAAAAGATTTAGACTGCAAACATATTAATCTGTTTTTATTGTCTAATTAGTTTTCATTAATTTAGGGGAATAGCGGAGGCCATTAAATCATTATTCGTATTTTAAAGTTGTTAATTAAACATATTATTTAACTAAAATAGCTTGAGTTTTCTAATTTTATTGTAATGCTTTAGTTTGCTTTTCCAATGATCCAGGCACGCAAAACACATTTTTCATAGCACTTTTATGCACATTTAACTATTTAGCTCCGTAGGTGTTCCCGTCCATGTCTCTACCTCTGTTGCTAAGCTTTGTGGCCGGTGAGAAAATAATTTATGTGTGTCTCAGATAATGTTGTTTGTTCGTAATTAGCTTCGAGAATAGGCAAATAGGGCAGCGGTCATAGTATTCTTGATTTAATATCTCGCGTATGGATGGTCTCGAGGTATTTTCGCCTAGTATTCGAACTGGGTTAAACCAACATACATCATCTGACTGTCACAATATATAGTAAAATAAAATGAAACAAAGAGTGATATTTAAATAAATAATACAGTATAAAGTTAGTATAGATAAAGGTTCAAACTTTTAGTTAAAAGATAGCTGATATCCCAAAAGAGAAAGGAATGCGGCTGATACAAATTGTAATATTGAAAGCTGATAATGACTTAGAGCAACTATTCTGTTTAATAAAATTAAACAAATAAAAGATTGTGCTTTGTAATCGAATAGAAATAATTGATCAAATTAAATCCAAATTCCACACCCAAAAAATTACGTATAAAAATGATACTCCAGAAAAGAAGAGATGCGAATGTGACTATGAATGAGGGGAATATAAAAGAGCAGGCAGGAAACTTGCAGTGTCTTTTTTCAATTGTGCAATCTTGCTGCTGCTGTGTTTTGAACATCTCAGCATAGAGTGTTCTCTGGGTTACTGTTGGGTGGACTTTCATTCCCAGAACTTCACAGCAAAGGTCATGGTTGGTGTTCTGCGACCCCAGGATCTTGGTACCTGGAGGAAATCCAGCCAATTAGAACTGAAACAGATAATAAACACTCGGGAAAGATATAGTGAACTTATTTAGTATATAACTGTAAACTTTTGAATCTGAATCATAATCTCTTTTGATACAAGAACTTATTCTTATATTGGTGAAGGCAGGATTTATTTATTCATGTTAATTTCATAATTATTGTCATATTGTGTTAAATTATTTCGCATTAATAAATGTGTGCAATGTTTTAAATTGTTGGTCTGTTTACTTAATGTATATTCATGTTTGCTGATCACTCAGCCAGAGCCAGGGACACAGCAGTGATATAAGAAAATGTAATTGTGATTTGTACTACCTAGTAAAAACAAATTAATATTTTGCTTCCAGAATTATTTTTTTTTGTGTGTGTCCTCTTATCGAACCATAACATTAAAATTTATTTTAGAAAAACTTTTTTATGTAGAATTTTTTACGGATTTTCCTAATTAGTTTTAATTTTATTGAACAAAGAATAGTTTTTCGTTTGAGTCTATATTACATATTTGTGTTTGATTATTTTTAAAAAAAAATCTATTTTTTAATCAATTCTAATATTAAAAGTAGTTTTAATATATTAATATTAAAATGTAAACCATAACATGTGTGTTCAATTGGTTCGAGATTTATTCTTTTACTTTTTTTCTTAGTTAGGAATTGATAGAAACTTTGCCCATTATCACGTTGCCCATCATACAGATTCCAGGCATTAAAAATAAATAAATTATGTTTTAAAAACGTCTACTTATAAGGATCTGTACAATAACCGTTTATAATATTCTCGTAATATGTACGCATAGTGCTGCCATCTATTTAGAGTTTCAGTTTTAAAAGAATCCTATCAAGAGACTGAGCACGTTTCTCTCACATAAAAACCGTTATTGTGTTTACATTGTACTATGATCAGGAATAATATTTCTGATCATTTAAGAATAACACATAACTAAAAATTTATAATACCAAATATATATAGAGTCGGTGTCGGCTGATCCATATGCGCTGTAACGTTGCAGCCCACCAGAAAAAGGTATAAAAAATAATTATTAAATTTGTGCTTGAAAATACCGTTAATATAACAATCATTCAATATTTTGCAATAAATATTCTGTAAATATAACTAATTAAACCCTATTTAAAAAGAATTACTTTAACCGATGTTTGAGATTTTATTCACAGACGCTGCTAATTACAGCAGTATCAGAAATATCATACTCAGTGAATTTCAGCAATGTGCACAACTAGTAGGGTTGAAGCAGCTCCTTGATGCAGCATCAATAGTTATTTGAGAATGATCTGTCTATCTATTTTGGGTTCTTTGAGAGTGAATAAATTTTTTCTTTTATTTAGGAAGAACAATAAAATATTCTGCTTCCCCCTTATAATTAACATTTATAAATTAACATATAAATATTTATTACTGAAAAATGTAACTAAATAATAAAAGAAATATTATTTTAAATATTTACATGATAAGTGTTAGGGTTTAATATAAAAAAATTACATTTTCCCAATTAACACTATATAGAAAACTGAAATAAAAAGTAAAGGTCAATTAATCGTCAAACAGCAGTTAGTAAAAACAACAACAACAACAAAAAAATACCTTAGATCTTTTAACAACGAGTTATGGAAAAATAAAATGATTGTATGGTTGCAAAATTAGAAATGCTCTGTTTTATTTAACTTGCTTACTTTTTGATAGCAATACTATAGTAGAGCACCCCGTTTAAAAATTTAATGGGCTATCACTATTTAGAGTGTATACAAATGTTTGGCTACAATTGATGAACAATGCAAGTTTAGTTGTTAGCATTATAGTTAATATTTGGGAAGATTAGTATGACCTTTTAAAACCCTGACATTTCCAGCCTATAGATGATTTTGCCTTCTATGCAGGTACGGTGATGTCTATAGCTAATAGCTTGAGCATGTCTGTGTTCTACAATATTGTGGACATTTATGTATTGCTGTTCAATGTCTGACAGTTGTCTGAATATCTGACAGTTGTCTATTTTCCTTCTCAAATAGACTTCAGTATAAAGCAAGATGCCTGTTTTTACTGGAAACAATCATAATGGTCTGTTTATACCATTGGCTGCTTATTTCTTGATATTTCATTGGTCAGTTTTATTGTAACTTACATCCTATCTAAATAAAACTAATAAAAATAAAATAATTTAATATATCCAGCACACAGTTCTTCTTTTCAAAATAGTTCATATATATCTAATATAGAAATAAAACAAACTAACTCCTTTTTAAAACTTGATTTATTATGACTATAATCATGAAAAAGAAATCTGACGTTTCGACTATTTTTTATAGTCTTTTTCAAGGCACACTAAAATAAAATATATATACACAATAAATATCACATATTCCAAAAAAAAAAAAAAATTAATTAAAAATTACAAAATATATCCATAACCAAAATTTTCTTTTTTTTTACCTTATCTCACTCCCATTTCCTATTACAATCACAACTTAAACATAACTAATTCCTTTTTTAAAATCTATATATATCAAATAAAAACTTTTAATTAAAAACCTATTATTTTCTTTTATCTTTTTCTATTAACATCCTATTTAATTCTGGTTTTATTTCATTTATGTATACACCCTCTTTTATTATCCTTTCATTATATGACTTAATACATTCCAAAGGTTTTATTTCAAAATCCCCATGTTTAAATTTATTCTAATAAAAATATAAATAAAATAAGTAATAGAATGGGATTAGATAGGAATAGGAATAGAGAAAAGATTATTTATGTTGGTTTTAATATATCTAAAGATTTATTTATTAAAGTTAAGAAATTAGTTAAAATGATTAATAGGAAATATAATGTTTCAATTTGTCCAATTTATAAAAAGAAAGCAAATTTAAATTTTTTAATTAATAATAATGGGGATTATAATTGGTTAGACATTATGAATTCAGTTTATTTGATAAAATGTTTGAATTGTTTTAGAAAGAATGTAGAAATGACATATATTGGGACTAGTAAAAATAAATTAAAAACTAGATTAAAACAGCATTTAGGTGATAAAAATTCTGCTATTTACATTCATAAGAATAAATTTAAGCATGGGGATTTTGAAATAAAACCTTTGGAATGTATTAAGTCATATAATGAAAGGATAATAAAAGAGGGTGTATACATAAATGAAATAAAACCAGAATTAAATAGGATGTTAATAGAAAAAGATAAAAGAAAATAATAGGTTTTTAATTAAAAGTTTTTATTTGATATATATAGATTTTTAAAAAGGAATTAGTTATGTTTAAGTTGTGATTGTAATAGGAAAGGGGAGTGAGATAAGGTAAAAAAAAAAGAAAATTTTGGTTATGGATATATTTTGTAATTTTTAATTAATTTAATTTTTTTGGAATATGTGATATTTATTGTGTATATATATTTTATTTTCGTGTGCCTTGAAAAAGACTATAAAAAATAGTCGAAACGTCGGATTTCTTTTTCATGATTATAGTCATAATAAATCAAGTTTTAAAAAGAAGGAGTTAGTTTGTTTTATTTCTATATTAATAAAAGTAAGTCTGTTATTTGAAGATAATTTTCTATTGAGCTAAGAAGAGTCCACAATATCCACCCCCACCCCCCTCCTGGCAAAAATTAGCCTTGAATTACATAATCCTTAAGATAGCTTAGTGGAGATTAAGATATTCTCATTTCATCCTTTGATTTGGTGTCATCATTCTTATGGTTTAGTTTCACCATCAGATCTGGTTTCTTCATCTAGTCTGCATTCTTTAGGTAGTCAGTTGTTGTGAACTCTGCTGTTGTATGACATTCATAGTTTGACTTTAATTTATTTCTGTGCCTGTGGTGGCTGTGTCTATCAACAATCTGGACAATTACTGTACACAAGCATTTTATGCTTATGATTGTTGCTGGAATACATTTGGTGATCCCATTAAACATACAACACTGGATCCGAGTATATTTTTGTATTTCACCAATTTATTTATTTTTTCATGATTATATTGATTACACCTAAAGAGTGACAGATTTGTTCTAAGATGTAGATCCAGTTTATTATCAAACATGTCTGGGTAATTCTTACTTTTTTTCTGTTTGCAAGTTAGTTCATTCTAATCACTGTAGCCTAAATGATTAAACTAGTCATGGCCTAACAAATTTTGCTCATCAGCTGACACATCAAAGAGCAAATAAATAGTTTTATTTGGAGTAATAACTTTAACTTTTGTTACACCCAAGATTGATATTTGGTTACCTTGGTAATCAGTAATTGCTCTACTGCTAAGTTACAGTCAATTTTTTTTCTAATCCTCAAAACTTCCTCCTCTTCTTCTTTATTTTTGCTTATTTTATATAATATCAAAACTCCACTCTTTTACATTTTATAGCAAAATATATATTTATTTAATTGATTACAGTTTCAACTGTTCCTGGCAGTCTTCGTCTGATCTACAAATTTAAACATTTCATAAATACAATCACATTTTATATACTTATACATATAATCTACAATTTAAACTATTTTACATTATATTATATCCAATAATTTATCATCTAATCCTTTTAACTTTAATACTATTTTATTTTATTTTTACTTTTATTTTTTAATTTGTATACACTTTCTAGCATAATTTATTATATTAATAAATCACTTTTCATCTTTTACCATATTTTACATTTATAAATTTTTTTTATAAACTTCAATAAACTTACTAAACTATTATGATAGGGTTTCAAAATGGATAGCTGGGATGTTTAGGAAATCTGCGGATAGAAATAGTAAAACTTATATAAAGATTAATAAGGAATTGATTAATGAAATTAGGGAAAAAGTAAAAGAATATAATAAATATAGGTTGATGATGTTCAAGGTGGATTGAGTGTCTATTATTACGAATATAGATGTTGATAGAGCAATTTATTTGGCAATTAATAAATATAAAGAGAATAAGGAAAAAGAAATAGATATACCTATAGAGATAGTAAAAGATTTAATGGCATTATGCTGTAAAAATATAATATTTGGTAGTTGTAACTTACGCTACATGTCACCACTTGGTGACACTGCAGTACATCAACAACCAGTAAGAAGCCTGCAAGTGATAAATGTCTATTCAAAAAATGGCTGAAATTGTCGATGGGGAAAAAAAAAATCAAAAATCGCTGAAATCGTTGATGTAAAAAAAAAAATTAAAAAATCGCTGAAATCGTTGATGTAAAAAAAAAAAATCAAAAATCGCTGAAATCATCAGTAGAAATAATAATAAAAAATCAAATCATAAAAAAAATGCCTGAGGCAATCAAACAAATAAGCAAAAGTACTAATTATATATAAAAAAAATTAAAAAATCGCTGAAATGATGGATGGAAAAAAAAAAATCACTAAAATCATTTAAAAATGCCTGAGCCAATCAACCACATACATGGAAAATACAAATTATAAAAAAAAATATTAAAATATTGCTGAAAAAGAAAGAAAATACTATAAAATTCAAATTAAACAGATATTGGTGAAAATATGTCACCCCCGACATGTGGCGTAAGTTACAACTACCTAACATTTTAATTTAATGGGAAGTTTTATCAACAGAAGGAAGGATTGTTGATAGGAGGTGCATTAAGTGGGTTACTGAGTGAAATTTATATGCAGAATATGGAAGAAACAGTGATAAGGGATGAGAATGCATCAATATTAATGAAAAGATATGTGGATGATTTTCTGTTGATATTTAATAGAAGTGAAAGGCAAATAAAAAGGTATATAGATAATATAAATAAATTAGTAAGAATATAAAATTTGTAACAGAATGGGAAAGAGATAATAGATTGACATATTTAGATATAGAGATAAAGAAAGAATATAGGGAAAATAAATGTGAAATAAAAACTGGGGTGTATAGAAAAATGGATAGTGAAAATGGAGTGGGATGGGGTTCAAATATGAATGTAAGGCATAAGGTTAGTGCTATAAGTTCTAAAGTATATAAGGCAAAGTATTATTGTGATGAAGGAGAGGAGTATGGTAGAGAAATTGATAAGATAAAGAAGGATTTTAATGAAAATGAATATCTAGAAGAGGTAGTGAAAAAGAATATAAGAAAGGTAGAAGAGATGTATAAAAAAGAGAAAAAAAGAAAACAAAGGAAAGAGAAAGGAAGGATTATATAGGGATAAAGGTTAACGATGGTAGTATAGTAAAGGGAATTAATATTATTAGAAAAATTAGCAAAGTTTTTAAGAAGAATATTAATTATAAAGTGGTAAATAAAAGAAAGAAAAATGTAATGGATATATTAAATAGTAGGTATATAGGTGAGGAAAAGAAATATATTAACGGAGTTTATGAAACAAATTGTAGGAAATGTAAGGATAAAGGGATTGTAAGTAAGTATGTAGGTGAGATGAAGAATTCAATATATACCAGGTTAAAGCAGCATAGATATGATAGAGGATCACCAGTATATTTGCATTCTTTGGAGACAGATCATGAGTAAGAGAGAAGATATTAGAATGATAAGTTTTGCAAATAGTAGAAGAGATAGAAGGATAAGGGAGGCAATTTTAATAAAAGAAATAAAGTCAAATATTAATAGGGAAAATGGTTTAAAGACAATTTTAGTATAAAAATGAGGAGGAATGGTAAATTATAAAGTTATGGATAGATAGTATGTTTGATATATAATAGAGAAAGCTGTATTATTATAAATAAAGATTAAGGAAGTAGAAAGGATGATGGGATTGAAAAATGGAGGAAGAAAGAAAGTGAGAATGAGGTAAGAATTTAAATTTAAATTATAAATAGGTAGGGTTAGATAAAAAAAATAGAATAAAAAGATGTATAAATAAGGAGTGAAGGAGAAGGTAGAGATAAAATCA
This sequence comes from Epiperipatus broadwayi, assembly GCA_028023455.1. Lineage (NCBI taxonomy): Eukaryota > Metazoa > Onychophora > Udeonychophora > Euonychophora > Peripatidae > Epiperipatus > Epiperipatus broadwayi. Next base: position 48,062 of record JAQFVV010000320.1, read on the forward strand.
GATAAAAAATAAAATAGTATAATTGAGTAAAAGTTAATTAAGGTTGGAGATATGTATAATAGTATTACATTTTTTAAAATTATAAAAGTAAAATAAGAAGTGTAAGAATTAAAATAAAATCATGATAAAAGAAGAGATTAAATAGTAATATGAAAGTAATTATGTTTTGATTTATAGGTCAAAGTTAGATTATATAGAAAAGAAAAATTAATGGATTGATTAAGGTTAAATAATTAGTGGATTAAATTGTAAGATTATAAAATAGAATATATGTTGGATAGGAGTTAGTATAATAGTTTAGTAAGTTTATAAAAAAAATTTATAAATGTAAAATATGATAAAAGATGAAAAGTGATTTATTAATACACCCGGGTCTCATTTTATGCGGATTTATTTAATGCGATTTTGAAGTTATGCGATTTATGTTTCTTCTTAATATCTTTGTATGTGGTTTTCTTTTATGCGATAAAAATTATTAGATCAGAAGTCAAGCTCCGATAATGTGCTATTATTTTAAATATAAATTTTGTGCACTCACACATCATATTTAAAGTAATAACGCATTATCGGAGTTCGACTTCCATCTAATAATTTCAATATTTTCAGCACTTTATAATAGTATTGTAATAGATTTTATGCAATAAAGAAGTTCAGAATTCACTTAAAATCAGAATTTTCCCATTTTATATACACACATTAAATTTTACAAGATTATAATGTAAATCTATTCAAACGTTATAAATGCCTATATACTATGCATATTGTTGTTTTTGCATTTTAAATCACATTCTATTTTTGCTTTTTAAAAAAAGAGTACGTAATCAATTAATCATTTAGTGTCTGCAAGTAATAAATTTTACAAGATTATAATGTAAATCTGTTCAAACGTTATAGATGCCTATACTATGCATATTGTTGTTTTTGCATTTTAAATCACATTCTATTTTTGCTATTTAAAAAAAGAGTATATAATCAATTAATCATTTAGTGTCCACAAGTTTATTTTTAAAAGATGAGTAACAGTGTTGGGCACAATTAAATTTCACAATTAAAAATTAAAATCTGATTTTTAATTGTAATTAACAATTTAAAAATTATGTAATGTGATCTGAAATTAATGCGATCGTGAAACAATGAAATTTGATTTTTAAACGGAATTGAAAAATAAAAAATTAAAGACAAAAATAATTAAATTTTTGTTAGTTTTAATTAAATTTTGCCCAACAGCGGTGAGTAGATGTCTTTTTTATTATCATAAGTCTGTGTTCTTATTTTTATTTTAAACTTTTAGTTTACCCTAATGGAGAGGAAAAAACACTCAAGAAAGTGAATTTCTTTGGAAACAAAAATTTCAATTTTAGATTGCTTAGTGAAATGGGAAGGATCAACAGTGATTGGAAAATGTTTAGTTTGGGTGAATCCACTATAAGAGCAATTTATTGGGATTTAGATATAAAGGCTATAGAGTTGACAAAGATTATGTTATAGAAATGGGATGGAGCAGAATATGGGAAAACTTAGACTGGGGAATGTAAAATAAAGTAGCTAATAGGTTTCTCTGGGCATAATTGCTGAGAGATTCTTGATTTCATTTAAGGAGAAGCTATAGTACATCACATCACATCATCATATGATGAATCTGATGTCTCCAATAGCGATTATGATTAACATACTGTACATGTATGAAAAAAATGTAAATTATGCATAAAAATATGTTGTTTCGAATAAAATTAAATACTGTAGTTAATAAAAAAAGTAAAAAAAGTTTGTCTTCTATCAATTTCTTTCAAATTGTCATATTTTATTTTCTTATTTTTTTTTTATGCAAATTTTAAAGTAATTTTACGTTGTTGCTTTGCTTTTATGCGATTTTTGGAAAATTGCAGTACCTATCCCCCATTTTTCAAGGTAAGTTAAGTCTATTTTTGTGCGATTTCTTTTGTGCGCATTTTCTGAGGAACCTATCTACTGCATAAAACGAGACCCAGGTGTATAATAAATTATGCTAGAAAGGGTATAAAAATTTAAAAATAAAAGTAAAAATAAAATAGTATTAAAGTTAAAAGGATTAGATGATAAATTATTGGTTGTATACATATATAAAATGTGATTGTATTTATATAATGTTTAAATTTGTAGATCTGGTGAAGACTGCTGGGAACAATTGAAACTGTAATCAATTAAATAAATATATATTTTGCTATAAAGTGTAAAAGAGTGGAGTTTTGATATTATATATTATTTTTTTTTGATAGCCAACACATTTTTTGATACAATGGTCACTGCATTCTTAGTATCTAGTTCCATTGTTATTGGAGTGTTATTAATCATAAGTCAGAGCTTGAGGTCTGGATCAGTGCTTCTCACATTATTTATACAGATATTCATTTATTTTTTTTACTTTGTCCTTCCCATTTTTTACAATGGACTCTTCTATTCTTTCTGAGCAATTTGCCTTTTTTTAAACATGCAGTTTCTATATGACCAACTTGCTTACAATGCATACTCTCTGTATATGGATGTGAACATTCAGTATGTATATATTTTGCTTTATCATATTTACAGTAAAGTTCGAGTCATCTGGGAAACTGCTGAATCAAAATTGTATTTGGGCCCATTAATAGCTTGACCATAAAGTTGTGATCTTTCATTCCATAAATGAAATAGTCTCTCAGAGCTCAATTTAATGAATCTTTAAAATCTCAATTCTGTGACAAAATCTCTAGCCTTTTCTCCTTCTTCCTGAACATGAAGGTTGAAATTATACTCTTGTGAAATTTTTAGGGATTTTGGACAAAAATAAGTCATCAGGAAAAGTTTTGATGTTTCAAAATCTAACTCAGAGAAATGCATAGGGGGTGTCTGAAAACATAAGATTTCATAAGCTGAAGAACACGTGCTTATAAGAAGTTGCTAACTTTAATTCTGATTTTTTTAATTTGGTAAAAAGGGAACTTGATCCACATATGGTGATCAATTTTCATGATTGACAGGATTGAATTTGTGTAGGAAACCAATTTTCACTATTTTGATTCTCTTTTTTTTCCACCATTTTTTTCAAAAAACAATCAACAAAACACTGTTTTATTTTTTTATTGACAACATTAATAATGTTAACTGTCAATTTTTTTCCAAATTAATGGCAGATCTAAACAGACTTTGATGGTAAACCCTGCCATGACAATGACAATTTTGATGTGTTTAGTATGACTAGGAGTAATATTTCTGATCATTTAAGAATAACACAACTCTAAAAAATAAATATAAATGATATATATTATGCTTATATACAATACAAAATATATAATGATATTTTATATACAGAGTATAAACATGTTTAATTACATTGGTTCACTTCCATTACAATTGATGAACTATGCAAGTTTATCTGTCAGCATCTAATGTGTGAGAGGAATGCTGTGGCCTCTAGAACTGTAATCCTTCCATGAGTGGCTTAACTTATTTGCAGATAAGCTGATAACTGTAGCTAGCAGCTTCCTATTCCAGATTTGAGCATGCCTCACTGCATTCTACAATATGGTCCACAATGTAAATACTACCATTCAATGTCTGGCAGTTATCTGATATTGTCTGAAATTTCTGAAAGTTGTCTGTTTTCCCTTTCAAATGAACTTGAATATATAGCTAGATGCCCATCCTTACTGGAAACAATCAGATTCACTGATCTAGCTTTCTAATTCACTTGTTTATGCCATTGCTATTAGTAAAGACACGTCCATTATTTGAGTGTAAGCTTCTGTTAAGTTAGGATTTACAACATCAGTCAAAATATCAAGTTTATAAATTTATAAAGTTATGTATGAGCTAATCCTGTAGTGTTCATTCACACGCACAAACACACACACACACACATATATATATATATATGCATTCTAAGTAGGCTGATTTTTCAATCAGAGCTTAAACTGATTACAGTATTACATCATCTATTCAATAAAGATTACTGTATATATTGGCATCCAAGTTAGATCCTGTCGATTTCTGCCCTAATCACAATATTATATGTTTGTGCTTACCATGCTGGGAACATATAGCTTCCCTATTTGAGTCCTTGATTTTACATATGTTTAAATATAATACTTGAGTGGTAATTTTGATTTGTGTATTCTGGATTTCATAAAAGCAAGATTTGTGCTTACACTCCAATTTATCTTATGATAATGGTCTGACATGGGATTGGATATATATTAAAGTTAATATAAACACACCATTTTGGCAACGAAGTAAACATTTAATAAATTGTATATATGAAACACAATATTTTAAGGTACAAAAACATTTGTAGGAAAAAATATTAATGTTAATAAAATTTGAATATCTATATTCAGCACTAAATTAGCCTTGAAAAAAAATAAATTTTTTATTATAATTGATAAAAAATACATTTCTTATATTAATAATTTTTAAAATATTTTGTAAATATTGGTTAACATTATAAAGTTAGTAAATAAACAAGGCAAAACTCTATACAGTACTGCCACCCAGTGCCAACCAGAGTAATCAATGGATGCCAGAACGCTTGTGCATAAAATTCCTATCTAATGCCTACTCATCCAATACCCCCAGACTAGTTTCTGGCTTGTGGCCTTCGTCAGTGAGGAACTTTGTATCTGAGAGCACTGCATCTAGATCTTAGGATCTAATGCAACCCTCCAGCAACCACCTTTTGTCTCTACTTAACTACAAAACTATGACAATGAAACTGAAAACACAAAAATATTTTCAATCTAAGCTCAATAGCTTATATAATCATATGGGTCTGAACTCAGTTCAGCACCCATACATTTTGATGTCTTTGGCTCTTTAACAACCATAGCCATTTTTGTGTTTTCAGTTTCATTCTCATAGTTTTGTAGTTAAGTAGAGATAAAAGGTGGTTGCTGGAGTGTTGCATTAGATCCTAAGATCTAGGTGCAGTGCTCTCAGATCCAAAGCTCCTCACTGACGAAGGCCACAAGCCAGAAACTATTCTAGGGATATTGGATGAGTAGGCATTAGGGATTTTATGCACAAGCCTTCTGGCATACATCTATTACTCTGATTGGCACAGGGTGGCAGTACTGTATAGAGAGTTTTGCCTTGTTTATAAACAATTATGTGCTAGTATAAGAGATAGTGATCATGTGATGCTTTAATATAAAGTTAGCCTATTTCTGTTTTAAAAAGAAAAAAATGTTTATATAAGATAGTTATTCTATAAACATGTAAAATTCATCAAACAACATGGATGTACAACAATTTACAACAACAAATGTTTAATAAGCATTTATTTTTATATAGTGCTGTGTTTACAATTGTATTACATTCAAATATCAGCCTTTCAAGCTAATTGTGCACACGCTTTGCGAGTGTTAATAATAAATGAATACTTTCCTTTCCAATACAAGATATAGTATTTATGCAGGAATAAAATGAATCCACCTATTCCTACAACTCAAATGCTTATATATGAGCAAATCTGAAGTACTGGCAAGGAAAGCGTGAGGACAGACCACTCACTTTAAATCACTATCTACAATGTCTGAATGAATGACGTAGGTGAAATTGTCTAAAATTTACTAAACGGCACTAACTGAAACTTAATCATATGTAAATAAGTATTTATTTTTATATAGCGCTGTGTTTACAATTGTATTACATTCGAATATCAGCCTATCAAGCTAATTGTGCATGCGCTTTGCGAGTATTAATAATAAATGAATACTTTCATTTCCAATACAAGATATAGTATTTATGCAGGAATAAAATGAATCCACCTAATGTAACAACAAATGTTTATATAATTATCATAATTTAAACAATGAAAGCAACTAGTTTGTATGTTTCTGCAGGAAATGTACCAACCAAGTCCAGCCATAAATTTGCCATTGCTGCCTAATTTTGAAAATTTTGACACACACACCACCAGAAAAGAAAAATTTCTCAATTAAAGACAAAAAATTGAAAATAAAATGGAGATGAAACATATCAATAATAATGGTATTGTGTTAACTTTTTATTGAAGTCAACTAATGTAAAAACCTTTAAAACACAAAAGCATAAAGTACCGATTTAATGATCCTTCTAGAAGAATATTTAGCACCTAAGGAAAATGTTTTGGTTGTTCAACATCAATTTTATCAAAGTATTAAAATCAACAGCAATTAAATGCAGATATTTTCTTAGATTTACAATCTGAATTGGGAGATTGAGAATTCTTAATGTGAGTGCAAAATATTGAACCTTTCCCACCAAGAGCAATTTAAGGCATCAAAGATAATTCTATCAGAGATTGGTTGTTACAGTCTGACCAAGAAATATCAAGTTTTCAAGACATTGTAACCAAGACAGGAAACATCAAGAGCCAAACTCCAAGTAGTTAGGACAAAATTTATTTATCAATGTCATCTACATTAGATGTTAACAAAGCAATTCATTGAGTATCATATCAAAAATTAGCACAAAATAATTCAAATCCAAAAACATCAACAGCAGAGTTCATCCAGAAACAAAATCAATCAAAAACAAGATTATTTTTTTTTTTGGAAACATAAATAGTTTTTGTCTACACTGTGAAAAAAAACAATTTCCTTGCAAACGACTATTCAGTTAGCAGATTGAAATTAAAATGCATATGATATCACAAAAGTGGTCATATGTTGAAAGTATGCCTCAAGACACATCAAAAAATTTCGTCAACCCATATAACAATGATAACACAAAGTCTTAATGCATTCAAAGCATTATCAACATATACCAGAATGCAAGAGACACAGCATACCTTTATCTTTCCTTTATATCAAACTATCAATCAAAAATCCAGTAAAAGCAGGAACAAACTCCAGTAATAAATTCAACTCCAGGAAATACATAAACTCTGGATCCCACTCCAATTTAAATTATCTACCAACTCAACTGGAGTTGTCATAGGCCTGTGCATTTTCAGAATTATATCATTTGCGTGAGTATTCATTAATAAGTGTGGAAGAATTATAACAATGTTTGTAATATTCTCATAGCCATTATTCAACATTCTATTTTACAGTTTTGGTTAAGCACCAATAAACACAACAATCAGATAACTTTTTTTATATTACTTCTTTTCCCTGCATCTTCTAATTTATTTTTGAATTTTTTTTATTATTTTATTTTTATTTAAATGATAGTTCTCTTCATTATATTCTTTTTAGTACTATTGAATGTGTGATCTTTAGTGTTGTTGTTTACATGAAAAATATTCATATGTTGTAAGATGATAAATAGGTATGTATATAATAAAAGTTAGTTATAATAAAAATTATAAAAGGAAATGTATTTTCATGGTTCAAAACTTGAAAAGAGATTATATCAAACTATTAATAACAAGATTTCTGTTTCTTTGAAGTAATTTTCTTCATGCTCTACTGTATCTTTAAGACATGCACAATCTTGCATCCCTGATAAATCAAAGGTATATAAGAATGCTTGTCAAATATTTTTATCATTATTAAGCTTTTTAAAAATAATTTATATTGCTTATATTTTTTTGATAGTTTATATTTCAGACTCACAAGAAATCATATTTTAAACATCCTAAAAAATATTTTAATATAGTTAAAATCTAGTTAGTCATTGCAATTTATAATATATGGTACTTTTATTATCAATCTGGGTAACCCAATATGTGTAAAGATAATCTTTCTTTACTTCTTTTTCATCTCTTAAACATTTCTTTATTACACCTATATTTATGTTGTCTTTAAATTTATAAAACTCCAAAAATAAATTAGGAATTTCTTATGGGTGAAAGATTTGGCTAGATCAAGTAAATGTCATGAGTCAGGCAAATTTCAAGTATCTTCCTGCTTATTTTTTCAAAGCATATTATAACAAAAAACATAGAATATTGGACTTATTTTGTGATCTGAATAACAATCAGTATCAATCTATGTCCAGGTTAGTTGATCTGAAATTAGCAACTGGAAATACAGAAGTAGATGCATATCCTCTGCATTATGAAAAAAAAATCTTAACTGTGGAAGAAGTTTGCAAATAATACATGGACTTTAATTGGAATACTGTAAAGAAGAAAAACTTTATATTCTTGAATAATAACTAACAAAATATTCTTTTTTTGTGGAATATCATAGATAATTTGCCAAGAAAAGTGGCCACTTCATGGCAATTAATCATGTGGATCTATTCCTTAGATGGGATTTCAAGTCAATAAAATTAGTGTGACATGTTCTATGAACAAAAATTAGTTAACTTTGTTGAAACCTATGATCCAGTGAATAATCATATGTAGAATATTGCACTATCAATAAAACCACGAGGATTCCCTATGTTTCAGGTCTACTTAACAATATGTGACAAACAGGATTCTGAAATTTAAAAAATTTATTCAACAGCCCAAGACAATTAAGACTTTGATGACAAAATAAATTATTATTTTTGGGGAGACTTTAATATGAAATTAGAAGAACTAAAGTCTGATATGGAAAAATATAAAATCGGAAAAAAAATGCAATGCTCAATATTTATTAAAATGAAATAAAAAATATTTTAATTCAAAATAGATGGTAATAAATGGTCACTAATAGCAAGGTAATGTCTATGCAGAATGCAGTTCTTATTATTGACTTCTTTGAACAGAATTAAAAGAAAATCACATAAAGAAAAGTGACATACAAAAATTAAGACATCAACAAATATTATACTTTCAGAATATTCGTCAACAATTAATTCAAACTAAAACAAATTAAAAATTCTCAAAGAAACCCTGTATCAATGAAAAGAAATAGCTGAAATAGGGAAAGAATATTGTTGACATTTTTAATATGATTTGCAATTAGAGAAAAAAAAATCTTGAACCAGATATTCCTAAACCAGAAATAGATAAAGCTTAAAAAATAAACGCTTCTAGTATAGATGAAATAATGACTAAAATCATAAAAGATATGGAATCAGATAAAAATGAAATCATTCATCAATTTTTTCAAGGATTTGGAGAAATAGAACATACCCAAAATAATTATGTCATTCAATCTTTATTCTTCTTATATAAAAAATTAACCCAACTGATTATAACAATTATAGAGCAATAGCCTTTATTTCACTGAAGACAAAATAATGCTCAGCCCAATTTATTTATTCATTTTTTTTCCATTCATGACAATGAAGACTACCAGGAATCAACAAACCACAGACTATTGATCTGTCATACTTTGTTTGAACTTGTAATATATTTTCTTTAATAATGTTTAAGAATTGAATTTATTTATATTACAATCTCTATTTATATTACAATCTTTATAACAACCATTATCCTTTTTACCATTATCGTAAATTTCTTAAAAAATAAATATGTTTAGGAATGTTTGGCTAACAGTGAATTTTTTAGAATGCTTTCTAAACTTTTAAAACCGCAGTGACTATTTTTATATTCAACCATCTATGTGAGTACAAATATATATTTTTTTCCTTAGCAGGTTGAGTTACAACCAAATGATAACAATTTACCATCATAATTTATTATTGTTTTCCATCTCTTTGTCACAACTTATTCTAATATCTTTAACAACATGTAACGTATTATTTATTAAACTACTAAGATCTATTTTATCATTTTCAATAAAAACAATACTAACAAAAAATAAGATGAAACATTAAAAACAAAATTTAATGATAACTAGAAAACAAATTCAATGCAAAATATATCAACGTTTTATTTAGAAGGAACATCTAGTCAAAAGTCTTATTTGCTTTTATATAATAAATGATATAAATTTTTCATTAAAAAAATTTGGAATTTCAGGATTAATGCATTATACATGAATGTTTTGATACTAACATTTTATATAGTCAAATATTTTGCTTTTATATGAAGATGCACAGTTTTTCAGTTGAACATAACTCCAGAATTATTTCTGAAGCTCTAAAATCTTTTCATTCTGCATAGCTTCTTGTAATTGGATCACACCACCATTCCTGAAATAAAATGGAAAACAATTAAAATACTATGTATATATCAAAAATAAAATCTTGTAAACACCACTCTAATCCTTCATAATAATATTCTACATATATATAATATATAAATAACATTATAGTATATAATTAAAGGAAATTTGAGCTCAAACTTTAAACTCCCTTCAGTCATTCATTCTTTCCAATATAACTGATACACATAACCACATATATGTGAAAAAGATAAATGATTACACATGAGGAGTCAGAATGACTCAAGGGCAATATGAGTAGAACAATAACAATGGCATCAACAGGGATATATATATATATGTGTGTGTGTGTATGTGGAAAATGATCATCCAGACCAGCTGATAAATGCTGGTCCAGCATGAAATACATATATTGAAGCTCATTTATCTTTTTTGCCTATATATAGTTAGGTGTATCAGTTATATTGGATAGATTGAATGATTAAAGAGAGCTTTACAGAAGGGGTTCAAATCCCCCTTTAATTATATATATATATATGTTTAATTTTAAATCAAGTTTTTTCTTTTTAAAGATAATTTTTCCAGTACAATTGAATCCCGTTTGATCTTTTAAAACACTATATTCATATTTTGCCTATTGACAGCTGATATTTAAATCAATTTATATTTTACTGAAGTATTAGATTCTAAATATTCAGTTAACTATTAATAATAGTTATCATAACAATTATCCATTGAATAGACTTTTTTTAGTATTAACTACTGCTCTGTTTTCTCCATTTTATGCAAATATATCTCTTAAGTTCTTTTGTCAAAGATAGGTTGGGTTGACTAAGCATAGAAGATTATGATTTAATAATAAGATATTTGGTCAATGATAGTAATAGTCTGTCATTGCTTTCCATTCCCTTAATAATTATTTATTCTAGCATTTTGAATTTGGGACATTATTGAAAGAATGCAACTGCTTATCTTTTTTTCTTACAGTTTTCATGTTTGCAATACTTTTTACTATATTTTATACCTTGTTTCTTTTTAATTATTTAATATTCTTATTTACTAAGTAAATATACCTATTATAGATAATCTTCTGTAGTTTTGTATTTTCAATTTCATGAGATAGAGCTTTTATCTTTGTTTTCAACTATGTTCATGTTTAAAATTAGAATTTGGTGGCTTATCTAATAAATTTTTTTAGTGAAATTTTGTAAATTTAATATAGTACTCTTATGAGTGTGAATTAATATAAAAGAATTCTGATTAAGGTGAGATGCAAAGGTTGTAAAATAAAATTATATTAAAATTTGAGATTTTATACTTTTTGAATAAGCACTTAAATAATTTTAGTTTGAAATGAAATATAAATTGTTTTTTAAATATTTTATTTAAGTATTTCTTAATAAACCAATTTAGTTTAAGAAATAAAATATATAAGCAGCTTTATAGTTTGACAACTTTGTAGAAATTTATATATATTTTATCAGTAATCCTTTTTACTAATGATAATGGGGTATTTATATTAACCACTCATATATATTATAACGATCACTCAATCTACCTTTGATCATGGAGGGTGACATCAGATCACTGCATTTCTGGAAAATTTGTTTACCATGATCAAAAATGGATGGTGATGATGGTTTGCACCGACTAGACTCAGGGAGATAGCAAGAGAAATAAAAGCACTAAGACAAACATCAGCAAAATAATTTAAACTAATTAGAAATTTTATTAAGAGTAATATAAAATTTTAAAGTATAGCTTTGCACACAATAAATACAGTTATATCAGGCATGTACTAGCAAGAATAAAATGTCAACGCTCTGGCAGACAGACTAATTTTCTAATAGTGAATTAGAAAAGGAAGGAATGATTTTCCTTCAGCTGACAATTCACCTAAGCAACTCTGGTTTTCTTATTCAAAAGTTCCAAAATGAAAAGCAAATAAAAGTTTCTTGCATGAATCAACAAAACCAGGGCAGGTGAGCGATTACTAGCTTAGACTAATGATGTCATAATGTCCGCAGAATTTGCTGCATGGCTAATCACTTTTAAGATTGCCAAGGTTGATTACAATGCAAGAACACATAAATGGTAAATGCATACAGTGGAGTATGAATTATAAAACGGGAGAAAACTTAAATCTCCAATTTAACGAAATAGTAAAATTAGAAAATACTCCGGCATAAACGATTTAAAATTAATACAACATTAAATATTTGATTTAAGGAAAACAGACATATAATATGGATAAATCACCAACCAAATGATTGGCCAAAACTAAGCAGAATGTAATAATTAAAAGTCTCAATAGGGGACAGGTAAAGTAATTAGAAAACTAGTTATGTCTGCCCAAGCATTTATCAAGAAAATGAAATAATTAAAATTACAAGTAACTTTACAAACTAAATTCCCAGTATACACTCTGACAAATAAATTTAAAGCAAAAAAATAAAAGATCAAATAAATCTAGCAAACAAAATGCTGAAGTTTGACCTAGATTTTTATAAGCGTATTCATCAGAGAGAGTATATGAGCTGAAAATATTCAAACATTAAATGCTTTAGCAGAAGGAAATGTCTTATCACCTACAATTTAAAAGGGGATTAAGAGTATCTTCCTACTGGTGATTTACAAAAGAACAACAATTCTAGTTTCATGATTCAGAGATATAAAAAAATATGGTCTTGTAGAAAATCAACAAAATAGTGCGGGCAAGCATTCCCTAGTATATTGGACTATAGATGTTATAATGCCCGCAGGACAGCTCATGATGTACCACTTTTAAGGTAATTCATGGTTGATTTCACATACAACACATTAAAACTTGAATAATTATTAAATAAAATCTCCAACTACAGAAAACTAGAATAACAAACACAATAAACCACTAGCCAAAAGATTTGCAGTTTGCAAAAAAAAAAAGCAAACTAAATGTATTTAAAATTAACTATTGAATATTAAAATAGGGAAAGGTGAACAAATTGAATTTACAAAAGATTGCTAAAGCATTTAGAACTAGTTAATAAAATAAAGGGAGACATATCAAAAATATAAAATATAATCTCACAATACACTCTCTGATAACTAAAATGGAAAACAACCTTGGGATCTTAAAACTAAGATTCCAATGCATACAATAAATATAAAGAAAAGCAAACACATACAAATATTATGAGATTAAATAATTAGTAAAACTTTATACATCAGACTTATTTTAGATTGAGTAGAGATTTAAATAGAGATTTATTACCCTGGAAAGAACAAGAAATAATTTTACCTTACGGTAAAGCAGAGTCCATGTAGTTTTCGAAAGAGTAGTTCAAACTTTCCGGTGTTTCATTTCTTCATGGCGGTGAGTGTAGAGCAGTTGTCTTCAACCTTTTCACACCTGCGGACCGGTAAAAATAAGGATAAGGTTTCGTGGACCGGCAAAAATAAGGATAAGGTTTCATGGACCAGCAGAAGTCTGTAGATAAATTTTCTTAAAGATGTAAACAGCTTAGCCTTAGATAAAGTTATATATATATATATGGAGTTTGTATAATAAAAAACTTTTTTTTTTTAATTTTGAATTTTTTTAGAAAAGTAATAAAAAATTTAATTCTACCCCCCCCCCCCCAATAAATATCTGTGATAACTAGAAAAACAAATTAATTTATGTATGACTGATTAGATTTTGTTCTGTTTCTTTTTTTTTAATCAGGTAAAAATGCGATGAAAAAAATAAATAAAAATTGTTTATATTAATTAAAAGTTTAAAATCTTATTATTTTGTTATTAAAACTTTCTTGCCAGTCTATTGCGGACCAGCAAAAAACTTCTACGGCCCAGCACCAGGCCACGGACCGGTGGTTGAAGACCACTGGTGTAGAGGCATATTTTGGGATCCTTTTTATTTCAGACTTTCATAGCATGATGAAAGAATAGGTTGGAATCAGAGATCCATCCTTAGTTAAGTTAGCAAGGCATGTTGTAGGTTAGTATATGTATAGCAGTGAATTTTGACATCTTGTGAAAGCAAACTTTAAGAAACCAAAATCTTTTATTAACAGCAAATTTTGAAAGGAAATTAAGTGTCTGAATTGCCAACACAGTACGAATCTCAGAAAACTAATATAAAGTGAATAGTGGAATGTAGGAAGCTGAATCAATCACTTTGAATAGCTTGTTCAGCCAAGAATAATCTAAATGTCCGAAAGTTTGGGAGCTATTTATACCCTCTCTCTATCTCCTGTGCAAACATTCTTGTTTTTTAATTATAAGCCTTAGTCCAGGGTAAATCTTTATCTCCTGCTCAACCTTACTTAAGAATTCTAACCAAGGGTTATTTTATAGAAAAAAACAACACAAAATTAAATCACTTTTAAAATCAAACTAAAATGGATCGTAATTAAAATAAAAGAAATAGGAATCCAATTAAAAAGTTTGATTGCTTTTAATTAATTTGATAAAAAAAAAAAACAAGCGGTAAAAGAAAACTATTTTAGAAATCAAATTTATATAAAAAAATAAAATGACATATTTTAAACACATATGAGTATATGCATCAATACACATACTCTTATAAACAACTTTTAACAGTTTTAAAACTTTAGAATTTAATGGAAATAAAAGTTGGTTTTATTTTTGGCAATGAAACCATTGAATCAGATAAACTATCCGGCTCAATATATACATCAATGTGATCATCATTTTACTCAAAGATTAATTGACATTTGAATTTCAGTTAATGATCTTTAATTAAAAATGGATCTTGATTAATGATGATCAGGCCTGCTCTCCTCTATTTAAATACTTATATAAGATACTCTGGTTATATTTTCTGGTCATCATACTCCAAATCCTAGTTTAGATTGTCTCACTTAATATTTATTCATAAAGATTTGAAAGTATGGGTTAAAATTTAGTTGACCCACATTCAGGGCTCTACATTCCTATAAGATAAACCACATATGAATATTTTATCCTATGTCATCATTATCTTGCATAGGTCAAAGTATAACCACTCAGAATCAGTGGAGAATTGAGGGAAGATTGCTGATATTGAGAGAATAGTTTACAAACAACTAAATGAGTTAAAAAATAAGATGACAGACTACAACATAAAGTGAAACAACTATGGAAAACATATTTACAGAATAAAATGTGTTTTTCAAAAGAACTTATATTAAGATAAAACAAATATAAATACAAAGAGTTAGAGTTCATTTATAAACTTCATCAATAATAGCTATAGTTAATCAAATTAAGTCAGTTTCTGTTAATGTGTTTTTAGACTACTAGGTTATTCTGCTCTCTATATGAATAATACTGATGCCATGCTCTGCTAGAAAAACCAAAAGATATGGACCATTATCTATGTATTTCTACAAAGATAATTATAATCATCATCACACTTTTTCTAAGAATTAATATCTGTATCAGAAAATAGATCTTGAAACTTCTTTAATTAAAACCACCATCTGTTTTGAAAAATTATCAATTTTGTGCCAACACATAATTAAATTTAAAAAAAAAACAACATAATTGAATGCTAACAAATATACAGTATTTGACTTAAACATATAACCTCTTGGGACTTTTATAAAAAGGATATTTCAAGATACTCAGGCAAATCTACCTTTGCAATATTTGTTGCCAAAAGTTCATTTAAATTTCAATTTAATAGTTAAAATAAAGAATTTTTAACTTCCAAAAATCGTGTTAAAATTTTAATATTTTATTGTTATAAATTTTTGTATGTAGAATTTTTTCATGAGGCTACATCAGGTGTATGTACAGATAAATTCCAAAATTTATTTAAAAGGAAAAAAGTGATTATTATTTTAAGATTAAAGAGCGTGCATTTAGTATATATATATATATGTTAACAAATAAATGCACGTAGATATCATAAATATAAAATTATTTTAAAAAAAAAACAATTTTGCTTCCAATTCTTAAACAAAAAAAAAAAAAAGCAATTATGATAAAAGAAAAAATACTGTTATAAGCTACAGCAATTGATTTTGCCTATACTCAGAATTATTTATTCTAAACTTGAATATATATATATGATTAATTAGAATGGATTTGAACACAGACTTTTAAGCTTCCTTCACCTAACCATTCCTTCTTTTACAATCAGTACGCATGACCACATACATGTAAAAAAGATAAATGATCTTCAATATATGTATTTTGTGCTAAAACAGCATGCGCCAATTGGTCCAGATTATCATCTCCCACACACATATATAATCAATGCTTGATTTATATTAAGAGCAAATCTTCAAACTTTAATGGACAGGTTTCAATCTGCTCCACCTTCTAGCTCTTTAGCTATTCATACCATTGAAAATCTGATGATTATTGATGCCAATGTTGACCTTAAACCTGTCTATTAAAGTTTAAAAATTTGCTATCTTAATATAAACCGAGTACTGATTATATATATATGGGAGATGATAATCTGGACCAACTGATGAGTGCTGGTTCAACACAAAATACATATATAGAGTATATTTACCTTTTTCACAAGTATGTGGTCATATGTATCAGTTATATAAGATAGAATGGATAGGTGAAGGGATCTTGAAAGTTTGTGTTCAAATCTCTTCTAATTCATTAAGTTCAGTAGAGACAATATTCTTGTATTTAAATATTAAATGATTATTTGTATTTTACTGAAATAGTTGTAATTATTTCTTAAGAATTTTGTTGATTGTTAAATTATTAAAATATATAATATATTGAAGTGTCTAGTTATTATGTTATACTAAACTAATTCTAATTATAATATGCATATAGTAGGGAATAATTCATATTTAGGAGTTTGTAGCATAGTGCTCCATTAATTGATTCAAGGACTCAAGCTGAATGGTGAGGATTTTCGGATTTAAAGTATTGTCTGATTAAGAATGTCATAGATAAGCAGTGCAAAGCAGGCACATGAAATATATATAAATACAATCTTTTTTGTGTTAAACTATGTATTATTTTGTTTATTAAATTTATTAAAAAATGTTTTAGTTACAGCATGTAATCATAAAAATATTAAATATAATATATATATATATACTTATTGTAATTTAGCTTTTTTCTTTATATATCAGTGCTATTATTGTATTTATGATGTTTGCATTTTATATGGGCAACATTCATCAATAATGACATCACCATCAGTTTAATTCAGTTATATATCTGCTATTTCTTGTGGCTATTAATGTATTTAATAATCATCAGAACATCATTAGATAATAATTTTTCACCACATATTTGGACATGTATAATATTTAAGGGCCAATGTGAGGCATGATTATAATTTTTCCCCACCATAAACATGACTTTTTATCACCATATTTTGTTATAATTATATTAATACCATGCTTTAAACTATATAAATTTGAAAAACTTATTTCCAAATACAGTGAAAGTTGTTATGTCATCTTTGTTAAATAATTAAGCAAGCATAAAAATTGTGTTTGTAAATATGTAATTAATTGGTTAATTTATCAGAAGTTATGTAGAACTTCATCAAACTAATTTTAATCATCATCATTCAGTTATTTAGATTAATAGAGATGTGATCATTTAGAGTTTGCCACATCAGCATTCTTTTCTCTGCATTAATAATGATAATTGGATTATGTGTTTATACAATCAAATTTATATCTTTTAAATAACAGCTCACAGTAACCCAGTCAATTCTCTTTTAGATTATAAAATAGAGTTTTTACTTATATGAGTATATACAAGTTGTAGTTAATTTTTAATTTACCTAAAGAGTGATTTCATCAAACATCAGAATCATCATTAGCAACCATTTGTGAGTATGGTAATTTTTATTTACATACACATAAAAGAAATTAAAATTTTAGTTTATCTGTGATGCCATTTATTCAAAAATTATATTAGCCATGTTTAGCATCCCCAATCTCTTAAACCATTATATGTCATTGTAAAGATATTTATTTATATATCACTGTAAAGACATTTATTTCTTTTTACTACTTTTTATCAAGCTACAAACGCAAAAACATTTTGCCATCAATGAGATATTTCCTTTTTAATCTTATTCCATTTTCATAAAAGCTGTTTTATTAATGCCAACAATGTATCATCAGATTTTTAATTCTTGTAATGACCTAAATAAGAAATCAAAAGCCTCTATTTTTTTCATTCTTTTTATTTTATAGTTCTCCAGTTCATTCCATGTAATTTATTCTAATACTCTTTCAGTATCCTACATTCTAAAAATAAATCTTTAGTACACATTCTTCAGTTGTATGTGAAGTCCAGCTACAGTCCAAATTCTTATTTCATTTTTGCCAACTTCTTTTGGTACAAAAAGCTATTTACCATTAAATAATAACAATAATATCTCTTTAGTGTTGTATATATTTTTTACTCTTATATAACTATAAATTATTTTTTATTCATATTCATTTTCTATAATTATCTCTTTTTTAAAGCAATTTTTTTTTTACCATTTATAATTTGTGGAACTTTAATATATTATCTACCTATTTTCCTATTATATATATTCTCACTGAATTAAAAAGAAGTGAAATGAAACATATATATATATATTTTAAATCTATTATATTAAAAAATAAATGTAATAAGAATAAAATGTCCGTTAATTAATAAATATTATAACAATAATAAAAATAATAACTATAACGGTAATTAACTATTATATACCATCTTTCAATCTGCAGAAGTACTTATGGTTAATTACTTAACCCTCTTCTACTAACATTAAATTAAAAATATATATATAACAGAAACAAACCGTCAACAACTCAAATCCCAGAAATCCCAATTTTAAAGATAGCAGCTTGTCTATTAATTATATTTATTTTATTTCTATTTGTAAAAACTTTCCTCCTTAATATTTTTTTATTATGGCTTCTCTCTTCATGAAGAATCTTAACACTTTCAAGATCAATCTTATATTTTTATTTACATGTCTTTTCATGAACAAAGAAAACTGAAGCAGTCATTAAATCATTATTATTTTTATTTTTTACATGCTTATATAAACAATTTATCTCCTTTAATCTTTTCTCTATACTGCATCTCGAGTCACCTATATATGATAACATACATCCACAAAAATTTGATACATAATATTACATTTTTGCTTGATAGGTATAACACTTTTAGAATTATTGACTAACTTATTAACATTATATGTAACACAAAATGAAACATTAAGTGCCTTGAAATGGACTATTGAAAAAGAACAGGACAAAAGGATTTTAAGTATTTGGATTTATTTATTACAAGAGATAACAGTATGTAAAGTTATAAATTAGTAATCAAACCATTGCAAAAAAAAAAAAAGATATATAAATTGAAAATCAAAAGTACCAATAATGTATAAGATGGCAAGTTTTAGATATTTTTTTGTTTCATAATGAAAGATTGTCATTATCAAGGTGATAAATTAAAAAATATTGAAATATTTGCCAAGAAATTGCTTGAAGTTGGTTATAAAATTGAACAAATTAATAATACTTTATATCAATTTAAAAAGAAGTATAATGAGTTAAAGGAATTGAAGATAGATAATAAAAAATGGATATCTATTCCATATATTTCAAATGCTCAAGTGAAATTTTTTAAGGATGTATATATATAAGGATGTTTTTAATGTTTTATTCTGTGTTACAAAAAATGTTAATACGTTAATGAATAATTCTAAAAGTGTCATATCTGCCAAGTAAAAAAGTAATATTATGTATCAACTTTTTTGTGGATGTATGTTATCATATGTAGGTGAATCAAGGTGAAGAATAGAGACAAGATTAAATGAGTGTGAATTGATATACCAGCATGTAAAAAGTAAAAATAGTAATGATTTAATGGCTACTTTAGTTTTCTTGGATCATGAAAGGTCATGTAAATATAAGTAAGTTTGATCTTGAAAGTATTAAAATTCTTCATGGAGAGAAAAACCATAATAAAAAAAAATTAAGGAGCAATTTTCATAAATAGGAATAAAATGAATATAATTAATAGACAAGTTGCTAACATTAAAATTTAGGATTCCTGGGATTTGAATTGATGATGTTTACTTCATTTATATTTTTTTGAATCTAATGGCAGTTGAAGAGGGTTAAGTAATTAACTGAAAATACTTCTGCAGATTGAAAGACAGTATATAATAATTAATTACCATTATATTTATTATTTTTATTGTTACAATATATTTAAATTAATGCTTATTTTATTCATATATATGAGTGTCTGTGTGTATTATCAAAAATTATGAAATAAACTTTATAATAATCAGTACACCAATATAAAAATAAATAATAGCTATATCCATCTTACATCAAATATGCCATCCTGAAAATACTACTCAGGATGGCATGCATGCTATAAGCTGGCTATAGCTATTTTTTATATTGGTATATTAAATATTGTAGAGTTTTTACCAAAGTTTTTATTTATTATATTTATTTTATTTGATTTTATATATAGAAATAAATATTTTTCTATTAATTTTTCTTATTATAAAATCTTTCTAGCAAATATTTATTGTCACCTCCAATTAAATATTATATTTACTAATCTATTTTCTTTCATAAGTTTTAATACTTCAAATTTTTTTAATTTGCTTTTCATTTTCCTCTTTAAAAAAAAAGTCCACCCTATTCCTGTTGGAGTAGTCTTGTTTGCTATCTACAAACCATTATCTATTTCTTATCTTTCTTTTTTTTCAATTTTATTTAAAGATTTTTTAATCCATTGACTATATAAAATGCCTCATTTTCAAATATTAAAACGGATATTATTTCTTTTAAACTATTCTCAATACCTTGTATTTGTTATATATGAATAACACTATGTTTTTAAGCAATACCATTTGTTTTTGTTTTATGTCTCTGTTCTTAATTTTCAATTGTCTGAATAATTCATTTTTACATTTAACAATTTAAACATTTATACTCCTGCATATTTTTAAAGAATAATTATAAGTATTTTAGATTTTTCTTAGCTGAATTTAATTTTTATATTTCATTCTATCTCTGTATACTTTGTAATAAAAGCTCATTATATTTTACACCATATCTTTTATAGTATGATATATCTGATATATCGTCTACAAAAAAGCAATCTTATTCTTTTGATTCCCCACTATTGAAATTCTTATCACTCTCTCCATTTTTTTAATTTCTAACTGAGAGATCCATTGATGATTTTATTATTATTTTGTTTCTCTTAGAAACAGAATAAATAATAAAAATGACAATGGATATCTCAGTTTAATCAATTTTCTATTTAATTTCCAGTGATTCTACATTTCCTAATTGGTATTTATAAAAATTATTGTTGTAAAAACTCTTAATAATGCTATTATTAAGAGTCAAACTTCAAAATTTTTCTGCAATTTATTTTTACCTGCTATAGACCAGGACGTTTTTATATCTAAATATGCTACAAAAGAATTCACTCAACAAAGGATATAATAATAAAATGTCCTGAATCCAACTACTAGAAGAAATATATTCTCAAGATTTTATGCTCTTTCATTCAAGTTTTAACCTTATCCATTAATACATGTATGAATATTTTATAGAATATGAAAGTTATGAGTACTGTTATAGAACTAGTTAATAGTCTAAAATCTTTTACATTATTAATTTAATTTCCATAATCATCCAGTCATCCAGAAGCTTAAAATTATTTGTAATTTTATTAAAGTGTCCTCTTAAATCAGCTTTGTGCATCTTTCATGTCCTAATATCATCTCAGCTATCACACCAGCTATTTCTTTTGCTTTTGTTTTTTAAACTATTTATTGCAATATCCTGAATCTGTCAAATTTATCCATATTTTCTGAAATAATTTTTCATCATAAACAATTTGCTTTTGTACATTATTTTTTATAATTATTAACATGAACTCACTTTATATTGTTAATATTTTTACATTATTAATAATGTCTTTAATGTTAGAAGTTATTAAATTCTATTTTAATATAAATACATTTGCATTCTTCTACCGAAAATGAAACAGCAAAGTCTTCAATTTGGTCAATGTTTCCCAAAAATGTTGTATTTTAAGTTTTCTGTCAAAGCAATTGAGACAAGAAGATAATATGACAAAGTGACCACATTTTATTATTATTAATGGCAGTTTTTTTTTTTGTTATTTTATTAGCACAGTTTAGTCTGGTATCTGATTAAGGGCTTTGAGTCATAGGATTAACTCATTATTTGACAAATTCATAACATGAGATTTGAGTCTGCACTTGGTAAATCTTGGAAGATTTTTCTGTCCTTAAGCAAGCCTAGAATTCTGTTTTCGTATCACTGAATCATAGCTAAACTAGCTACCCATGTAATGTGGTCAGTAAATAATTATTGAGTATTATCTTAAGAGTAAAGGTTCCAAATTAATCTGCTATGACAGATGAATGTTAAAGTACTGATTCTAAAAATGCAATTGCAATATAATGTTACCCTCATCATTTGTGGCAAATGTCATGTTTACATGCCATTGAGCTGATGACTTCCCTTATCTTTAATGAGCCATCACACCATTAAGAAGTATTGACCATCTAACAATCACTTTAAAAGTCTTACATGATAGTGTTGTTGTATTTTAACCTTTTTTTTCTTTCTTTTGCAAAAAATATTTTGATACATTTTGGTTGTTGATTTTGTCTCAAATGTGAGAATTTACACTCTTTAATGCATCCCATATTTTAATACTATGACAATATTTCTATCTTTTTTAAAAAAAAAAAACCTATGACTATTTATCTTCACTCCCAGCATAGTTCTCATTTAATCAAATATATTAATCATTACTTTTACTTTGGTATTATCAAAAGCTGAAGAAATCTGCTTTTATATTTTGTTTGGTATTAAGCATAACAATCTTCATGAAATCAATTTTTTTCTTTGATAACTTCAGAATATTGAAGTTTGGTTTAGCATTTCTGCAACTTCTATCTAAACATCACATGATTGTGGCTGTGATTATTAAAAAAAAGCCAAAGACATCAAAAAGTATGGATGCTGAACAGTTCATATCTATACAACTATACAAGCTAATGTGATTAAATTGGAAAACATTATTGTATTTTCATTTGGACTCAAAGCTTTATAGTTATCTAATACAATAAAAGGTGTCTGCTTGAGGATTGCATTAGATCCTAAGATCTAGATGCAGTGCTTTCAGATTCAAGGCTCCTTACTGATGAAAGCCACAAGCTAGAGACTAGTCTGAGGATATTGAATTAGTAGGCACTAGATAGGAATTTTATGCAAACCTTCTTGCATCCATTGATTATTTTAGTTTGCACTGAGTGGCAATACCGTATGGAGATTTTAGCCTCTGTATAAACAATTTCTATCTATATAGTGACTTAAGGATTTCAAATTTTTAAATTTTTTTTTTCTTTTTTTAATATATTTTATATATATATGTAGCTTTGGTGATATGATTACAAATATAATGAATAATAAAAAAATTATATATAACAGCTATGCAAATGAATATATATATATATTAATAATAATTACATAGAAAAAACCTTTTTTTGCAAATGGTTTTGTGTTCTTTTCAAATGTTAATAGCATCTATTTTAACAAATTATTGCAGATAGAATATATAATGTTCTATAATTGAAGTAAAATAACGACAATAACACAATAAAACATTAGTAAAATAGAATAAAAAAATTTATATAGAGATTCAATATAACTTCAAAGAATTGACTATATAACATACCAATATACAGAATAAATAATATATACACTATCGAACTTTATATATACTCTCTTGTATAATTTTC
Source organism: Epiperipatus broadwayi (assembly GCA_028023455.1). Lineage (NCBI taxonomy): Eukaryota > Metazoa > Onychophora > Udeonychophora > Euonychophora > Peripatidae > Epiperipatus > Epiperipatus broadwayi. Next base: position 71,804 of record JAQFVV010000320.1, read on the forward strand.
CATTTATTTTTAATTGATCAATTGCTAACTAAATTTATTGAAGTTTTATAAAATATTTATACAATTATTTAAGTTATACTTAATATAAAATATTTAATATATTTCACTTCTTTTTGGATCTTTAATATAATTTAAAAATTTAATATTTTTTAGCATCTAATTTATGTCCATATGTTAAGTAGTTAATATATAAAGCAGATTTATCATCTCATCTATTAATTGCATTGCTAACAATTGATCAATTAAAAATGAATGAACAATTATATAAGGTAGTATATATAAAGTTGTATAATGTATGTATTATTATTTTTTATACTATTATGTTATTTAGTCAATTCTGAGAAGTTTTACATATTTTCAAAATCCAAGGAAAATGAATATGGAATTTGCAAATAACATATTTTTAATTGCAATAGCTGAGAAAAAACTACAGGACCTGGTAGATCATTTGATAAGAGCAGGGACGGAGTATAAATACAGGCAAAATAAGTGTAATGTCATTGAATAAAGGTAGAAGAAAGATAAAAGTAGACAGGTTTTGGAGTTTTTTTATTTGAATTTTAGTATAAATTAAGATGGCAATGTCATGCAGAGATAAATGCATAAATAATTAATGTTGATATCAAAAGCATTTATAAAATTAATGTCTATAAGAAAAACAGAGGTATAAGCATGTGGTCAAAGTGAATATTATTGAAAACTTTGATATGGTCCATTGCAATATATGAATGTGAGGCATGTACATTAAAGCAGCAGAAGAGAAAAAAATTGATGCTTTTGAAATGTTTTATAGAAGAATGCTTGACATACCTTTGAGCAGCTAAGAAAACTAATGAATGGAATTTTGGGAGAAAAAAATAGTTGGAGATAATAAAATGATGAAAATTATAACATTTTGAACATGTGGCAAGGAGATTAGCACACTTGAAAAGAATATCATATTTACATGGTTAATGGATCAAGAGGACAAGAATAAGACTATCATGGTTCAATAACATTGTAGAATGTTTGGGATTGACAATTTTGGCTGCATACAATTAGGTAGAGAAGAGAATGATCTGGAGGCACTTCATTCATACTGCAACTCATCATTGAATTGATTGATTAGACAATGATATTCATGAAATGAAAAACAAAATGAACACAGAAATATAAATTCCTAAAAAATGCACTATTTATTATTGAAATTACAGACACAAGTGTATATTAAATAAAATAAAACAAAAAATAGTCTGCAAACAAAACATCTATTAAATAAAAAATAGCAAAAGATAGTCTACACATAAAATGTGTGTTTAAAAATAGCAGGAAGTAGCACTCACATGTGTGTTTGAAGCTACACCATTTTTACATTATTCCAATAAATGATTAGTATTGAACATTGGAATATAAAACTTTATCATGATAAAATATCACTAATTTTTTATACAGCTACTATTAGTTTTCTTCTTTGTATTAAAATATTACCTAAGGAATACTAATTAAGATTTTTTTGCTGCATTCTTGAATAACATTTGTAAATGATATGTATATAAATTCATTGTTAACTCCAATTCAGTTTTTTTTCTTTGCTCATATAAAACATTAGGTACCAACTTGTTCTTTATATTTACTTAATATTTTTTCTGTGTGGATTACTTTTGCTTTCATTATTTAATACACATTTTTATTGCAAAATATATTTGCATGAGAACATTCAATAGAAAATACAAGCATTGTAAAATGCTGACATTTTTTTATGGATTTGTATTTCTGTGTATATTTTTTTGTTATCCATGCATTTATTTGTAAAATAATTGATTTTTTTTTTGATAAATAAATTAATTTCATTGACAAGGTATAGTTTATAGCTCTAGGTTGAACTATGGAAGAAGGGACTGTAATTAACCATATAAGTTTCTATCACTTTCAGTTGTATCTTGACAGCCTACCTGGTGAGTAGATCCAGTGATACTTTCTGCTATATTGTCAGCTTATCTCATGCCAACATTCGGATCCTGCAAATTCCAGTCCTAACATAGACTTGCCTCGTGGCATCAATTGTTTAGATTAACAGTTATTGTCTAGAAAATAAAGATTCTGTCTTTCAGCTCTGTGATAGTAATTCTCTAAAAAAACATAGTTCTATAACCCTACCTTCAAAATGACTGACTATTTATTGCTAGATCTCCATCCTTAATGGAAATATTTGGATTCAATGAGCATCATTGCCTATTGGCCTATTGTTGCCATTGGCTATGCCTTATCTATCTATATATGCATAGGTTCATGGCAAAGTCCAATCTATAAAAGATGGAATCTGAACTAGTTCATTATATGAAGGTAAGGTAAGATATGACAACAACATATACTTTTGATTTTATTTAATATACACCTAAAGTAAATTCAAAAATAAATGTAAACTTTTTATTTTTATCGATTACTTTTTTCGCTGTATCTTAATACTACGCAGTTATATCAAGCAAATAGAATAGGCAATACATTAGATGAACCCAAAAGTAAAGGCAATAGTTCAAAATAATATTGATGGAAAAAGAGTTGGATTTATATTGAAAAATTTGGTGGTTAATTTATTTTTCAAGTATGCGACATTGTAACAATTACAGACTTTTGATAGATAACAAATCATTACTAAAAAATAATCAATATTATGATTTACCTAAATAATTTTATCTTGAAAATTTTTCAAGATAATGAAACAATGAAAAAAAATTTAGAGGGAAAAATATATAAATAGTTTAATCTCTCTCTTTTTTTTGTAAATGTACTCAAACTTTGTGCTATTAATAGTTATATTTTATCGAAATATATTTTGCTATATTTTTATCATAAATATATCAGATATAAGCAACAATAATATTTCTGTAATAATCGACATAATTGAACAATAAAATTTGCATAAAAGTAGGTATGGATAAATAATAAAATAACTGAAGATTACTTTCACTAACTAATGCCTATTTTATATTTATATGTTACTGATTATATGTGAATAATAATAATAAAGGTTGCCATAGAAATTTAGATTATAAAAATGTTTTTGATGTATTTTTTCCTATAAAATTATCAGATTTCAAGTTTTATTATATTAATATTTGAGAATAAATAATTTATATTTGGTATAAAATTCTGAAAACAATTTTTTTAAGATTATTCTTAGAATAATAAATTTTAAAGATTAAAAATCTGCTGATATAAAAAACCTGTCATCTTAGATAAGCGCGATTAAAATAATATATTTGCAATAAATACTTTTAGAGAAATATGTTTTTTTTTTATTAATAAAATATTCCACTAGAGAAATATATATATAAAAACTAAGATTTAAACACATCATTACTTTATATATTAAACAGCACATTTAATTATATTAGCATTAATTTGTTCAAATGACTTTAGCAGAAAATGCCAACATTTTTTTATGCTATCAATTCAGAATTGTCAATTATTAGGCATAACAGTGAGTTTCTAATTAACTTTCTTTCTTTCCCTATATTTCAAATATATGTCTTCTAAGATGCATTCCAACTAGCAGATTACTTCAGTTAGGGCAAGAGTACTTGCGTATTAGACCTGCTGCCTGTGTTTGCTGCAGCAGAATGCCATACTTTGCTCTAGTGAGGTAGGGTGTTTGTGACTGCAGAATGCCAGATTAAAAAGTAAAATTTTTAACAATATGAAAAGTATAAATTTGTACACAAAAATAATAAATGCATTACAATGCTAAATAAAAGCAGGTAGTTGTGAGTTTTTAATATGGCATTTTGCCATCGCAAACATCCTTCCCCTCACTGGAGAAAGGTATGTGATTCTCTCATTGCAAACATGGGCAACAGAGCTGATACATAAGTACCAGGCCAAAAGTTCTCCAAATTCCATATATTTCTATTTTATTATTGTATATTAAACAAGTTATTTTATAAATACATACTTTTAGCATGCACCTGTTCACCATAAACACTTTTTAACAAATATATAAATGATCATTGATCTTTTTTTTATTAAATTTAAAATTACTGAATTTTATTAAATTTCAGGTAGTCATTGAATTTAAAATTCAAATATATCTATAAAGTTTTTAGGTAAGCATTAATAATATTCATCTTAATTATTTACATCTTTTTATTCATGTATTGAAATCTTATTTTCTTTTTAGAACATGTAAATGGCATTCGCTTTTTAAAAAGTTCATTCTATGGATACAGATATTGGAAGAAAAAACTTATGCTTATAGCTCTAGATTACACTTCAATCATTTACGTTTTTTGAATAATATATAATTTTTGATTAAAAAGTTAAAAATGTAAAAAACATTATTATTATTAAGCAACAACGAAAATGCAAAATAGCTTTTCAAAATTAATCACACTGCTAAGTAAGATTATATCAAAGCAAATTCAAAAATCCAAGTCATTTTTTTTACAAATTAACAAAGTGAAAAAAAACCCTAGAAAAAAATTCATTATAAATAACAATCCACTAATTAAACCATTAGTAAAAAAAAATAATTATACACTCAAGACAATTTGTATAAATTTGTATGGATATTCATTAGAAAACATTTATAATAAAAACATCATTGAAAATTATAGCCAAAAGAGGCCTAAAGATAAACGTAGTTTCTAAAAATAAACCATATATCATGCTGATTGTATGGTATCTGAGACTAAACTAATTAAGAAATTTTATCTCAGATATTTTCAATAAAGATTATCAAAATAAAGATTATAATATAGTTAAGGAGAAATTAGTAATTCAGACACCAATAATCATAATGACATAACAAAAAAAAACTGTAATGGTAAACTATCTGCAATTAAAAAGTAGTAGCTGATGTAAAAACTTAATAAAGTTCACAATGCATTTTTAAAACAGATGGTGGAATAAATTGTTGGTGAGGTCAAATTATTACAAATATTATTGTGTCATCATAATATTCTATTACTCATTTGACTTGCATTTGAATGAAAACTTTATATATATATATATTTATATATATATTAACCCATTTAGCCTTGAGCATTATTACCCTTATTATTTAGATAATTCTTTGGGTGCAATTTGAAAATTATAATTGCAGTTTGTAATGTTATAATTGACTATTTACTAGTCTGCATTCAGAGCAGGTTATATTAACTGTTTAAAGAGGTTTATTTAAATTTCTTTGTATCAATAATTTCATTCTCTGTGATCAAGTTGCAATCTTCAGTGTCTATATAAGTATATTGGATCACATATAAAAGTGGAATTCCACCTCTATTGTTAAAAGGTACATTGACAACAGTTTGAAATTATTGATTATTATTGATATTGGGATTGTCTAAGTGTTGACTGGCTTTTAATGATATATATGTATATTCATGGTATGTATTTATATAATTTAATCACATTGTATGTAATATGAAATGTGAAATTGTAAGTTCTATATTGCTTTGTAATCTAATAATACTACAGTATAAATGAAAGAAATAAAGCAATAATTAGAATTCCAAGATGCTATACAATGAAAAAATAAATTCACTATCATAAGCAAACATCAATATGACCCTTCAGTAAATAAGACCTTAATTAACCATCCATTTCTTTTATGAAAATAAATACTGACAACATGCAAGATAGAAAAAAAACTGAAAGCCTCTTTTTGAAAATATTTATTAATGACATGAAAAAATATAGTTAATATCTATATGCCATCTGGCACATTAATAAGAACTTAAATTGAAATTTTAAATGTTAAAGATTTGATGTTCCATCTAAGTTTAATTTAGCTTCTGGTCTGAAAGATTTTGGGTGCATTTGCACTAGTCGAATTTGTTGAACATATGTTCTCTTTCTTTGATTTTGTATTTCTATTCTAAAATTATCACATTAAAAATTATAGGAAAAAAGCTGAATCCTAGGTAAAATATTCAAGACAAAAGAATTTATTTTATTTCTAAGAAAGCATCATCTAGTTTATGCCAGAATATTTTTTAATAACTTTTGATTTAAATAATCATTTTTTCAGCAAGAAACTAACTTTAGAGATGTAATTAGTATAATATTTGCTAATGCAGTTATCTCAAATACTTGAAAAAATAATATTATTTTTTTTAAAAAAAAAAACAACAACAAAATCTTGGGTGAATTCCATATTAATGTAAGTTGAGAGATATCAATATTAATTATTTTAAAAGTGGCTTTCTCTAAATATGAAAACATTGAGCTTTCTTTTTATAAATTAAGATGCTAGCATGAAAAAGCTTGATTTTAACAGCAACATATCTTAATATTTCATACTGAAAACTGCATTGAAACATCCAAAAATTAAAAAAAAATCCAGAACATATGTAGAATTAAATTTTTCTCCTTTTCTCTCTCTCTCTCTATATATATATATACACACCCACAGAGGATTTAAACAGCTTTCAAACTCCCTTCAGCTATCCACTCCATCTCATATCTACATGGATAACTACACACATATGAAAAGATAAATTATCATCAGTATAAGTATTTTGAATATCAGTAAATGATATTTCCTAACAATTACTTTACTCATTACAAGATTTTTGTCAGAACTGTATAGTAAATTAAAGTAGTTCAAAACTAAATCTAAACTAATAATGAAAAATTACAACTATTAATAACTCATCCAAGGATTAATGTCAAATATATATTCAATCAGAAGATAATACTGACATTTCTATTCAAGAGGGGGAAAACTATTTTTTTCAGAAGATTCACAAATGCAAAAGATGACACCCTAATTCAGTAAAAAACATCAAAAGGCATTCACATGGTAAGCAGTTTGAAATGTAACAATTGCACATAACTTAACATGAGAAAAATAAAAGTTCTCACTGATCTAAACATATAGATAAGTATAGAAGTCAGTTGTAAATTATTATGGTCATTGTAACTTAAAAAAGAAAAAGAAACAGCTCTAGAAATAACTTTTGTAATGATTATTCAAACCAAATATGTTCATATATAAAAAATGCTAGACTTCTGTTTATTTGATATTTTGCAATGCTCTTTTAATATCTTCAAAAGTAAACTTTTCTTTTTGAAATACTTTAACACCATGTCTAAATATACTTCACCAAAGTATTCTACTATCATATTTTCCCAATAGATAAATCAATAGAGTAATTCCTTAGAATATTTTTGACATAATACTTATAACATAGATGGGGTTTACATCTCATATGTAAACTATACTGAAATTCATTATAAAACTTCTTTTTAGAAAGTCTAGCATTAGTCCTTCATTTTACATGCCCAATTCAACAAAGATGTGATTTTATAATAGTAGATACTAGTATCTCATTCATTAAGTAGAATGGCATATTATTTGGTATATGATCTTACAATTGTATTTTTAAAATATTATAAAGCATCCATAAATGTAACATCCCTAATGCCTTTATATTGGCCTGATAGTGTGCCCAAGTCTTACTTATATACAGTAAATTAGGTGCTATAACAGTTCTATATACAGTTAATTTATTTTACTATGAATTCTCTATGTTTTAACTTCTTAAAAACAAAAGTAACACATTGGATTCTGTGTTATAACATCTAAGTCATCATTTTACTTATAAAACTAATAAGATATTTAAATCAGTTTACATTTTCAAATTGATATTCATTTAAGCTAAAAGTTTTTGAGAACTTTTCTTTCAATTGCAGGATGATTAAAAAACCTTGAGTTTTTAAATATTAATTATTAAACTACAGTCATTATTAAATGTTGCATTCCAAACATTAAGTACACTTTTTAAATTGTCTTTGGGACTGGAAAAAATAATGCAATCATTAGCAAATTGTAAATCCTGAATCCAAGAAAATGAAATTCTTGTCTTTGCTTCTAATTGATTGAAATTGAAAATGTTCACCAATGTGTCACATCTTGATCCCTATTTCATTAAGTCACCTATAAGCAGTTCAAACAACAATTATCATGAAATCTTAAAAAAAACATAAAGGAAAATTCTTTTATTAAAGCCAAAACACCAACTTCGTATTTGGACTAGGATTTTAATCACATGTGCAACACAGTAAGTTATAATGATCACAATCTTATATCAAGTTACAGAGATAGATTAAAATTTGAAAATGAAAGGAATGTTAAACTCCACATCATTGTTTAAATAATGTGTTGTAAAGCTGACATAATCTTAGATTTTCCTTTATTAACTATATATTTATTATTTATATTAAATTGTTAAAATAAAATATTTTTAGTATTACAATATTAGGCTGTATTTATAATTAGAATCTTAATAAAGACTCCAATACTACAAAGTGTTACTCAATATAGCTAAAAATGTAACTTCAAAAATTAGAGTTTTTGAGATTAAATAACCAAATGACATCCATAATAATGTGAAATCATTGGATCAATAAACTATCCAAGTATTAGTACACTGTTCTCTCTTGTTTGGATTTCCTTCTTCTTAATAGAATAATCAATCTGACAAATTATCTTAAAAGACTGAATATCTAAATCCACACTGATGTTAAATTTTCAGCATTTGTTTATTTCATTATAAGATTATTAAAATGTTTGCAAATTGGCTCTACTGCGTGAAGTTAAACTATTAGACATATTGGTATTTTTATGTGTTTAAAATCATTTGTTAAATTGATTATCCTTATAAGAATTGGGGAATACAAATGGGTTCATTTTAGGTTTGCAAAGGCTAAATCTGACAATAAAGTGCAATGTAATGTTCTAAGTCAAACTGGGGCTATAACCTCATGGGGGTCATGAATCTTGTCAAGGGAAATTTTGAAAAATAAATTTCTAATTTTTAAATTACAAATAGATAATTAGATTAATTTTTATATGCAGATATATTTTTTAAATTTTAATGTGAAAATTTATATATTACACTATGTAGCACAACCCAATAATCACACTGTTCATTGTACAATTCATAGCTATCTCTAATATGCTGCTTTTTGTTGATGTAAAGCATTATCAGAAGTTTCTATGACAATTAATTACATAAAAAGTAATGCCAATAATCAAGACCATCAAATTTTATGTCAAGAGATAGATTCCAAATATGAATTTCTTTTAATTGCACAGAATTAAGATGTGTATCCCAAGCAAAGTTTTAAAAAGAATTTTCTTATTAAAAGATAAATTATGAATTTTTTTCTTAGTAAAAATTCCATATTAACAACTCATTTTTTTCAAAATTGAATATCAAGTATTTCACCTGATATTGATTTTTTTGTGTAGCAATATGTCAACAAATCCATTACATTAAATTGTTATTAAAATCTCTTTTGTTATATTATTCAATTTTTGTTTTAATTATTATTATTGAATTTTGTGTTTTATATTTCATGGTCTTAAGATTAATATTTGTATAGAGATGAATCATCATTTTATATTACATAATCATACAAAAATATGCACATACACACACAAGCCATTCTGGAAAATAAAATCTTGATTAATTCTTATATATATATATACTGGTATATAAATATTTTGAGGTGGATAGTATATTTTTTATTTTAGAAAAACTATAACTCATACTATTTTATGTTATAGCAATATTATAAAACTGCAAACACAAATGGTTCTAATTGCTCCCATAGTATTAAATAATTTTACATCAAAAAATGAAAAATTTAATTTAAATGCAAGGGAAATTTCATTCCGTTTTTTGATGACATTGTAACAAAAATATTACATCTGTGGGGTAAGAAAGAAAGAGACTTTATTTTACATGGCCATACTTTGGATGCCAAAATGTAACAGATTATAGTATCTTATTAAAATTTGGGAAGCAACAATAAATAAAACTGTGTATATTAGTTTTTTTTAGCTCAAGTAGCATGACTTTATTGATCTCATTTTATGATTCAGTAAAAACAATAAATATTATCATAATAAATCATTATTCAAACTTATTTAACATGATGGTAGCCAAAATACTATGCATAATAATTTAAGACAAGAAGATCAAAAGTAATTATATGTAATTATTAAGTTTGTAGCTTAACTTACATGACTATTTTAAATGTAAATTCAGGACATACTACTATAACTTTAACTTTCCCCACAAATGAATTTATAATCATATAGTGCCAATGAGCCTATACATTGATGAGTATTTTATTTGGTAGATAGATAAATCAATCGATTATATGATGGTTAGTTTCGAATATGTGAATCAACACTTCATAAATATTGTAATTTGTAGAATAGGTAAACCAAATGATGCTTTCATTAATAATAATATATAAGTTCATTAAGAGAATAACCCAAATTAAAAATTATAAATTTAAAATAGTCCATTATATTATTATAATCTACTCTGGATATGTTGCAATAATTAAGTTGTGATCTACACTTCAACTACTATTTAAACATATACATTTCATAATTAAAACAAAGAGTTAGTACATACAATCTTTCAGCAATAAAAACATCTTTTTTTAAATATATCTTTTATATCTTTTAGATCAAATAAAACTTTCATCACAAATACTTACATATATTAAAAAAAAAAAAATTAAATATTAATTATGCATTTAATTTTAAATTATTTTACTAAAAATATTAATGTTGATTAACTTGATCTATTTATTAAGTTCATATTAAATAATATAATAAACTGTATTGTTATTTTAGATTTTAAAAGAAAAAAATTCAAATAGATATCAGTTAATATTATTATATATTTTTTAAAAACATTGAAAATAGGGTAAAGGTTAATTTAATGACGAATTCTCAGAAATCATTTATTTATGCTAGGGTCTATTACTATGGTCAACATCTTTAACATTCTCTAATTACTGATTGATTTTTCCGTGATGTTTTCAATAACCTTCCCAACACAGAATTACTGTCATTTGAAAGATAAAACTGATCAATGAAAATAGAATCCTTCAATAACCAAACAGTAGCATCAAAATAATAACATAAATAAATGTTCATAAGATAAAAATAAGATCCATAAAATGTTATATGTCAAACTAAATGATTATTTTTAATAATTTACCTCAGTTGCTTCATTGACTATTTTTGAAAATTTTCCTTTTACACTTTTTCTGAAACATGATCTCTTGATGGGTGGCTTATTCCAAGAGTTTAAATAACTCATCTGTCATTAATAAGCAAGTAACTCCATTGACACTAGAAACAACAATTTTAGGACATAAGATCCTCAGGGTACAGAAGGACTGAGTTTTATCCTAAGTTATTTATCCAAAAAATATATACCTCATTAAATGGCCATTGAAGGTTAACACTGATCATTTAATTTTTTTGTCATTGGTGTATTTGTTCAAAACAAGGTAGATAAATTAATATTCATTGTAGGTAAAAAGTAAAAAAAAATTGTGTTATTAATGCCGTTTTTCCTTAGTTTTCTAGGAATATTCTACCAAGATTAATTTCCTTATATTAACTTAAAAAATGAACAAAATTAAACTATTGTAGAACATTTTAATTGATAACATATATTTAAAGATTTTTTTTTTTAATGCTTAAATTTAAATTTCAACTCTTCAGTATAATATTATTAATGCAGTAGAAATAACATTTATTATAGTTATGTTAGTTGATATTGAACTTTAATTTCAAAAGACAATTTATTAATATAAGTGATCGGCTAATAGGAGAAGGGATTTGAAAAGCAATGAAAGACTAATTGGTGTTAAAAATAAATAAATGCTGCATATTACAAACATTAACTTGTTTAAGCTCTAGTTAAGTCTGTGTCATAAAAAAGCATTGTTATGTATCTTTGAGTTTATTAATTTTGTTACCTAATGTTTAGTGGAATCAAAAAAATTATTATTTATATTATTTAAAAAAATTATTATGCATTGTAATTTTTTTGTTTTTCATATGGGTACTTAACACTACTCATAATATAATACTAATAACATCTCTTTGCTTTTGGGACCACAAAAGTATTTGTTTCAGCTTGACATTTCTTTTTTTGTATACCTGTATGCAGTTTCAGTTACTAAGAGTTTTTTTTACACAATTAGATTTTAGCAACCACTGAAATATCTACATACTGAAATATGACCAGCTTTATACAGCCAGCGTTTATGCTCAATTTCCATGTAGAAAATTACCAGATCTCCAAAAATGATTTTTTTATTGATATAACATATATACTTATTTTTAACATATGTTATATACTTTTCTATTAAAAAAATTGATTCATTGAGATCAGACTTAAAACTAATACTCTCAGCTGAATAAGATTATTGCTATCATGACCTTGTTTACTGAACATGTTGAATTATTCCAGCACAGATTCTTTAACACCAACACTAATATAATTTCTGAGATCATATCAATGATAAGATTAGTGTTATATCATTGTCATAGACTTAATAGTAGAAGCAAAACAATTTTGCTCTGAACAGCATTTTTTTTATCCCAATCAGTATTTTAATTTAAACCTAAATAATTTTTAATACAATTAAACACAGCCATTCAAGCTATTAATAAATGTTTATTTACATATGTTTAAGCTTCATTTGAGAGTGACGTTCAGTAAATTCTAGGTAATTTCGTCGACGTCATTTACTCGGATATCATAGACAGTTGTTTAAAGTGAGTGATCTATTCTCACACTTTCACTTCCAATACTTAAGATTTGCCCATATATATATACATTTGGGTCGGATTGAATAAGTGGATTCATTTTATTCTTTCCTAAATACTATATCTTGTGTTGGGAGTGGAATTTATTCATTTATTATTTACACTCAGAAAAAGCGCTTGCATAATAGCTTGAATGGCTGTGTTTAATTGTATTAAAAATTATTAAGCAGAGCGCTATATAAATAAATGTTTATTTAAACCTAAATAGAATATTTTTGGAACAAATTGCATGCCATATTAGGAAGAATAGCTCCTGCTGGTAGTAGCATTTCTTAAACAAAAAAACAATGTAAATCAATTTCTGATAATATTTTCTAAGATATAATAAAAAAGAATGCCCCGAAAATTTGGTTGTAAATTTAAAAGATATGCATTACAATGCTTTTTAGATTGCAGGAGAGAAAAATGGAAAATTAGACTTATTTAAAAATAAGCAAGAACATAAATTTTGATATGTCAGAAATTTTTGGCAATTTTATTTACTTAGAAATGATGTAACAAATTGGAAAAAAAATATTTGAAATGAATTATATTTTTCACATAAGTGTGGCCATGTGTTTTGGTTATATGGAATGGAGTGGATAGCTGAAGGGAGCTTGAAAGTCTGTGTTCAAATCCCCTATAATTAAAATAGTTATTTCTACTCAGATCAATATGGCATGAGAGTCTTTGGTAGGAATTATCTTCCTATCTATCTATATATTTACATGTCTCCTATTTCTATCTACAACTTTTTTATTCATCCATTTATCTATCCATATCCAAATATATGTTTAACATTTTATAATTTATTTTGTCTATTTGTTCATCCATCCCCTATTTATCAGTCAGGCTGTACCTTTATTTATTTATGCAGCTACCTAAATATCTACTGATTATGTAATCAAAATATTGTTCATCTAGATGTCTATGAATTCATCCATCTGTCTGTTTATGTGCCTAATCTAATTTCAATTCATCCATTTACCTCTTTATTTAGCTACTTACCAAGTGACTTTCCTATTCTATTTACCTATTCATTATTCTATCATCTATTTGTTTACCTATATATTTATTTGTCTATTATGTTATCCATTTATTTATTGGCTTATCTGTTTGCTGTCTGTCTCACCTATAAACTGCCTATGTATGTTATTACAATAGTTTGGAATTAACGCTGCTGTGACATGATCGTCCGGATCCGGCCATAATTATTATAACTTTGCGAATATGATACAAAACGCATAAACTTTTGAAAAAAAAAAACCCCGAAATCTTAAAATAAGACAGTATTAACTATTCACTATATTGGAAGTAGTAAAGCAAGATAGAAATTATTAAAGCAAAAATTTGCTTGATCTTTCTGAAGAAAAAAAAAGTTTTGACAACGAGTCTTATAATAGCCAATGGATAAACAACTATACTGTTTACAATATATATATACTCAACACACATATATTAAAATTACGCATATATATTTGCTCGAAAACTAACAAATTTTGATTTCGAAACAGTTTTAGTTAAACGTACATTGTTATTATGCTATTTATTAAGGATATAGTTTAAATAATTGTATCATCCTGTCATGCGAATTTATTAATTTACTATGTATTTTGTTTAATTTTTTGTTACTAGGATGTAGCGTTTTAAATAAACAGCTTGTTGAAATAGTAATAGAAAGAAAGTATGCAACTCGTGATTTATATCTGTTATAATAATATTTATCAGCACTTTTATTGTTCATCCAACAATTTGTTTGTAATAGTAACTCAAAAAATATTTTGATCTCTCCATTCGAGCATAATTCAGTTCGTAGAATATATTTATATATTGAGATATAATCGAATGTTGTTTTAATTCTGATACCTTTTTCTTGCTATGAGCTCACGTCTTAATTAATAAAGTTAATTTAAAATGTATTTATTTGGACTAATTCTATTTATTTCTCTTTTTATTATAATTTTGCTAATATAAAGATAATATATATTTAAAAAAATTGTGATGCATGTTTTGTGCTTCTACTTCTCATATTCAAATCCATTAGTTTTTTTTTATATATATAAAGCTGACGACTTCCAGACTGTTTTAGGATTTATTTTTAAATGGCCAATCCATGATTAACACAGAAAGACAACTAATTACTGGTTAGTAAGGTGACGTCTAACTCTTAGTTAAAGGCCAAAACAAGAAAACTATTAAAATCTTTATCAACTAACTGTTAAATAGCCTGGTGAGAATTAAGGATGTTTAAGAGGCCTTTGTTTGTAATGTCCAATTTAGTTTTTTTTTTTTATCTTTTTCTTTATATATATATTTATTGCTCTCAGTACATTAATCTAGCTTAAAAAAAATCATAGATTTTTGAAAGTAACTTAAAATGATTGACTTTATACATATAAATAATAAGAATTTTATATTGCCTAACGTGATGGATTTTTCCTATTATATTTTTTTCTAGACGAATATATTTTTCAATAATCAAAAATAGTGATGAAACAGGATTAGAGCAATCATATAATGGTATTTGTTTACTGCAATCATTACTCATAGTTTATTACAGTTAAAATTTTGTAGCAATAAGTTTATATCATGACGTAATAAGTATTTACACACAATGTTGTCATCTTCCAATGTTCCAATTTGTACAACTCATGCAGTTGAGTAATAGTTTCAATAACATGAATATAATGTTAGGCATCTTCCATGATTTCACAGTAGTCCCATTTAACATTAGTGAGTGTGTGAGCCCTTTTGGAGCAATGCACAATAACTAATCTTTCCACTGACATATTTCAGGGAGTATGAAACTTTTTCTATGAGAAATGGCTATTTAAATATGATGTAATTTTATTATACATAAAGTATATGCAGTTCTTATTATAAATTTTGGTCTCCACATATTAATAAAGTTATCAAAGAAGTTCTTGTTCAGTTTCCAACTACATGCATTTGTACTTTTATCTTTATTGTATATAGGTATATATATATTCATATATATGAATAAATTGAAGATTGAATAATGCTAGATTAAATTCAAATGTAAACACATACAAACCATTGATAAAATGTTTTAACAGCATTAGCAGTATTTAGAAACCCAATGTTGAAATCAAGCATCATAGGTAGGAGGAAATCCTCTTACCTATAAGATTGTAAGTTTTTAAGTATGTTAATTTCAAGATTATTCTAAACACAGGCATGTCTATAAATAAGCTTTATATATGTAATATGTTTTTAATGGCTTTTACAATCATAGCTTGTTTTAGCTGTATTTTTATATTGGATTATTTCCATCATCTAATATGTGTGTTGAATGTCTTTAGAAATGTTTTAATTTTAGTTAAATATTCCAAATGCATTCAACTGTTAGTAATATCACAGCAAACAGGTTAGTATATGCACCAACTTTTAGTAATATCAGAGCAAACAAATGTTAGTAATATCACAGCAAACAGGTTAGTATATGCACGTTTCAAGAGGTATTTTTCTCCCCTCTTTTTCAAGAGTTTCATACTTATGTTTAGAATCAATATATATATATATACACCAGGGTCTCATTTTTTGCGGTAGATAGGTTCCTCAGAAAGTGCACACAAAAAAAATCGCACAAAAATAGACTTAACTTACCTTGAAAAATGGGGGATACTTAGTATAATTTTCCAAAAATCGCATAAAAGCAAAGCAACAATGTAAAATTACTTTAAAATTCGCATAAAAAAAAATAAAAATAAAATATGACTAATAAAAAATTTCAAATTTGCAAAAAGTTGATACAAGACAAACTTTTTTATTAACTACAGTATTTAATTTTATTCAAAACAATATATTTTTATGCGTAATTTACATTTTTTTCATGCATGTATGGTATTTTAATTATTATCGCTATTTGAGACATCAGATTCATCATGATGTGATGTGATGTTAGGTGCTGTAGCTTCTCCTTAAATGAAGTCAAGAGGAAATACAACTAAAACGTTTTCCAATCGCTGTTGATCCTTCCCATTTTGCTAAGTAATCTAAAATTGATATTTTTGTTTCCAAAGAAATTCATTTTCTTGGGTGGTTTTTCCTCTCCATTAAAGTAAAATAAAAGTTTAAAATAAAAATAAGAACTTAGACTTACAATAATAAAAAGGATAGTTGAGGAGAAACCGTACTGCCACCATCAGATGGCGCTGCGACACCATCAACAACCAGCCTGAAACCTGCAAGTGATAAATTTATTTACCAAAGTGGCTCAAAAATAACAAAAAAAACTGTTGAAAGTGGCTCAAAAATAACAAATAAAAAAAAAACTGATGAAAGTGGCTCAAAAATGACAAAAAAAAAAAACCGATGAAAGTGGCTCAAAAATGACAAAAAAAAAAACCCCGATGAAAGTGGCTCAAAAATGACAAAAAAAAACCCCGATGAAAGTGGCTCAAAAATGACAAAAAAAAACCCCCATGAAAGTGGCTCAAAAATGACAAATAAAAAAAAAACGATGAAAGTGGCTAACCCCCCCCCCCCAATCAAAATTTGTTCACTTAAATCGAAAAATAAAAATGGCTGAAGATATATGTACACAAGAAATAGGTAAAAAGTACAAATTATTAAAAAAACAAACAAGAAAATGGTATCAAATTCTGTAATAATTCAAATTTAAAAAATAAATAAGTCCGTGATTAATACAAAAACAAACATGACAGACAATGGCGGACAAAATGCGGGAAATCCAAAGCAACGCTTATACAGTATAAACTAACAAGAATATTACTGGTTTGAAATTATGGTGTCTAATCAAATGTAACCCCCTCCCCTCAATGAAGACTTTCTATCCAAAAATAACTCGGTGTAAAATTATAATGAAATATGGCAACCACCGAGTAACTTTTATAAAATGTACTAACTCTTATCAATATTTAAAAAATCAAAGACTATTTGCAAATATGCTGTGCATTATTTAAGTAACAGATATAATAAATGGGCAAATTAAATTTAAAAAAATACTTCTAAAATACAAATAAAAAAAATCCGATCAAAAATAATTAAAATAGTTATATATAAACTAAAAAGAATATTACTGGTTTGAAATTATGGCGTCTAATCAAACGTAATCCGCCCTCCCCTCAATGAAGACTTTCTATCCAAAAATAACTGTGTAAAATTATAATGAAATATGGCAACCACCGAGTAACTTTTATAAAATGTACTAAATCTTATCAATATTTAAAAAATCAATGACTATTTGCAAATATGCTGTGCATTATTTAAGTAACAGATATAATAATAACTCATAACACAGATTAATACATAGTAAGCAAATTTAAAAGAGAAAGTGGAAAAATTACCTTCATCACATTCTGCAAAATGTAGCTTTCTTGGTAAATTTCTTAACATTTTTATCAATGATGATTCCCAGCAGATTAAAAAAATTATTGAACAGGTTATCCCAATTCAATTTAAAAATAATAAATGATTGTCCACTATATTCATATTATTCAATTATGTTTTATTTAAACAAAGTTTCAAATGCATCTACATTTTTTAATGAGAGATGGCTAATTACAAACATAAAATCTTCTCCCCCCCCCCTTTAATTGACAGTGTAGATTTTCAAAAAATGTACTAAATACTTTTAAAAGAAAAGACTTTCAACATCAAATTATTTATCTTTAAAGCAATTAATTTTTTTCTGGCTATCTAAATTCATTAATAATATTTAATAATTAAAAAACGATACCAAAAAATAATTACCAATGTCTTCCTTCATTTATAGTATGCACTTTCATTTTGAAAGAACAAACTGTGAAATGAAATAGGACATAATAGACATTTTACATAAAAAATATAATTTCCAAAGCCAACAAATTTAATCAAAACATAAGTGCACTAGACTTTTGAAATATCAGCTTCATTCTATTATGATGTGTTAATTATGTTGTACTGCTAGAAATACAAGTTGTTGGGATAATGTTTATTTTTTGTCAAAGTTAATAAGGATTATTTTCTTTTGCAGAAGAATACAACACTAAATATGCACAAACTTTGAGGCAATATTTCAAAATCCTGCTCTGAAATAATCAGCAGCTGAAATTGAAGTGTCATTTTTTCCATGACATTCATTTTTTTACTCAAAATGATGAAAGTTTGGGATTTACCAAAGACAGAACTTGGAGCAGTGCAGTTCCTCAAAAGTAAAAGTGTTCTTCCCTCTCAAAACATTTGCATTAATGGACATGAAATGAAGTTTTATGTGAATGCAAGGGCATAATGAAAGTGCAACATTAAGGCATGTCAATGTCATGTAGCACTTCAGAAAGGAACCTGGTTGGAAGGCTCCAAATTGTCATTTGTTACAGCCATCCGAGTCATGTATTACTGGAGCAAAAACCAATTGACCATGCAATTGGGAAAAAATGAGTTGGATTTGGACAGGAGAACTGTCATTGCATGGAAGCAATATTTAAGAGAAGCATGTAAAGAAAGTCTGCTATCTCGCGCATCCTGCCAAATTGGAGGCTCAGGAAAAATTGTAGAGGTTGACAAAACTTTGTTCAGTAAACGTAAAAATCAGCAGGGAAGAATTCTTCCCCAACAGTGGTTATTTGGTGGCTTATGTAGAGAAACAAAGGAGTGTTTCATTGTTGCTATTCCAGATCGAACAGCATCTGTTCTTGTAGATCTCATTAAAGAACAGGTAGCACTAGGATCCACCATATATTCTGACTGCTGGAAGGTCTACAGAATGGATGTATTGACTGCTGCAGGTTTCCAACACTTCAAAGTCAATCATTCATACAAATTTTGTCGATCCTACTACTGGGGCCCACATTCAACATGTAGAAAGACTTTGGGGGCTTTTGAAAGGTCGCAATAAACAAGAGAGAGGGACCGCTAGACATCATCTTAATTCTTACTTAGATGAATTCATGTGGCGACAATTGCATGATGGTGAAGATCTATTCGATGCAATATTGCAAGCGATAAATATACCATCAATCTAAATTTCTAAACTATAATCTGCTAATATCTGCCATCTTTTCTGTAAATCTTGTGTTACTATTCAAGTGTGTTTAAAGCTTCATAATTTTGCCATGTTTGCTGTACTTTTTTAAACAAAATAAGCATCGTTACTTAATCTTGTGTTACTATTCAACTGTATTGAAAGCTTCAAAATACTGCCATTAAATAACCACTGTTACTCAATCTTCTGTTGCTATTCAAGCGTGTTAAAATCTGTTCCAAAATGCTTCAAAATTCTGACATCTGTGCTGTACTTTTTTAAACAAAATAAGTATAGTTACTTAATCTTGTGTTCCTATTCAATTGTGTTGAAAGCTTCAAAATACTGCCATCAAATAACCACTGTTACTCAATCTTCTGTTGCTATTCAAGTGTGTTAAAATCTGTTCCAAAATGCTTCAAAATTCTGACATCTGTGCTGTACTTTTTTAAACAAAATAAGCATTGTTACTTAATCTTGTTACTATTCAACTGTGTTAAAAGCTTCAAGATTGTGCCATCTTTGCTGTATTTTTTAGAGCAAATAACCACCGTTACTCAATCTTCTGTTACTATTTAAAATGTAAACACTACATCAAAATTCTTAATGAATTTTTATGCTGAACACATTCAAGTGCCTACTACGAATGATTGGGAGGACTTTGGTAATTATTTTTTGTGTATTCCTTTTTTACATTGATTATTATTTAAATATTATTGATCAATTTACATATGCTATAATTTGAAAGCCAGATAACAATTAATTGCTTTATAGCTAAATAATATGAGTTATTTTTGGATAGAAAGTCTTCATTGAGGGAAGGGGCATTATGTTTGATTAGACCCCATAATTTCAAACCAGTAATATTCTTTTTAGTTTATATATAACTATTTTAATTATTTTTGATCGGATTTTTTTTATTTGTATTTTAGAAGTATTTTTTTGATTTAATTTGCCCATTTATTATATCTGTTACTTAAATAATGCACAGCATATTTGCAAAGTCTTTGATTTTTTAAATATTGATAAGATTTAGTACATTTTATAAAAGTTACTCAGTGGTTGCCATATTTCATTATAATTTTACACTGAGTTATTTTTGGATAGAAAGTCTTCATTGAGGGGAGGGGGTTATGTTTGATTAGACGTCATAATTTCAAAGCAGTAATATTCTTGTTAGTTTATACTGTATAACTGTTGCTTTGGATTTCCCGCATTTTGTCCGCCATGTTTGTTTTTGTATTAATCACAGACTTATTTATTTTTTAAATTAAAAAGTACAAATTATTTTTAAAAAAAACAAGAAAATGGTATCAAATCCTGTAATAATTCATTTCTTATGTACATATATCTTCAGCCATTTTTATTTTTCGATTTAAGTGAAGAAATTTTGATTGGGGGGGGGGTCAGCCACTTTCATCATTTTTTTATTATTTGTCATTTTTGAGCCACTTTCATCGTTTTTTTTTATTTGTCATTTTTGAGCCACTTTCATCGGGTTTTTTTTTATTTGTCATTTTTGAGCCACGTTCATCGGTTTTTTTTTTTTATTTGTCATTTTTGAGCCACTTTCATCGGTTTTTTTTTTGTCATTTTTGAGCCACTTTCGTTTTTTTTTGTCATTTTTGAGCCACTTTCATCATTTTTTTTTTTTTTTATCATTGTTGAGCCACTTTCATCGTTTTTTTTTATTTGTCATTTTTGAGCCACTTTCATCGGGTTTTTTTTTATTTGTCATTTTTGAGCCACGTTCATCGGTTTTTTTTTTATTTGTCATTTTTGAGCCACTTTCATCATTTTTTTTTGTCATTTTTGAGCCACTTTCATCGTTTTTTTTTATTTATTTGTCATTTTTGAGCCACTTTCATCATTTTTTTTTTTATTTATCATTTTTGAGCCACTTTCATCGTTTTTTTTTTATTTGTAATTTTTGAGCCACTTTCATCGGTTTTTTTTTTATTTGTCATTTTTGAGCCACTTTGGTAAATAAATTTATCACTTGCAGATTTCAGGCCGGTTGTTTATGGTGTCGCAGTGCCATCTGATGGTGGCAGTACAATTTCTCCTTAACTACCATAAAAAGATCCCGACTCACCCCTGTTGGGCAAAATTTAATTAAAACTAACAATTAAAAATTAAATTCTTATT
Organism: Epiperipatus broadwayi; assembly: GCA_028023455.1. NCBI lineage: Eukaryota > Metazoa > Onychophora > Udeonychophora > Euonychophora > Peripatidae > Epiperipatus > Epiperipatus broadwayi. The sequence continues at coordinate 93,550 of JAQFVV010000320.1, forward strand.
TTTGTCTTTAATTTTTTAATTTTCAATTCCGTTTAAAAATCAAATTTCATTGTTTTACATCACATTAATTTCAGATCACGTTACGTAATTTTTAAATTGTTAATTACAATTAAAAATCAATTTGAATTGTCAAATTTAATTGTACCCTCCGCTGTTACTCACCTTTTAAAAATAAACTTGCGGACACTAAATGATTAATTGATTACGTACTCTTTTTATAAAAAGCAAAAATAGAACATGATTTAAAATGCAAAAACAACAACATACATATCTATAACATTTGAACAGATTTACATTATAGTCTTGTAAAATTTATTCCTTGCGGACACTAAATGATTAATTGATTACATACTCTTTTTTAAAAAAGCAAAAATAGAACGTGATTTAAAATGCAAAAACAACAACATACATAGTGTAGGCATCTATAATTTTTGAACAGATTTACATTATAATCTTGTAAAGTTTAATGTGTGTATATAAAATGGGGAAATCCTGATTTTAAGTGAAATATGAACTTCTTTATTGCATAAAATCTATTACCGTACTATTATAAAGCACTGAAAATATTGAAATTATTAGATGGAAGTTGAATTCCAATAATGTGCTATTACTTCAAATATGACATGAGTGCACGAAATTTATAATATTTAAAGTAATAGCGCATTATCGGAGCTCAACTTCTGATCTAATAATTTTTATCACATAAAAGAAAACCGTATATAAAGATATTAAGAAGAAACATGAATCGCATAACTTCAACATCACATTAAATAAATTCGCATAAAACAAGACCCAGGTATATTTTCAAAAAGAGGTTGCCTTGACAACAGTTTAAAATTATTGATTGTAATTGATGTTGGAATTGTCTAAATGTTGACTTGTTTTCAATAATATATATTGAACTGGATGCTTTATCTATTCAAAAGTTCCATCACAAAATTAAAAGTAATTTTTTTTTAAGTTTTAAAAAAAAATATTTAAAAGTTTTCTTTATTATTATTATTATTATTATTATTATTATTATTATTATTATTATTATTATTATTATTATTATTATTATTATTATTATTATTATTATTATTATTATTATTATTATTATTATTATTATTATTATTATTATTATTATTATTATTATTATTATTATTATTATTATTATTATTATTATTATTATTATTATTATTATTATTATTATTATTATTATTATTATTATTATTATTATTATTATTATTATTATTATTATTATTATTATTATTATTATTATTATTATTATTATTATTATTATTATTATTATTATTATTATTATTATTATTATTATTATTATTATTATTATTATTATTATTATTATTATTATTATTATTATTATTATTATTATTATTATTATTATTATTATTATTATTATTATTATTATTATTATTATTATTATTATTATTATTATTATTATTATTATTATTATTATTATTATTATTATTATTATTATTATTATTATTATTATTATTATTATTATTATTATTATTATTATTATTATTATTATTATTATTATTATTATTATTATTATTATTATTATTATTATTATTATTATTATTATGTATTAGAGTATATGCAATAACCCCCATACTCATCAAAATTCTTTTTTATTTTCAAAAGATTTAGTTTAAAATCTATTTTTTTTTATCTATTTGTAAAAACATTCTAATTTAAAAGTTTTAATCTTTTGAAAAAAACATTTTAATTTTGAAAATTTTGATTGTATTCCTGTTTCTTTTATTTTTGATTGTAGTCTATTTTTTAATTTATTTTTAAAAAGAAAGGCTGAGACTTAATTTTGCATATACTTGTTTAAAGTTAATCTTGGATAAGATAGGAGCCGTTGGTCAGATTTTTTTAAAATTAAGATTAAGTCAGAGATAGAGATTTGCCATGGACAAAAACATCTCATTAAAGATGACACAGGGGATAAGAGAACACATTTTGGATAGTTGTTTATTCAGCTTCTCATTTTTTATATTCAGCTCATTATGAGTATTGTTTGTTTTTAGTACACTGTCAGTGATGTCTATTCTAATTGCTTTGCTGCCTTAAATTTCAAAGATTGCTGTCCATGTCTGGAGATCATCACAGTTCATATTATCTTTCTACTAACTACTGATCAGAAATACTGCTGAAATCAGATTACTAACTTCTAGTTGCTAAATAGATATCCTCTCTGCAGAATGCTAAAATTATATGCCATGAGGAATCTTTTCTACAACATGCAGTGCTAAATCAAACAAAAGATGGATCCTGAATCCCAGGTTGTTCCTTCGAGATCATGCCATAAGTCTAAATAAAAACTGATCCAAAGCTTGCCTTCATACTCCATACTAAAGAGATAGAAATCAAAACCTTCATGATGGACTCAAATTAGAAAGAACTTTATGCTCCCTGCTAGAGGAAATCCAATGGACTTTACATTAGGCCTTGGAGTAAAAGTTTTTCATATTCTAACCAGGATTTAAATATAATCAGTGCTCAGTTTATATTAAGATTGCAAATCTTCACCCTTTAATGAACAATTAAGCTCCACATTTGTGAAGAGTGCCTGGTTTACAAATATTTACACATGAAGCTTGTATCCTGTCCATCCCTTTTCTATGTACTTAAATGGATAAGGTCCTATACATTAGGGGTCAGAGTGACTTGAGGTCAACATGAGCATGGCAATAATATTGACATCAGCATGGGATTTGGACTTTCCATCATCAGATTTTCCATGATATGGATGGCTGAAAAGTTGAAGGTTGGAGAAGATTGAAGCCTGCCCATTAAAGTGTGAAGATTTGCTATCTTAATATAAACTGAGCACTGTATATATGTGTGGGAGATGATAATCTGGACCAACTGATGAGTTCTGGTTTAGCATAAAATACATATATTGGTGATTATTTATCTTTTCTATATGTGTGTGGTCATGTGTATCAGTTGTATGAGATAATGTGGATAGCTGAAGGGTACTTGAAAGTCTGGGTTAAATCCCTTATATTTACAATTAAGCTCCAGGTTTGTGAAGAGTTCCTGGTTTTCAAATATTTATTCTTTAAAGGACTGAAATAAAAAATGATATATGTACAGTAGGTGATTCATTTCTTTGGTTAAGATGACTATTTATTGGATTTTATTGAACTTATCTATGAATAAGATATTTAGTTACAGAGCAAAATAATCTACTGTGTATCATTGTTTATGTTAATAATGGGCAATTTTTAAATTCTGCACTGCAGGATTGAAAGTTAAAATATGCGTGTTAAGTTCTTAGCATATTGAGATAATTAGAAATAAAGTACAATGATCAAAGAATAACACACGATCATCTTCATGATATTTTGCTTTTTTAATTCAAAATTTTAATGCATATTTTACATTATTTAACGTTAACTAAAAATAATGCAGCAATTATGGTTTAAACAATATGTCTTTCTTTTAACATCATATTATGCTTACATTTACTTCTTTTTTTATTTGTTAAACAGCAAAAAAATGAAGTAAAAATCTATTTCATATTTGTCAAGCTTTTGTGGTCAATGGGTCAGCAACAGCTGCTTTACAAGCAGTTGTCCCAGGTTAGCGGATTCACTTCCTGGCTGATGCTATCACACATGAGAAAAAAAATCTATTTCATACTCCTTTCTACAGTATTATGGTCCTTACATAAACCTACAATATATTGTCACCATCCCTCTTTTTTTATAATAAAAATAAAATTACTTTCAACATACCTTGATATTTTTTTAAATTTATTAAATATATAAGCAGCATCTTAATAATGTAAAGAATTCAAAAAATGTTTTGAGTATAAATGTGTTAATGTTTGAGAATAAATTGTGACAAGAGTCAAACAATGATCACACCTAATATATATACCAGACCATACACAGTCTATCCTATATAAAGCCTGCCATTTTTGTAATATTTTTTGTTAATTGGTTGCTTTAACATTTTTTTAAAAAAATTTAATGGTAAATTAAACAAAATATTTTAATATTATATAAATAAATGTGAGAATTGTGCACCAGCCTAAAAGGCCATCATTTGGACTTCAGTTATACGCTAACCAAAATTAAATGTAAATACAGTCGTGTAGTATCTTTTTTTTTCACTCATTAAATATTACATTTTAAACATAAATTTATGTACTGCAATCACATTTTCTTCATAATTTAAATACTATACCTATTCAGTTCTAGTTAAAAGGACATGCACTGATTTTTTTCCGAGTGTTTTTTCTTTCAAAAAATTTTATTCCAATACCATATATTTTTGGAATCGAGAAATGTAGCCAGCCATCATTTTTATAATACATTTTTTTATTCGTTGCTTTAACAAATTACTTTCTTTGCATAAAATGGTTCATAAAATTTTTTTTACATTTTACCAATGGCAGAATAATTGATAATTTTTTTTATTGAAAAGTACATCTCATTGTGAATTTGATATGTGACAGCCTTACAAAGAAACATTCATACATTCACCAATCAGACAACAAAGTAAATAGGGATTTTATTTATAAGATATATAACATATTTATATTTATACATTGTAATGATATAAATACCATATAAAAATTTATGATATGGATTTGAATGTTAAAATGTAAAAATAAATTGTCATTTGGGAGTAGCATTACAAAGACAATCTAGCTCCAATGATAATCAAAGGTTATAGTTTAATTGTGATGTGATGCACTGTAATTTCTCCTTACAAGGAGTTAGGAATCTCTCAGACACTATGCCCAGAGAAACCTGATTTCCGTTTTATCTTCCCTTTCCATTCCCTGCCCTAAGTTTTCCTAAATTCATCTCTATCCTGCTCCATCCCATTTCCACAACATAATCTTTGTCAACTCCATAGCCTTTATATATAATTACCCTTATTTTTTCCCAAACCCAGCATAAAAACCAATAACCCACTTTCTATATAATCACTTTGTTAATATTTATTCTTTCACAACTTCATTATTTGTATCCTTTCTGCTTTCAGGCATTTACATTCAATTAACAGATGCCTAATATTTTCTATGCTTTCCTTACACAACTTGCAGACTAAGTCACCCACATTTTTCCATTTGTATGTATATTCCTTTGTTGTTAAAGATCCTATTCAAGGCTTAAATGTAAACTACTTTCCTTACTATTATCATAAATTAACTCACACCCAATATTCCATTTACTTCTATATATATTTAAACTCTTTTTACTCTCCATACTAGTTCTCAATTTCTCCAACTTCCTATTTTTTATTAATGTATCTATTCTTCTATCCCATTCCTTACCACTATAACACTCAATAAGTCTCCTAACACAATAATTCTTTATCTAAATCTTCTTCTACATACCATACTACTTTTCTCATCTATCCTGTTGCTTGCCCTTTACTCATAACCCAATTAAATTCTATTTTGGCTATTCTCTTGTTATCCATAAACTGTAATCTACCAAACATTTTCATTTTGATTTTTGCATCTCTCATATAAAAACTTGACCATCTTATTTTTCCTTGAATTGCCTCCTTTGCCATCCACACATCTGCATCTAAAACATGTCTCCCTACTTCTCTTTGTACTTTTTTTAAGTTATCTAATATCCCTTTACTAACACATAATGCATCATTACCATATGTTAAACCTGCTACTGCCACTCCCCTCCATACAATTCTAGCTACAGCATACTTATTATATGAAGACATTGTTAATTTCTTTATCAATCCTTTTCTTTTCTTTGCTTCATTTATCTATTTTTTTCTCCCATTCAAACAATTTCTCTGATTACTTAAGATGATTCCCAAATCGATATACCTATTCACCACACTTAAGTTTATATTCCCCAATAAAAATTATTTGTCTTCTCTTTCCTCAGTATTAATCATCATTACTTTTGCTTTTTCTTCACTAAATTTAATCACCATCTCTTCACCTACTCTTGTGCATGTCCTCAGCATAAAGTCCAGATTTTACCTTTTTCTGTGCACAGGAAGACATCATCTGCAAATAAAAGACCTGATAATGTATATACTCTTTTGTCACTTATTAATGATATCTCTACCCCTCTTCCTAGACTTTCTATTACTCTCTCCATTTCTCTCAAATACAACTAAAGTAAAATAGGTGACATAGGCCATCATTGCCTTAGTTCCACCCCATTTTTAACTTTATCTGATTCTATATTCCCTAATTGATATATATATATTAATTATTTTCATATAATCTCTTAATAATATCCACTAAAACTCAATCCATTCCCAAATTTAGTAAACTTATCCATAATCTATTTCTATTTACTCTATCATATGCTTTCTCTATATCTATAAAAACCATATATAACTGTCTATTTGTATTTTTACTCATATCTATAAGCCGTGTAACTACAAATAAACTATCTCCTATATGCCTATCCGATTAAAAATCTTCCTGCATTTCTCCCACTATATTATTTTGCAACTCTTCCAGCCATCATATATGTGAAAACTTTATATAACACTGACATTATTACTATTGGTCTATACCTTTCCTTTAAATAGTAGTCTTACTCTTGTATTACTCTAACTACCTGGAAAAGCTCTCTTCTGTGCCATCTTATTAAAACATGATAATAGTTTTAATTATGCCCTATGTCCTAAATTCATTACCATTTCTGCTGCCCATTCATCCAAGCCTCTTATCTTTCCACTTTTCAATTTCTTCCCTGCCTCATTCAGTTTATTTTTTGTAAACCTAATATTTCCATTACTATATGCTTCCATGTTTGTTATCACTCTGACCTTCCCATCTAACATCTTTTCTATATTCATTATATATTTATTTAAGATTGACTCTAATTCTTTTCTAGAGATACACTCTATTCCCTCATCATCTAGTAATGCTATTTCTCCCCTACATTCCTTCTTTTAATATATTTTTAAATTTTTTTACTTCTATCTCTTCCACTTTTATTAATATCCTCCAAGAATTTACTATTCAGTTTCATTCTCTCTCAAAATTGCAATGCGATCTCCACCTATCTTCATCCTTGTCCATCAAAAATATATATGAAATTTTGTTAGGGATTATATATGTATTGATATTTACTATTTACAAAGAAATATTAAATATATATGGAAAAATACATGTAAAAAAAAGTCACTTTTTTATTACTATTTTCGTGTTTACTATCTATTTAATTTCATCCATGCAATTATATTTTAATTTTATAAAAAATATTTTTATTGGTGTAAATTATTAATAATTTTTTAGGTTGCATTTTTGTTTACTAAGAACGTAATGGTTTTCAAGAAATTAGCTAAATTCCCATAGGCTTGTGTTGATAAAGTACGTCTTCATTAAACAAAACATAGGGTAATTTGATATATTAAATGAAAATAACTATGTTTAGTATAAAACACCAAGAAATAATAATTATCAAATTTACAGTTTTAAATATTGTTTTACAAACATATACGTAGCACTACCACCTAAATAATATCAATATTTTTTGCTATTAAAGATTACACCATAATAATAATAACAATTTATCTTATTTTGACATAATGATATTAAGCTAAAAATGGTCGCCTACATTCTCTATATTTTTTATTATTTAACTAAAAATAAACAAAAGCTATATATCATATAGAGATTTAATATTCTTACACTAACAGTCTACTATGTCTAATCTTTAAATAAAAATAATAAATTTTTGATTTATATTCCAGATACTAGATTATTTTATATAACAAATAAATTGTTTTTTTGATAACAAATTTTAAAAAATTATTTGAAGTGTATTTGAAGCAGAAATTTAAATAAAATGTTTTTAAATCAGGCTATAAGAGAGGTTTTTTTTTTTTTCTTAAATTAGTTTTGATTGGGGAATAATTGGTTTTTGAATAATCATTATTTTTTCAATTACTCCTATTAGTTTTGATGGAGAAGGAAGAGTAAGGATCGATTATAAAAGCTTTAAAAAATACAATTTAATGTCTGTTTAATTAATTAATATATATACTAATAAATTATTAAAATTAATGCTTTTAATTTTTTCCCTAAAGCATTATAAATTAACTTGCAAAAAATTAGACTGACTTTCTATGGAAGGCTCTCTCCTTAATAAAATTGGGGGAAAATTAACAAATCATGCAAATATTATCAAATTTTTATAAAGTAACAATCTAAACCTATTATTATAAAGTGCTGAAAACTTTGAAATTATTCAATTGGAAATCAATCTCGATAATGCACTATTTCTTAACTATTATAAATCTATGTGTAGTCGCTCACCGGTAAGAGTTTAAAAAACTTAAGTGAATCACTTAAGTTTAGAGCATACATTCTATATACACCACTCTTACAGACCATGCTTAAATCAGGGCTTGAGTGTGCATAGATTTATAATAATAGGTTTACATTTATAAGTCATGTTTGTCTAATCATAGGTGGTTAAAAATAAGACACTGTCCTTCTCCTGTGGTGGGTTAAATAGATTTGTACAAATGAATATTTGATTATAACATCAGGCACACAATAAATTCAAGCCCTGATTTAAGCATGGTCTGTAAAAGTTGGTATATATAGAATGTCTCCTCTAAACTTAAGTGATTCACTTAAGTTTTTTAAACTCTGCACGCAGATTTATAATATTTAAGAAATAGCGCATTATCAGGGTTGACTTTCATTTGAATAATTTTAAAGTAACAATCTATATATATATGGCTGCAGAAATAAGTTTTCTATTAATTGAAGAGACCCTTTGATTACTCTTTGGGCCTTAAAGAAACTAATCAAGCAGAATTAATATCTACACTATACATTCTTATCATTGCAATTTTGGTATTACTATATGACTATTTGTAGAGTAAATGAACATAAATGGATTGCTAAGAACTTGCTTCAGATAGCATGGTGATTTTATTGGATGTTTTTCTTTGACTTTAAGATCAAGAAACTCTATGGCCTTTCTTTTCAGACAACTGAACGCCAGTTGATGACAATCTTTTATTTAAGTAATTATAACTGCAGATCACTTTGAACTGAAGGAATATTATATAAACTGGAAGAACTGTTTAATATTAAGTGAGATATTATTGTTTAGTGAAGTTACTGAAAGCACAAGTAGAGTAAAACTTGTTATAAATAAAAAGTGGAAGAACAATAACAATATTCTGGAGATTGATAATGTATTAGACAGAGTGACAAAAATAATTATTCATATTAATGAAAACCAAATGCAGATAATTCAGATTTATGCCCGACAAGTTTTCAATGTGATGAAAACATTGATGAATTTTATATGAATGTATCAAATGATTTGAACAGATCAAACAACATTTTAAAAATGTCATAGGAGAATTTAATATTATAATTGGTAAATGATTGAAAGGTGAACAGTACTGTAGATAAATTTGGATGTGGTAATAGAAGTGAGAGAGACATAGATTTGTGGAGTTTGTAAAACAAAACAAAATCTATATATCATGAATTCTTTCTTTGAGAAAAATGCTACATAGAAATGGACATGGAAGCACCAAAATAAAAATACAACGGAATTGGATTATATTTTGACTAACAGAATATGTATTTCAAGATTATAATGCTCTTAATAGATTTAACATAGGAAGTGATCATTGATAAGTGAAATGTAAGATGCATATTAATTTAAAATTAGAGATGAAAATTATTTCAAAAAATGGTATTAACATTTGCTATTTCTAACTTTCAGAAACATTGCAATGAATTTAAATTGAAAGTTAAAAATCATTTTAAAATGTTATCAGATTTTGAAGATGGTTCAGATTTGAATGAAATCAATAAAAATATGAGCAAAAAAAAATAGTTGTTATAAAAAAGCAATGATTTACTAGTAAATTTTCTATTGAGAAAGGAAAATGTATGTAAAAAAGAAAGAATATGAAAAAAAAATTTTAATGATTCATTAAGAAGAATTGAATATCTTAAGTTTTGTAAAATGGTATGAAAAAGAATTATAAAAACATATAATTGTGAATTGTAAGGAAAGTTATAAAAGAAAATAAAAGTCAGAAGGAAAGTTATTTCTGCAATATAAAGAAAAAATGAAACTATTAATAAAAAAAGATATGCCATCATGAAATATGTGTAAGAATTGTACAAAGAACTATATAATAATAAATAACAAGAAAACTAAGCATTTATTACAGTTCTTACATCTGAATTGCTCATCATTTTAAATGAAGATATGAGCCATGCAATACAATCTATGAAGAAAGAATAGTTCCAAGAAATAATGGAATTACAATTGATAGCTTAAAAGAAGCAAGTGAAGAAATAGAAAAGTTATTGGCAAAGTTATATACTAAATGTCTAACTGATAAAGATATACTAGATGATTTGAAGAATGCAGTAATAATATTGATTTTTAAGAAAAATGATATAAAAGATCATGCAAAATCTTTACTAAAATAGTTACAACTCATTTATAGTAAACTTTGGATTTTAACAAACCAAAAAAAAAAAAACTATATTTCAAAGTGGTATTAGATAATGGTTCATATTCAAGTATTGAAAAAAATTATGAGTTGCCATTATTTTTGAATTTGTAAATTATGAAAAGGCATTTGATGTTATAAACATTTTTACAGTAATCATCAAGATATAGATTCTGGATATTGTCATATTCTGGAGAATATTTATCAAAATACAACAGCAATGATTATATAGTGGGATTATTCATTTATATAGTGACATCTGCAAAGCGCATGTGTATTAGCTTATTGGCTTATTAATATTATAGAATATTGAGAAGAGTATATGAGAGGATGATTCTCTACCTCCAAAACTCTTTACAGCAAAAGAAGTATTTTGTGGATTAAAGTGGGAAGCTAAGAGAATAAAAGTAACTGAAGATTATTTAAGTCATTTAGATTTTGCAGATGGTATGGTTGTTTTTGCTTGTAATGCTTTAAGCTTCAGAAAATCACATGGAAGTAAAAAAAATAGGACTAAAGATAAATGCTAAAAAGATTAAATCAATTTTCAAAAGAAAAAAAAAATAAAGGTTGTCAATCATGAATTAGAATAAATTAACAATTACAGATACATTGATCAGAATATTAATACAGATGGAATCATAATAAATGAAATTAATCAATTAAACTTATAGTAAAAATAAATTAATATTAAAATAAAATATACTTATGTATTTGAAAAGAAAAGTTTACAAGAGATGTGTTTTATCAGTTCTTTCTGTTGAATCTGAAAAATTAACCAAGAAAACAATTTAGAGACTTCAGACCACTCAATGTAGTCTGGAGAGATGTATATTAGGAGTTACAAGAAGATAAAATGAAATACATAAGTGAGAAAACAATCAGATATCACTGACATCATTGAAAAAATTAAGTCTCTGAAATGGAGTTGAAATGGATATATTACTAAAAGAGATAGATGATAAAAGATGGATAGCTGAAGTCTTAAATTGTATCCCAATACAGCATAAAAATCCTAGAAAGAGACCACATAATAAGAAATTGAGCTGATGTATTGTGAGAAAGAGATATTAGGGATTGGAGAATGTGGATTAAACTTGAAGAGACTGTCATCTTGCAGTGGATTAGTAATGTGTAAAAATGACATGTATATATAATAAGTGTAATAGTGCTCAAGGCTAAATAGATTTATATGTAATCATTAGAAACCAGTCAACACTTAGACAATCCCAATACAGATAACAATCAACAATCTCAAATTGTTGTCAAGGCAACTTCATTTATTGTTAAAAGGAGGTTGCCTTGACAATAATTTGAGATTGTTTATGGGATTGCCTAAGTATTGACTGGTTTCTAATGATTATATATATATATGTGGGTGTGTGTTTTGGTGTGAAGAAATAATTTAAAACATTTTGCCTAGAAAAATTTAAGTACTAATACAAGATAAATCTATAGATTTTAAAAATCAAGCATATGTAGTTTTATTTTTAAAATACTAAAACTAAAAATGGTCAAATAAGAGATTAAAATTAGTTTTTTTTAAGTTAAATGTTAATTTTGATTTTATATATATAATAAAATATATTCTACCAGAGTATGTAGACAATTATCAATTATTATGATAATAAATCTTTGGTACAAAACAATATTTGTTACTTTACTGAAACAGGCTTTCAATACAGCATATATTTGTCAAAACACGACTATAGTGAACATTATTTGCTAAAGTAATGTTCACTATAATTGTGTTTTGACAAAGTTACACTGTATCAAAAACCTGGCTCAGGAAAGTCAGAAATATTGTTTTGTACCAAAGATTTATTATCGTAATAGTTGATAATTGTCTACATGCTCTGGTAAAATATATTTTATTCCATACTATTTATGGCATTATATATATATATTACTTGAGTTGAAGAGTGATTAAACCAGGTTTGGGTTATATACAGTTTAAATTACTATTCTGTATTTTTTTAATATATATGTCAAAGCGTTGGCCGGGAAGCGAACCCGGGCCAGCTGCTTGGAAGGCAGCTATGCTAACTGCTAGGCCATCAACGCTTGATAAACTATTCTATATTTTTAGAGAAAAACATGTTAGTCATCATATTCTGTTGATTTTACTTTTGGGTAATTACAATGTTTGTCATCATAAGCATTCTTTTGCTAATTAGCATTAATTAGATATTTTGAAAAATTAATAACAGATACTGCATCAACAAAATATTATCAATAGTAGAGAAAGAATAGATAATAAATAAAAAAAGTTCAAATTCGTTTTTTTTTTTTTGTCTTTTTGTGGCAAATTAGTAAAAGAACAAGTAAAACAAAAGTTGTTTTTATTTATGCTTATGATAATTCTAAAAAGTAGAAAAAGGTTAAGCTATATCAGGTCTCAGTAAATGCAAAATAAATTAGATCATAAAATTGAGCTAATGCGATTTTATTTTTTTGTTGATTATTAAAAATCTCAACGCTGGTTTTTCATTAATAATCATTATTTCAGAAACAAAGATAAATACTATGTCAAGCGTTGGTGCCCTAATGGTTAGCACAGCTGCCTTCCAAGCAGCTGACCCGAGTTCGGTTAACACATTTGACACATGGAAAAAAAATAACTACTATATTTTTTCTATAAATATAAGAGAAGTGAGTCGTGTGAAAGTCTGAGTTCGAATCCCGCATATATTACATATATAAATGCAGGTTTAAGCCTGCACAATGTATGAGTTTCTATAAATAAGAGATAATATGGCATAAAAATAAATTTAGTATCTAAACTAAAGCTATTTATTGCGATATGTATAGAGATATATTATTTTAATTATATAGTAGGCAGAATTATAACATCTATACTTTTAAATAAATAGTTGGTTTTATTTTGGAAAAATGAATTATATGATATAGTTACATAATTTATTGATTAAAACTGTAACATTTAAATATTGCTTTCATGAAAAGTTCTTTTTTATATTATATATATAATCTAAAATAATGGGGTCTTTTTTTTATTGTTGTAGTATAAATTAATATTTTGATCAAACATCTGTAATTATAGAATTTTTTTAAATAATCTGTTGTTAATGCTAGTATACATTTAAAATAGTTCATATTATAAATTGTTAATTGCTATTATTAGAACCCATAATCTATCTAAATCTGAAAATAATATAATTAGTAGCCAAGTCAACGATTACCAAACAAATACATTTAATAAGGGTGATTTAATACAAGCATTCTGTAAGAAATAACAATGAAACCAAATGCAATTCTAAAACAAAATTATAAAACTAATCCTTGGATTGATTATAAATAAAGATTTAACGATCACAATCATACAAAAAGTAAATCCATGTAATCCATAATAAAATAATTGATAATAATAAATCTATAAAACAATTAAATTCCAAAGAGCAATTTGTGTATTGGTGAAAATGTACAATTACAACATTAACTGTATAAAGTAAACAGAATTATATTGGCCTAGTTTTCCAAAGCTTTCTTTTTATTGCATATTATATGATAATAAAAATTTCATCAACATTTTAGCAGAAAACATCACATGATCACCATCTCTATACTAGCACATAATTGTTGTAAACAAAGGCAAAACTCTCCATACAGTAGTGCCACCTTGTGCCAAACAGAGTAATCAATGGATGCCAGAAGGCTTGTGCATAAAATCCCTATCTAACTAGTCTGGGGATATTGGATGAGTAGGCACTAGATAGGGATTTTATGCACAAGCCTTCTGGCATCCATTGATTACTCTGTTTGGCACAAGGTGGCACTACTGTATGGAGAGTTTTGCATTCATTTTAGCAGAAATAAATAATTGAAAGGCAATGAAGCTATTCCATCTGACACATGGACAGCTATTGTGATGAGTTCTAATGTCATAGCAACATTCCTTGGTGCAATGTAAAAATAATAAAATGGTGATACAACTTCAATAAATATAAATTTTATTCTAATTCATTTTATTGCATTCATGGTTTTTATTTTCTTTAGGTTTTTTAAAATTTAATTTTATGTGAAATTGTATTTGACAGAATTGCTAAAATGTTATTTATTTCCATGGTATTATTTCATGCAATTATTTGGCATAAATATAAGTTTTCACCCATGTACTTACTATGGCATTCATATTTTTTATTTCCCCTATAAACTTATAGCTTTTGAAATTGACTTTTTATGTATTCATTGCTATCAATTACTTTCTTATGATTTACATCCTTTACTTTTTATATTGTTGTATTTGTTAAATCGTTTCTTGTGTTCAATTCAAATAACAACTTTGTTATTTAATTTCTTATGGAGATACATTTGGCCTCATCACTAATTTAATTTCTCCCACAATGATTGTATTGAGCACTCTTATTTAATGTATTTGTTTTATAATCATTATATATTGGTTTGAGTGCTAAATACATTATTTTGGTTTGTTTTCTTAATATATTATTTAATACCTTTTGTTTTTGATTTTTATGATTTTAATGGCATTAAAATTGGTCTATTATGTAATTGTATTAAATGTTTACAATACAATCACCTTTACATGCTTAATTATATTAATTTTATTGTATAACTTCCTTTGTATATATTTCTGAATTTTTAAATGTATCCTTGTAACCTACATGCTATACCTATGTTCCCACAGTATTCACATTTTGTTGCATCCTTTATATTGTATCCTCTTCTGTAAATAATGTTTACTTTTGAAATTAAATTGGTTTAATTTAGTTTCTTATAAAGTTGCATTTGGATTTATCGCTAATTTAATTTCTTACAAAATATTTGATTTGGTTGTTAAATATAATATTGTCAGCTTTGATTTCTATATTATTTTCAATGTTGTTGTTTTTGATTTTTTTCAATAACATTTTATTTAAAAAAACACTTAATATTTTTTTTTCTTTGGTGATTGTCAGATGGGAGATGGCATTAATAACAGTCTGCTAACTTTTGTCTTTGATGAATTAAAAAACTTAATTTTTTAAAGAGAATAATTCACTTAATTACAATGAATATATTAGTGCAGATAAGTAAAGTATGTATATATTAAAATATTTATAGTAAACTTGAATAAATATATTTGATATTATTACTAGATAATTAATCTGCTGATATTAATTTTGGAAAATGGAATTTGTTCACTCTGAGTTTACTTTCCCATTCATTAAATCAATTATTTACTCCAACGTTTTATAAATATTTCAACATATATCTACTTTTAAACCACTAAATGTCACATGATTACAATTCTTTATGCTTACACAAGCTGTTTACACAGAGTCTAATCTCTCCATATAATAGCCATTCAATGCAAGCTAGAGTAATCAATGGATGCCAGAAGGTTTGTGCATAAAATCCCTATCTAGTGCTACTCATCCAATATACCCAGACTAGTTTTTAGCTTGTGGCTTTCATCAGTGAAGAGCCTTGGATCTAAGAGAACACTGTACTTAGATCTTAGGATTTAATGCAACCCTCCTCCAACCATCTTTTACCTTATTAGCTAACTATAAAGCTTTGAGTGCAAAATGAAAACATAATAATGTTTTCAATTAAAGCTCATTAACTTGTATAGTTGTATAGATCTGAACTGAGTTCATCGTCCACACTTTTTGGTGTCTTTGGTTCTTTTTTTTTTTTTTTTATCAAAAGCAGGTTTATTTAACTATGTTTACAATAAAGAAAAAATTATAAAATAACATTAAATTTGGCAATACATTTATAAACCATTAAATTACTTAATGTCCAATATTAATAAGATTTCATGTGGAATTTGCTATTAGGTGAGGAGCTAACTTCAAATCTCTTTCTTTGATATCTTTTAATTTTTGTAAAAAAATTAATGTTGGATCAGGTATAACAGACTTGAAGATTATGAAGCATCTGACAAACCATAGACAGAAAGTGATGAAAGTTGCACTTCTTATAATTGCAAAATCCCCATAAGCAAAACCTTTTATGAGTGTGTTGATAATTGGATGTTTTGGTGTATAAATTTTATTAATCAATATTCTACAGCCCTGAAGAGAGGGACAATTGTTGAAAATGTGAAATATGGTATCATCCTCCCTATGGCAGAGTGAGCAAACAGGGTCCAAAGATGAAAAACCTCTATACATCACAAGAAAGTGGCTTGTTGGAAGGGCATTGAGATTTAGCTTTAGAAGAAAGTCCAAATATTTTGGCTCTAGATTACATCTTTTATATTTCTTTATAATGGCAAAGTTTGTACAGGTGAGATCGGAAGAGCACACGGATAATTGTTGAAAAAAAAGAAGAGAGGCATCCCAATAACGAAGTATCGTTGGTTTTAATTGAGTTAAAGGTGTGAGAATTTTTGAAATGTCAATTAAGACTTGTGTCAGCCAACCATCATTAATTGGAGGTGGAGTATCTGTAGGATGAATAGATAGAAAAGGTGAGTCATCAGGAAAAATCCCATTAAGTCTTGTAATGAGGTTATTTGATTTCTGTAGACAAAGAACATGAAGTGAATGCAGTGACAAGCCATTAAGTCTTGTTGGTCTCTGCACTCTTCTTAAGCTAATAGCAACAGTTTTATCCTTCCACATTAATCTAGAGCAAAGAGAGTTTATATTCTGGATAAATTTTGATGAAAATTTAATGAACGGCATGTAGTAAGCAATTCTGGGGAACAGTAACATGTTGAGTAAGGCTGTTTTTGAAAATAATGATGTATAAACTTTTGAAAGTGAATCAATTATTTTTCTTGCAGAATTCATGATAATGTCTTGTATTAATTTCCTCATTGCTGCATGAGAGAGACTCATTGGTAAACCCAAAAATTTTTGTGGCATAGCTGTGAAAAAGGATGGAATGGATTTTCCAGATGAAAGTCTCCATACAGCAGATTTTCTAAGGTTAAACATCACATAATCACCCTTTCTTATACTTACACAAGCTGTTTACACAGAGGCTAAACTCTCTACACAGTAACACCATTCAGGGAAAGCCAGGGTAATCAATGGGTTCCAGAAGATTTTTGCATAAAATCCTCATCTAGTGCCTACTCATCCAATATCCCCAGACTAGTTTCTAGCTTATGGCTTTCATCAGTGAGAACAGTCTGCAGATAATGGGTGAGTAAGCACTAGTTAGGGATTTTATAAAAAAAATTTTTTGACCTTCAGTGATTACTCTGGCCGGCACTGACTGATTGGTGCTACTGTATGAAGAATTTATCCTCTGAATATATCTACTTTACCTATACTATAGTAATATACACATTGTAATTAACTAAAATGTTCTTTTAACGTTTTTTTTTTATTCACCAAATAGACAAAAATCAACATTAAGTAATATTAATGATTTAAAAGACTTTATTGTTTAAATGTTACATAATTTTTATTTTTATAAAACATAATTAGAATGAGAATAGAATGTGCAATAGCTTAAAATTAATAGTATATGGAATTACTTATAATATATTCTACATATATAAAAAAATAAGGAAAACAATGTATTTTTAGTAGGGCTTGGAGATAACATACTTGTGTTTCAGATACTGGAACATGAAGGACCAAGTATCAGAGTAAATATTGTGTGTTGAAATCTTTTCATTCTTTGCTCTGATTGATTTTAATTTAATCCAGAAGTATTTTGTTTATATGTTGCAATTAGGAATTTGAAATAGACTCGGAATTGCTATTATTAACTGTTTTAATAACATGTTAGGATTAATAACAGATTAATTATTTTAAAAATCCTGTGATTACAGATGTTTGATCAAGATATGAATTAGTATAATAATAATAAAAATCAAACTTCGAAATAAGGTTTTATTTGTTTACAACATAAAAAAAGGATTTTATATTTTTGGAAAAATTCAAACATTTATTTATATCTTTTTAATAGGATCACACAATTTTGAGTAATATTTTTTTTCTTTATTTTAGGTGGTGCTGGCATAACCAAGTGATCTTTAAGTTCGAAGATGAAAGTCACATGAATACATTTTAGAAACGTAGATAATAAACAAAATACCATTCATTAAACTGGTTTACATAATAATCAAATATACCATATATTTTTTTACGTCATGAAATAAACTATTTATTCTGGATACACAAAATTTATAACACTAATATTTTTAAAATGATTAATTAAATTTATCGTCTAAAAAATAAAAAATGTAATTAATCATGTATTATGCAATTAGAAAAAGTCTAGATTATGTGATAGATTATACGATTTCTTTAATCCTTCCATTTAAATTTATATATTTAGATATTCACATAAACATACAAGGGATTTTCACAATGTATTTACCAGATTAACACTACAATCAGTTTTTGATAAAGTTTAGCTAAAATAATCATGATTTTTATTAAGTTAGTTTGGTATATCTTGTAGTTTTCAAAGACACATATGTGTGGAGATAATCTTTGCCATATATATTTTAGTAGCATAAATAAAAATATTTTAATATTAAAAACTAAATCTATTCTGATAAGACATAAAAGTTTGTGTTACACTGATAGGTTTGTTAGATTATCTGACAAAATAAGCCAGTAACACCATTGACTCCCAAAAAATTTTAATTTTTAAAATTATTAGTTAATTTTGATAGCAAGTTTAATATGTATAACATAATATTAAGAAAAAATCAATTTATGTAATATTTCAAAAGCTAGTTTTAAACTTACAATAATAATTTTGCTTATAATGCAATAAGGTCAACCTATCCCTCTCCTATTTATACATATAGATACATAATGGTTCAATAATATGAGGGGTTAAATTGGTGTAATGTCTACATGGTTATGACTATAATATTAAATCCAATAAGGGCTTTGAGGATTCCATTGTTGATTTTTCAGTGAAATAGATGATTGAATAGTTGGAAGTATGAGAAGATTGAAGCCTGTTCTGTAAAGTTTAAGAAATTGCTATTTTAATATAAACCAGGCACTGACTATATAATCTAGACAACTGATGAGTGCTGGTTCTGCACAAAATACATATATTGGAGATCATCTATCCTTTTTGCATGTATGTGAACATGTGCATTGGTTGTTTGAGATGGAGTGGAGAAATACAGACTAAATTTCTAAAATTCAAATCCTTCTACTTACATATAATTATATAATAGAAAATCACTTAATTCTTCGGCTTACATAGTATGATATACCAAGAGCAGCTTTCCACACTACTGTTTTCTATTATAAGCAAGTGTAATATAATTATCGCTTTTTTATACTTAAATGCTCTTTCTCAGATTGATTTCTTGCTTTTGTTCTTATTAATGGAACTACAGGATTTCAATCTGGATGCAATGCTTTTAAACATTTGACAACTGCCATTAACTTCATTTTATTATTCAAACTAAAAATGTGAAATTCAAATCAGCCTAAGATTTTAAAATTTCCAGCCAAAAGAATGTGATGTCTGTAGTTAATTAAAAAAACTAAGAACAAATACCAAACTTAAATCAGATCTATATAACTGTTCAAGAAGGTTGATTTAAATTTAAAGTCATACTGATTTAAATTTCAGACTTTGAATAATAAAATATAGGTAAAGCTGATTTCTGGGTGTTTGATTGCATTGCTTCCAACTTTAAATGATGAAGCCTGATTGATAAAGATGAAAGTCTGAAACTCGACTAAGAATGGGGATTTAAATGATCATTCATTTGGTCTCAATTTATACTAATTATAAATAATAAATTTATTTAATATAACAAATTAATAAAGAATTAACTACATAATATTTCTATGTTACAGATTTTCATTTTTGTCTTATTACACTCACATGTATATTTGTAATTATATATTGGACTATTTCTATTATCTAGTTGAAACATTAAATATTTTTAGAAATATTCAAACTTTAAGTATAACTTTCCAAATACATTTAACAAATTAGTGTAGAATACAGTATTTTAAGTAGGATTATTATCTTATTTTTTTAAAGTGCTTCTGGTCTGACCAGACACAGTCTAGAATAGAAATTTTGTGAATACTCAATAGAAGGTGATATTCTAATAAATTAATTTGTTCTGTCAAAAGACAAAAGTCAATAAAAAATTATATACTTATCTCTAAGAACTTTCTGATTTTTCCACTTTTTAATAGCAAAGTTAATAAGTGATTTTTAAAATGAATTATTACATTAGTATTAACTTATGAGATTGTTATTGTGTGTGTGAATAGTTTTGTTTTTTTTCCTTACTTTTTTCTTTCTATCCAGTTTCATTTTCCCCTCTTATCATTAGTTTGTGTTATTTTAATTCCTTACAAATTTTTTAAATTTTTTCATTCAATTGTATTTTTTAATAAAAAAAATATATTCTTCATCAAACTTTTCTGTTTTAGACAAATTTTATTAAAAACATAAATTCAAAAGACAATCTTAAAAATAAAATATCAACTTTGCAAATGAAAAAAGAGTAATAAACAGAAATATAATAAAATAAAGAATTTCATTTCAGCCTTCAATATAAAAAAATGTATTTAATAAAAAAATATTTCTCATTGGATCTTTATGTTTTATAAAGATTTCAATAAAATCAAATATTTTAAAAATAAAAATATTAAAATATTAAAAATCAAATTTTCAATTAAATATACGGTAAAAAAAAACAACAACAAAGTTATTGAGAAAAGAATTTTCTGCTGATATCATTAAATTTTCAGTAACTAACTTTCTACCAAAAAGCAAATATATTCAAACAAAAGCTTATTAAGAAACAAATATTTAATATTTTTACAAAAAATAAATAAATAAGCAAATAAAATATTAGCTCTTTATGTTATTATAATGCCAACAAGTGTATATTGCACAAGACTTCATAGATATGAATGTGGAAGGCATTATATTAGTAAAACTAATTGCCAATTAAAAGAATACAAAACAATGGTAAAACAGAAAAAACAGATATATCTAAAATTTCAAAGCATGTATGTATCAATGAACATAAATTCATTGGCAAAACAATAGAATAACAAAACAGTACAAAGAAAAATATTTAAAGAAGCTATTTACATTGTAATGACAAAAAATCCTTAAATTAATTTAGTATAATAATTCATAATGTTTGGCAAACATTTATTAACTTTGCCCTTAAAATGGAGAACTCAGAAGGGCACTCATAGATAAATCCATAAAATTTCAATAGTCTATTGCTTTGAATAGAGTAGTTTAATTGCTTAGAGTGTCAATTTAAATTCAGTATTCCCAAATCTAAAAATTATTAGTTCAATCCACTTGATAGACTATCATTTGATTAAACCAGCAATACTGTAGGTGAAATAAAAAATACAATTTTAAAATGTTGGATTGTATATTAATCTGCATGTTTGTGGAAAGGTATAAAGTTTGAACTTTTTAAAAAAACCTTTATAATTTTAATAATGATAAAAAGTCTAACATACAACTACAAGTAAAATGCCACCACCATGAACTATTAGATATCCTATCTATAAGTGCAATAGGATAAGAAGTAATTGTAAGGTAATGGCATTACTTTATGATGTTCTAAATTTGAAATAATAGTTTATTACAACTGTCAACATATGCATTAATGCGATCAAAAACACTAGTAATTTACTGGTACTACTGCAAGTACATTGTTTAGTAACTTATTAAATACTTTTTATGAATTTAACATATAAACAGAAAAAATGGACACAAGTATCAGTACACATATTAGTTTTTAGAAATAGACTTTCACTGATAAATCTAGAAATTCTAAAAATACAAAATACCAAGTTTTCATTTTATAGCAAATTTTATTGATGGGGGTGCGGGTGGTGGAAACTGATCTTTCAAAAATATATAAAACCATTTAATTATTCAATTAAACTTTTTTTTTTTTGTAAAATAAGGTTTTATTAAGATCAGCTATATTAATAGTAAAATCTTTACAACTTTTTAACTATAAATATTGCTCTTTATTCAGACAGAAAAATCCACATAAATTAAATACATTTCATAAAATTATATTTAGAAAGAAACAAATCTTACATACAAACACTGCTTTCAATGACATCATTAACATTAATGACATTTCAATTCTTACAAAAGCAATTTATTTTGAAAAATTGCAAAACAAGTCATTTTGGATTACCTTTTTTTTAGATTGTTCCACATTTCAGAGAAGTAGATAAATTCTTAAGTAAGTCTACTCAAGCATACAATCATTTCCTAAATAAAATTACTGTCCTAAATTCAGCTCCAACTTATTCTTTAATAATTACATTGTCTTTTGCAAGATGATAATTAAAGTTAAGGTCTTTTACTCTGCTGGATTAGATATGCAAACACACAAATCCATTATTATAGTTAATACAAAGATACTAATAATAGTATACAAGGGGATACCCAAAATAAAAGTAAACATTCTCAGGAGGAAGAGTGCATTGTAATACGTTTCCACTACTTACCAGAAACTCCCTGCATCAGTATGCCAGTCATGGTAGATGTTTTTGTTAAATGCATCTCACTTATTTAATTTTCATAATGGCTGAAAAGTTGGAACAATCTAAAACTCTGTTTTTATTAGGAAAAATGGAAAGGGAACAATTATAATGCTTGAAATGACTTACAAGTAAGCTGCTCTGGGGGGGGGGGGAATACAAGCTTATGAGTGGTTTAATGAAAGTGCTAAATTCATTACATCCCAAAAATGTGTGGTGAGTAAAATCCAATGTCAAGATGCAGCTGACTTTTTTGATACAAATGGTACATTTCACTCAAAATTCATTTGTAACAAATGTATTTTCCCTACATGTTCTGAAATGTTTGCATGATGCAGTAAAATGAAAGCATCCCAATTTGTGGCAAAATGGGGAGTGCAAGCTTCACTCTGACATGCTCATGCACAAAACCTTGAGTCTGAAATAATTTTTAATCAAAAATAACATTACCCACTTTATCCATTGACCATATTTACCTGATTTTATCCTGTAAGACTTCTTTTTACTCTCATAATTGAAAAAATACCTTAAAAACGTTTGCAAACCTGGAAGTGGTGAAAAATAAATGACAGACTTTGCAAAAGCTTCAGGATTACTTCAAAAAAAAAACATTTAGTTCAGTGCACTGCATCAAATAGATAATACTTTAAAGGCAATTCAATTTGTAACATCTAAAAATAAATACATAATCTTTTATTACAAGATTCTAGTTATTTTTGGATATCCCCTAGTACAGAGCATATGACAATATGATAAAAAGAAAATAGAAAGGAGATAACTTAATACTAAAATTAACCAATAATATTATCTAATATTATAAAATCTAAATTAATAGTAGATAGAAAAGTAATGTTAATTTTTTTCTGTTCATCTAAGCTTATAAATAAAACACAAATCAGACACTACAAAATTAGGAATGAATATCTAAATAAGCTAGGAATACTATAATGATAAACTTAATTAACTTTCTAATTGCCACTTTTAAAGTAATGTTAATTTCTAATAATTTTTTTAATATCATAATAAATTAAAACACCAACTACCATTTATTATAAACAGATATCATGGCAGGCTAAAATATATAATTTACCAACAATACTACACTGGCAGACAAAAAAATGGGCTTCATTTTTTTTCTTCTTGACTAAACTTATAAATGCACTGCAATTCACACACTACAACAATAATAGAAAATATTTAAATAAGACAAGAATATTACAGTGGAAAACTGAATTAACATTTTAACTTCCATTTACAAGATAATTATAATTTCTGATGTTTTTAATAACCTTAAAAATTTACATTGCTTAAACATATAACAAATTAAGCCAATGCACAGAACTGTCATTTATTATAAACAAATTTAACAACCTAATATCAATTAACAAGCAATCCTATTTAAACAGGCAAAATTCTCCATACAGAGTGTCACTCAGTGCAAGCCAGAGTAATCAATAGGTATCAGAAGGCTTGTGCATAAAATCCCTCCAATATTCCCAGATTAGTTTCTAACTTGTGGTTTTCATCAGTGAGGAGCCTTGTATCTGAGAACACTGCACTAGATAAGGATTTTATGCACAAGCCTTTTGGAATCCATTGATTACTCTGGCTTGCACTGAGTGCACTACTGTATGGAGAGTTTTGCTTGTTTTAACAGCTTAATAAGCAAGCATAAGAAATGGTGGTAATCATGTGATGTTTAGTGGTTCTATCCTACTTAGTATTATAGAATGTAAATTACCAGCAAATTAAAAATGAGATCTATTTTTGTTTTTCTAGACTTATAAATAGATTGAATTCTGAACTATTTATAAGCTTATGGGAGGAAGAAAAGTGGAACTTAATTTTTCATCTGTTCGCAATTTAGTTTTACAATACTAGTTAATATTGTTGGTTATTTTGTACATTCAGTTGCCATATCAGTTTATAATAAATGTTGATTAGCAGTATGCATTTGTATAATATATATATAAACAAATTATACTAAATTCAGAATTAAAAAAAACTAGCCATAATCAAAATTTAAAATTCACAAGTAATAATAGTTTCACTGTCAAGCACACTTGAAAAGTATGCCTTTGACATTTAATTTTGGCTAGTTTTTTTTAAATTCCGGATTTAATATTATTTATTAGATTAACTAGTTTAGCATCTGGTTTTTAATAGTTTACATTTGAAAAGTTACTATTTAAATTTTGAACAATGATAGTCTATAATGTAAACTATTTTTTTTTTTTTATATATATATATGTATTTTGGATCAATTGTTGTTTGGATTATATTTTTTGCCTTATATTTAATATTAATAGTATATTAGGTATATGTTTGGACATGATTTATTATATATTTTATTTAGCTATTTCCGAAAGGTGGTGTATATTAATGTGTATTTTGTGTGTATATGAGTGTATTGTATATTTTTTAAAATATAATTTATATTGCTATTTTAAAATGATTTGTGAGTATTAATATGTAATATTTTTTCATTGAGTCATATCAGAAATTTGAAAAATATTAGCTAAATTAGGTAATAAGATGACAAATTAATTTTTTTTAAAAACAAAGGAATTTAATGTTTTCCCAAAGAGTTGTGCACTCTTTCTTAAAACAATAATAAAAAGTTTTAAGAATAATAATTTAGTTTTAAATTTGCAGAATTTACATTAAATAATTTTTGAAGAAAACTTGATAAGATTTGGATTATTCTGTTTAAATTGTTTTAGAAATCAATTTAGAAAAAATATGTCAAAATTTTATTGTAGAAAGTATGGACAAAAATTAAAGTGGTTATTTGGAAAGATTGATAACATTAATTTTAGCAACAATGTAGGTAGAGAGAAAGAAAATGCTAGCAATAAAGTTGTTAAACTTTCTGGGATTGATTTAAGTATAAGAGTTATAGAAATTTTTAGCATAGAATCTAATTTTATGGGTTATAGTTTTTAATATAATTTCATTTATTGATTCTAATAATTTAAAAGATAACCCAAAAATATATAAATAGTCAATTAGTTTTAAGTTGTAACTTTAAAAAATAATAAATTCTGCTCATCTGAAGAGTAAGTTGATAGCTGATGAATTTATTTATTTCTCATGGACAAATTAGTCATGTTTGAGAGACAAAGTTGATAAGTTATTGAATAATAAAAAATATGTTTCTTTAGAAAAAGATCCCAGTAGCTTGATTAAAAGAAATTTAACTTATGAAAAAATATAAATTTTTTTGGAAAAGTGTAATACTTAAAATGCTATCCAAGTAACTTTATATCAGCTAAGATGTTAATAAATACTAAAACTTATGAAGAAGGTTTTCCTTTAAGTTTATTTGTGATTTTACTGGTAGTGTTGTTGAAAGAATTTATGATTCTAAATAATGTTTTTTTTTAAAATTGTCTATTTTGATAATTACACTGTTTCATCTGGTTTTGAGGCTTTGAAAAGATTAATAATTTTAAAATGAAAAATAATTGAATATATGGCAGCTTTGATATAGAAAATATGTATCAATTTATTAATAGATTAAATAGTATTGAAGTCCTTGAATTGGTTATTAATGTAACTTTGTCTTGAAATAAAACTGAAAGGATTAAATATTCGTTTTTGTTATTGTAAGATTTTATGTATTTTATTTATAATGATAAGTTTTATAAGATTAAAGAAAAATGGATAATAGCTATATTATTTTACTCTTGATATGTTTCTTTATATTAATTATTTGGAAAATTATTAATTATGATAGTACTTATTTAAAGTGTTTGCTAGAAATGTTGATGATAGTTTGTTTGTAATAAAAAACGATAAATTATATAATTTTTTTTTGTTTTTAGCATTTCAGAGATTTGTCTTAACAGTAAAATCATTGGTTATAAATTTTTAATTTTAATTTTGGCTAGTTTTTTTTTAAATTCTGAATTTGTTGTGATTTGTTTATTATATTAACAAGTTAAGCATTTGACTTTCGCTAGTTTATATATATATAACACAAAAAAATCTATTAATCTGGCTTTCCAAAATTTGATTGTCTTCTACATTAACACAGTAAATAAACTAATATATATCTAATTATCTATATATAATCAATATAAGTATTATACTAATGTTTCAGTTGTAACCACACATTCTAAAAATTTTGCAAACAACACACGGAATAAAACGTCACATGATGTATGACTTATTTTTAGCTTAAAGATCTATGCAAATATTACACAGATCAAAAAATTTATATACATGGTGAATATTTACATTTGGAACAGAGTTGGTGATTTATTTATTTACATGGAACAAGATTAAATGTCCATCCAATAAAAATAAAAAACTTTAAATATATGAAGAGGGGGTGGGGTGACAACAGATGAATAAATTGAATTTTCAACATGACAGATAACTTAGATATTTCATCATAATTTGTTGAGAAAGCTCTGTCCCTAAAAATCTCCATGGTCTCTCTGATTTTTTTTTTTTGGAGATGAATGTCATATCTAGAAAAGTAACCTAATATTAGAAAAATTTATATTATACAATCATTGTAATATAGATAGAGAGCATTGCTTTGCTGCATTAACATTCATGAGATTTTACTAAATTCCTGGGCATCAAATTGGATAGCATTCTTAAGTTTTAATAGAATGTTACAAATTTTTTGATTAGTAATATTGTTACCATAATTTTTTTTTTTACAAAAGAAACACAGCACTAACAAGTATTTTTTGCCTTTGGGTTTTAATCATCATTGATTTAAGCCTAAACTAAGGCTTTATTTGTGATTTTTAATTGTAACTATTAATTACTAAGATATTTTAATTTAGAAATGGAAAATGTGTTTTAAGTTTTATATATGATTTTAAGAATAGTATTATAGTTGTATTTCATGTCCCACATATATAACCAACATATGAACAGGAGATTACTATAAACCACACTATAGATTAGAGAGAAATATGTTTTATATATTTTTATACTTTATATAATATGCATAGAAGACTTTCTCTAGAAATTCATATTTTATACTTTTGTTGAAATTAAACCATTAAAACATCTCAAGGTCACAATTTCTCCATGCTTATACAAGTTGATAAAACAATAGCAACATTTTTTCCACACAACAGTGTCACCTAGTGTAAGCTCTAGTAATAAATAAATACTAGAAAGTTGTGCTTTCTAATTCCCATCCAGTGTCTCCCCCATCAATATCCTCAAACTTTATCAGTGAAGAGCTGACAGCCATATACCTGGATGTTGGGGATCTAATGCACCTACCTAGTACTTACTAGGACCTGTAAACTAGTCAGAGGGTATTGGATGGAAAGGCACTAATGGGAATTAAAATGCACAATCTTCTAGAATCTATTGATTACTAAGTTAGATAACACTATTATATGGAAATTTTTTTGCTATTGTTAGTGAAGCTCTAAATATGGTCAAATTAATACTTGACTAAACAATAGTATTAAACAGGCAACATTATACACAAATGGCCAAGTTTTCAATGAGTCCTCCAAAAAAATCATTTGTTTGTAGAGAGCACAAAAATATATGCTTTAAAATCAGTATCTTTTAAGACAATAATTTGACTCAGATATATAAATGAGATAACATTTGTGATTTGGAAACATAGTAATAATAAGCTATATGATTTTCCCTCACTGATAACCATTATTAAATTCACAATGGATAAAGCAACTGATGGTAAATATTCCTTATTTGATGTATTCAGCATCAAAAAATGGAAAATCTTATATCATTTTCTATTATTAAAAAAAAATACACAAAAAATTTTCACCTGTCATTAGCAAGCTCAGTTGTTTTCTGTAGCAAAAACTCTTCAGGATAGCATTTGATCTTGTTGATAAACATATATGCAATATCTTTATAGTTAATAGTTACAATTAAAAAAGCATAAATACAGCCATAGACTAGGTCTAAATCAATGATAAGAAAAAAAACAAAGAAAGAAAAACATTAGTCACTAGATGTTGAGTTTCTTAAATCAAAAAAAGTGCAAACAATATTGGATGCATTCTGAAGTTCTGTAACATAAAAATTATGATTTACAATCAAAAATCACTATTCTATTCAAATCTAAAGATTTGAGTGCTCTTGAGACCTGAGGAGTTTATAAGATCTTGTGTGGATTTGTGGTATCTTTTATATGTTTTATAAGTAATTATCATGTCAGTACTAGGAATGAACATGATAATAAAATAAAGTAGCACTCATCATCATCAGGAATCTCTTTTTATGTTATGAATACAAATCGTAATGTAAATTTTTCAAACATCACGTTCTTAGCCAGATATTTGATTTAAAACCAAATTAAAATCAGATACTATAGAGATTTTGAGCAAACATACTGTCAACAAAAATAATGATACATCTAAATTATACCGCTTTTAAACTTTTTTTAATCAGCAATCAAAACATTTGTTAATTTTATATCAGATTATTTACTTATAATCATCTCTCCTCTTCCTTTCATATTTTAGTTTTTTAAAATGTTTATTAGATGTATATTTAATTTTATTCTATGTTTTACTTGTAGCTCCTCTACAATATTTTTTAAAAATACTTTTCTTATCTAGATGGTGGTAGATTCATTCCAGTTAAAATATCAGTACAATATAATTACAATTACACAAGGATCAACTCAGATATTATATATTTTATATATGTTGATTATAAAAAATTTTAAAATGTTTATTAGATGTATATTTAATTTTATTCTATGTTTTACTTGTAGCTCCTCTACAATATTTTTTAAAAATACTTTTTTTATCTAGATGGTGGTAGATTCATTTCAGTTAAAATATCAGTACAATATAATTACAATTACACAAGGATCAACTCAGATATTATATATTTTATATATGTTGATTATAAAAAATTTTGTTTTATATATATAAATATACTGTGTTTCCTCCAAAATAAGACCTACTCCAAATATAAACCCTAGTTAATATCATCACCCACATAGACAGTCAATAGATATATTAACTTATAAAGTAATGAATGTATAAATAAACAATATTATTGTCATTAATGCTTTAGATAAATAGCATTATAAATTATATGCTTCTTTTGTGTTTTGTTATCAACCATTTTTGACAAATATAATTCTACCTGTATAGAGAAACAATTAATCTACCACAAATCAGTATGTCAGACCATTTATGATTTAATTAGTATATTTTTAGGCACTTATTTTATTTCTATTTAATATTTAGATTGCTTGATTTAGTTTTAGAGTTTCACCATGGTAGCTTTGAAATTTTCAAGATAAATTAGTTTGATTTCATAAACATTTTTTTTTCTCCTAAAAGATTTTACTAAAATAATAAAAGTGATTTTAATAATCAAAGTTCAGCTTAAGTGAAATCACCAATCTTTCTCCTGAAGAGAAGTTTGTAAAAAGAATACTCAAACAGGGCTATTACAAGTAGTTTGGAAAGTGATTACAATGTGTGCACTTGATAATGGATGGATGTGATTGAATGATACATGAATCATAATTCAATATGCTATGTATTATAATGGATGTACTTAATTTCTGAATTTTGTGGCTTGCATTTTTTTTGTGCTTTTGTGTGAACAAATCATTCTTAACTGTAATCTTTTTTAAATCTCCTACCTTGCTAGTCTTCAATTAACACTTGATTTGACTGTAAATTTAAGCAGAATAATATTCTGATCACCAGATAAGATGAGTGCAAAAAGAAAGAGCTATTCTGGTGAGTTTAAGAAAGGAATTATGAAGAACTTCCTGGGTAAGAATCTTACATTCTTTCTGTAAAGAGAAATACTTGAATAAATGTACATTTTTGTACTTGAAATAAGTATAGATTTTTGTACATGAAAAAATAAGACTTCAGAAAATAAGCTGTATAATGTCTTTTAGAGCAAAATTTAATGCAAGACCCAATCTTATTTTAAGGAAAACACAGTATATAAGAAGAAGCAATGAATAATGCTAGCTGAAATCTCTATAAAAACAATTCACAACTATATTATTTCAGCCACACTTCCCTTTTAAATAAAGAAAAGCTTGAATTTTGCAGCCCATTCAAAAGAAAATGTGGCTGAAACAATATAGCTATGGGGCATCTAATACATATACACCTGAGTCTCGTTTTATGCGGTAGATAGGTTCCTCAAAAAACGCACACAAAAGAAATCGCACAAAAATAGACTTAACTTACCTTGAAAAATGGGGATAGGGGTTGTAATTTTCAGAAATCGCATAAAAGCAAAGCAAGAAGGAGAAATTACTTTAAAATTTGCATTAAAAAAATAGGGAAATAAAGTATGACTAATAAAAAATTTCAAATATTTGAAAAAAAATAATACAAGACAAACATTTTTTACTTTTTTTATTAACTACAGTATTTAATTTTACATTTTTTTCATACATATTTTAATCATTAGCAGTTATTTGGCTATTTGACAATATGTGTTTGTTTGTGAAATGTTAAAAAATCAGATTCATCATGTGACATACAACTAGCGCCACTTTCAGTCTTGAGCTGTGTTAATGTTTTTTTTGTTTCTATATTTAAAAAATGAGATAGTAATCAAAGCAAAAAGATTATAGATTATCATTAGAAAGATTATTTTCAGTTTATAAAATCAATAAAATCTTCGTTATTATTTATTTTAAAAATCTAAAAAATTATTTATTTCTGTTATAATTAACAAAATACATTTTAAAAGTTTAAAATTTTTGAATATTTATTGCGATATTTTTATATATAAATATAAATCTATTATTATTATTTATTCATTGGTATAAGTAGGTTATTTATATAGAAGCTAATATTCTAAATACAGCTTCAGGCCATATTCACGTTAGCTGCTAATATAACATTATATTTTTGAAAAAAAAAAAAGTATTTCAAGTCAAAATAAGTTATTAATAATTTAAATTTCTTGATATCTAATAAATATAGTGAAGTATGAAAAATATTAAGAAAAACATAAATCACATAATTTCAAAATCGCATTAAAATAATCCGCCTAAAACAAGACCCAGGTGTATATATATATATATTGAAACAGACATATTGTTTCACATATATACATGAAGTCATCCCCCCCCCATTTTAAAATGTTTTAAATTAAAATAAAAGCTTACACTGTTTCAGTGAATGATATTTAAAAATGATAAATAATTGATAGTGATTTGGGATCTTTTTTTTTACCACTCATGTTATAAACAAGATATGTGAAGTCAAATTCTTTAACAAAGAAAAGAAAAAAATCAATATTTAAAATCTATAGTTAAAGATTAAACTACACATTTATTTAACTAATCTTTAACATTAAAAATTTGCAGATATAATGTTTATTTGTTAGGGCTGAATGTTTTCCAAAGTAAAGTACACAAACGTAATTAATTCATCAAGAAAAATAGCATTACTTTCTTGCCTTATACATGTTGGTCAGCATGGGGAGATCAAAGAGAATATTGAAAAACACTGTGGGAAGTTTGAGTATATAAAGTGAGCAATCGATCAATTCCAGTTGTTGCAGTTGATTGATTGTCACAGTTGCTTTGTAGTAAATAGCATTTCAGTATTTAGTTATTTTACAGCAAAGAGTTTAAATAATCAAACTAACTAAGTTTGGAGCCACCATGGCCAGTAATTAAAGAAGTACTACAGTTAAAGAGAAATCCGAGGTTACCATAAAACTGTAATATAAAGAAACAACTTATTTATACGGTAAATGCTAAAATGTCTGACTAGTACCCATATCATGGAAGAAGATGTGAAAATGAAGAAATATGCCTAAGTAATCATATATAAAACATTCAGCTCTAAAGGCCAATCCTTCTTGATTGTACCATTCAGCTCTAACATCAACTTGAAGACCATCATGGAGATTTAAAAAGGTAATAAAAATCTAGATAGTTATTAAAACATGTTTTATTAAGATTCGATGAAAGTGTGCTATGATTTAAGGATATTACCAATATTTATTTACTTAATAATGATGCCTATCCATTATTATATGAAAGAGTTATTTTGATATTTAAAGTATTTAATAATATTTATGCAAATGCGGTAAGAAAGCATTTCGAAAAGGTAAAGTGAAATGCAGTTATAAAGTTATTAAAATAATTAATTAGATGAAATGATGAAATATTCAAATCAAAGTTAAAAAACATGTCATAATGGATAAACCCCAATGGTTATATGAAAACAGTTATAAACTAAATTAATCTCTTATTGAGAGAATAATGTAATTGCTACAAGTGTTATTAGAATGAAAGATAAAATAATGCACATAAAAATGTTAAATTGCAATTGCTAAAGAAATATTTTACATATTGAGAATTAATTTAAAAGAGACATACTCCAATATATGTATACATTGTAAATACTTAATGTTTTACTGAGAAAGGATTATATATGTGAATTCGTGTACAAAAAGAGTATACATCCCATACATGAATCGCACATATGAATATTTTCAAATATAATAAAAAAGATTGATTCAAATATAAATCAAATTGGCCTAGGAGTATATAGGCATAGGAAATTAACCCATATTTATGACCCATATATATGTGCATACAAGTAGTATGTAAACTCATAAAATGATAATTTAAACTTGTGGACTGTTAAGGGAAGTATCCATGATGTATACACCGATATGTAAGTCCCTGTTATATGAATGCTGGTCAAAGAAATTATTGGCTAAGTGCTGCCTAAAATATGAACTTAGCATTTGCAAAGATGGATAGGTATATGGAGACATATATTATATTAATGAGAAACACTGTATGGATATCAGAGAGGGAATTAAGCATCAGAGAAATTACCAATGGAATAGATTAATTGATCCATGGAAGCTGAATTGTTAATGAAATTTTTGCAGGATTTATTATCCAAAGTACTGTTAGTTAAATAAATTGTTGTTACATAGCACTAATATATTTTGTAAGTTTCATTTTGCACATTCATCAATCAGTGTACTTGTTCACAGGAATCTCATGTTTTCTGATCTATGTCCAGCATAACTTGATCTGGGTGAGTAAGGTTGTAGTGAGCTGGAGTCTAGTGGTATCATTTGGAAAACCAAGCAGATAAATTTCTAACTGTTGTCAGTCTCTTGAATGCAATATCTTTGATGAGCAGGAAATATTATTGTAGAAGGAGGGGGGGTGACAATCATTCTTTCCTTCCTGCAGTATGCTCATCAGAAAATAAATGACCACAAGAGTAGGTGGAGTTCCAATCTGGTTACAATATGTTTATACAGACACTAAAAATTGCAACTTGACTTGAGTTTATTAATTCAAAAAAGTTTAAATAAACTTCATTAAAGAGGCAAATATAACTTAATGAAAAAAGCATACTTAAGTAAATGCACATTGATAATTCTAATGATATGAATATAATGCTTTTATTTTGTCTTTCAATAGCTTTATTTTTACTAGAAAAAAATCTTTACTATAGCTGAATTGTTGAAAATATTAATGTTCCACAAAAATATGAAATATTATGGACTGTTCCAAAGTGGCATATTATCTGAGAAAAAGTTTAGAACAAATTATAATATATTAGTTTAATATTATACAGATAAATTGTAATTTACATTTTTCAAGAAAACTATTTAAGCAAGCACTTAAGTCTATTTGTTTAAGCCACAGTCAATCAATGTATTTGACAAATTTTATTTTATGCAGTTTATATATAACTGTTTCCTTGTATCCACATTACTTATTTCCAAGTCATGTTGATGACAAAATTAACAGATAGCAATAAACTATATTATAATATGATGCATTTTAAAAACATATATATATAAAGGCTGAATATATATAAAATGTGAACAAAGAAATTACTAGATGGATATTTCCAGGGTTTTCCCTAATGGTAATTTAATTAAACATTCTTATTTGATTTTACTATTTAAATTTTTATTCTATATTAGAATTCAGTAATTTGGATATGACTTGTTAAAAATGTGATTTTCAAATGAAAAATAATCCTAAAAGTCATATTTAGACTTTGAAAATATAGGAAAAATAAGGTGGGATAGGTAATGCAAACATTTCATTTTTTCTTATTGGGTGATAAACATAACATTAGTAAAAAAAAGAATAATGAAATCTCTGTTGATTGTTTCACTTGTTACACCCAAATAAATTATGATTAAGATACCATAAATTGAAATTCCGTTCTAAAATTTAAAATTTTATTTACTTACCAAAATATTGAAATTCAAATATAGTATATATACTTAAGCTAGATGTAATTAAAGAAGCTTCTTACAATCATCCACTCTATTAATATAACCAATACACATGACCATAAACATATGAAAAAGATTTTCTATTTTAATATAAACCGAGCACTGATTATATATTATATGCGTGGGAGATGATGATCCAAACCAAATGATGGGTGCTGGATCAGTATGAAATACATATATTGGAGATCATTTATCTTTTTCATATGTATGTAAATGATGTGTATCTGTTATATTGAATAGTGTGGATGACTATAGGGAGTTTGAAAGTCTTGATTCAAATCCTCTTTAATTATCAAAATATCCTAAAAGTTCTGCACTATGTTTTTGGCAAAGCATAATCAATTTGTACCTTTTACTGTTACTACAATTTTTTTTTAAAAATAAAATATATTCAGAAAAAATATAAGTATAATCATATAAAATATTTTTTTTAATAACTACTATACAAATATTTTATAAAAATAATTATAAATATTTAAATAAACTATGGAAAATGTACAATTGTTTTACTATATTTTTTAGAACAAGGAAAAGGCAGTTCTAAGTAGTCTCACTAATGCTTTTGAAAACCCAAAATAAAGAATCTCAATCAGTGTGTTGTGGGTGAATTTTCAGCTCATGTAGAGAATTTTGAATCAGAAAAATATTGTTATTTTCAAATTTTTTAAAACGAATAAATTAACATTATTTTAATCCCAGTTTTTAATCATCAAATGAATGCAAAGCTGGCAAAATAGTGCTACAGATAGCTGCATGAAGGAAATGTAAAGCACATCGTCATTTTCAACAGAAGGATTTTGAGAGTATTTATGAGGATTGAAATTTAAAAAATAAAATTTCTTTTCATTAATTTCTAATTTTTTTATATTCCCTCCCCCATCGCGACTTTTTTTTTTTTTGAAACTACAAATATGGAAATGAAAATTCGCGGCTAGTAATGGACTACATAAGCATTTTTAATTGAGATTTTTTGCTACTAAATTAAGAAATATACTTATTTCTACTAAAAGTTTAATAATTATTATTTTTAATTTTTATTCTAAGTTTTAATTATTAATTAAATTTTATATATTACCATTATAACAACACAAACATTACTAAAGCGAAACTTGATTTCCGGGCAAAATATTTAAATCTGACTTGGCTAACATCTTCAAATGCACCGCTTTCAAATATCGCACTAAAATTAATTTACATAGGTTTTTTTTTTCTTTTAATCTTACATTTTTAAGTAAAAAGTATGAGTATTTATATTTTTATTGTGTGTGTATATATAGACAGAAAAAAAAATCATACTTTTAATTTATATATAATAACTAGATTAATACTCCAACACTGGCTTCTTGAGAAACTGAAATACTCTCAATCCAAAGCGCAAAGTAAAGTCTTATATATATACAAAATAGCAGCATTAAATTTGTTTCTCCAGTACCGAGAGCAGCATTAATTAATTATTTGTATTTTTTGGAATAAAAATCACCTACTAGGATTTATAACAATCATTCACATTTATATATCAAATGGATTCATCGATTAAGAAATTTAGCATCTCTTTCGTAAAATTTATTTGCTTGTAAGCTTCTTGCACCATCTGGACCTGCAATAACTCAATGTGTTGTTTGAGCACCCAGTCAGAGATGAACACGGTGAAAATAATTTCGTAGATCTAGTACTGTTTTAACAAAGTCAGCTGGTTAAATATATGAAATTCCGTCCAATTTTTTATTCACTACAAACAAAGGTTAAATAACAATTACATTGATCAATTTCTTAGTCGATTTGAAATCAAAATACTTATGATCAATTCTATTAAAATGTAGACGTTTTTAATTATTTGTAAAATAAATGCTTCATGTTTTTGTTAAATACCTGAAGCAGGTATATCATATTCGACACATTATATGTAAATACTTCATATTTTTATTGATACTAATTATTTATAGAGCATATTAAAATTTTAATCCTAATGTAAAAGAAATGATTATTTTTAATCTTCTTTTATTGATAATTATATATAACACTCCCAAACTTTATACTATTAATATAAATCAAAATACACTAATAAAATTAAAATTTACAAATTCTTCATCTACAATCATTATTTTTTCTATAAGAAAATTTATTCATCTAGTAGATGAAAATATGCTAGTGAGGTGAAGAAAATTTTGTAAATTTTAATTTTGCTAATATTTTTATTGTTATTAAATTTTACTTTGATATATATACGATGTATTTAAACACACACATTTGTACACATGCGCGCATATGCATATATTATTTCTTATAAAATTAACATGTGCGTGTATATATACGTATAATGTTTATTTTTAATTTGAAGCTTAAACAACAAATTGATTTGGTAACTCATGGAATATCAACAAACAAAAACTAGAAGGATAGCGACTAGAGGATAGTGAATACCAGGCAATTTATATGCTAATGTCTGTTGAGCATAATGTGTAAATTTTAATCAAATTGAACGAATAACTTTGACATTTTAACATTACTGTCTTGCTTATATATATTTGAAAAAGCCAATTTTTAAAATAAACTGCATTGTAATAATTGATAAAGTTGGATAATTTTTGAATGATACTAATGTGTGTGTATGTGTATATGTGCATATAATTGGGTTACTATTTGTAGAAGATTATCATGCTTTAAAATGTGTCCAAATAAAGAAAGTATATATAAAAGATTGAAAGATTTCTCAAAAGTATTTTATATGTTACACATTTAATCACTAAAATTATTACAGAATGAGAGAAAATTTCCAGACATTAAATACAGATTTTTAATATGTCAGTAAGTGCCACATAATTCACATCACTATTGATACTCCAATTTTCTATCAATGATTGCAACAGAAATGTATATATTCACCTCACAGATCTGACTGAAAAAAACGATAAGAAAAAAATAAATATTACTCTTAATGTGCTCTAGAAAAAAAATTATTGGATGCAAAGTTAATGAGAGAAAAGAATGTAATAAAAGACACTGGCTAGGGTATTCTGGATTCTTATCACAATTTTTAGTTGCTATCCATCTATTCATAACCTGCTTGCTATTTTTTATCAGTAAAAAAAATGCAATCATTGTATCTAATCTTTTGCAATGATATTGATGTGGATGCTCATAATATTTTAAGTCTTTTGGAATATTAGTCAATTTATTATACATACGATCACTAGATGGAGCTTACTAATAACTCTAAACAAGCTTTGTTTTTATAAGTGCCAAAAGAGAAAGAATTCAAAATCTCTATCATCAAGACCCTACCTCCAGACCAATTTCTTTCGAGCTTATGGCTCACATAAGTGGAGGGCTAGGTCTAGAAACTAGATCTAAAATACTAACTCAAAAGTCAGCACTTATAAAACACGTTTCTATCAATTTGAAAGTCTGAACTTTTCGGATATGTAAATGCCTTCAAATCCAGCTTTGCAAACCAGATAGCTATATGGGTCTGAATTCAGCTCAGTTTCACCATATAGTAATAGCCTCTGCAATATAGCATCACAAAAATCATCAAAGGTGTACTTATAATAATTAATAAAACAAGTTATAAATTTTGTAACTTGCTTTTAAGTTTGCATTTAAATGATCACTAGATAGAGTTACCAATAGCTCTGAACAAGCTTTGTTTTATAAGTGCCAAAAGAGAAAGAATTCAAAATCTCTATCATTAAGACCCTACCTCCAGACCAATTGGTTTCAAGCTTATGGCTCACCTCAGTTTTATAAGTGCTGACTTTTGATTTAATATTTTAGATCTAGTTTCTAGAGATCCAGCCCTCTACTGAGGTGAGCCATAAGCTCAAAACCAATTGGTCTGGAGGTAGGGTCTTAACGATAGAGATTTTGAATTCTTTCTCTTTCGGCACTTATAAAAACAAAGCTTGTTTAGAGCTATTGGTAAGCTCCATCTAGTGATCATTTAAATGCAAGTTTAAAAGCAAGTTACGAAATTTATAATTGTTTTATTAATTATTATTATATATATATATATATTGTGAGATGTAGTCTTACACCCCTCCAAAATGATTAAAAGCACTCTTATATAGTTCAAGCCTAAGACCCACAATAACAATACATATAATAGAAAGCAAGCTAATGTATAATGAGAATGCAAATCAAATAAAACTTATTACCAAAAGATGAAATTGTCACAAGCACAGTAGCTGAAAAAGAATTAATTGTTTCCAAAATTAAACATTTAATTTTCTCTTATAATTAAACAATATACATATGTTAAATATATTATTTAAACTAATCTATAAAACTTAGACACTAATACTTACCTTTGTTAAAAACTTCTCATCAATTGTTATGTAATTTACACACATTAGAACAATACAAGGAAAGGATGATCAAGTTTAGAAGCAAGCAAGAAAAAAAAACTTAAAGAGAAAAAAATAGTAAATAAAATTTTTATTGTTATTAATCCATCATATATATATATATTGACCATAGCAAGCGACATATTTTTTTGTTGTTGCTAATTAAGCAACATAATTTGTTTGAAATCATCATATTTGCATTAAATAGGTCATGTTGGTGATTAACAAAAGATATAAACAAATGACCTTCTATAAATCAGATCAAAAATTCTAATCGGCTAACCAAGATATACATTTTTTGAGTGGAAAAATAAAACTTGCGGGTTTGACAGAAAAGTCTGCTGCCATTAAAGTAAAAATGTTAAATGAAAATAGCTCATAGGATATTGATGAAAGCTAAATTCAAAGCACAAGTATTTAAACCCAGACGATTAAGGGATTTTAAATTAAAAATCTCAAGAAACAGCTTTAAATTATTCAATATTTCAAGAGTATTTCCAAATTTAAGCCAGTGAAGCAAATATCTTGCTTTTCAATCAATTCAATAACTTTTACTAACTACATTTATAAAAACACACACACAACCATGTATGTGTTGCTAAGTGTGAAGTTACATATAGGGAAGAAGGTCATCACCCATGGAGCTGTAACTGTCAGAACCAAATGTAATTTGACATAGCATCTACTCATCTATGCTGCAAACACCATCAGATTTACTATTTAGATATGAAATTGCAAACTTAATATCTGAAAACAGGCCATACAAAGAGAGAAACTCTAGTCACCATAATGTGCAATCTAGAACATTTGAACCCCATCACCAGAAACATGAAATGGATTAATAAGGACATTTATAATCTTTTTAGGACATTTTTTATGGACTCTTAATTGATCTTAGGTTGACATCATATTTTCATTTTTATTTTATGTATATTTTTTGTTTATTTTTTTGCCTTTATCACAGATTGAAGGGGATGTAACTTTTGATATGTTAGAGAAGGGAAACACATTATTAGCTTTAATTTTATATTGAAATAAAATATAGGTTCAGGTGTAAACTTGCTTGCAGATGAATCTAATCATTACTAGGGGGAAGGAAAGATTTTACCTATTATACAATTAAATGCCAAAACTTGTACAGTGACACTGTTATTTGATTTTGTTTTTTATTACTAATTATTTCATCATTTATTTATTTGTTTTTGGGCTATATGACTAATAATCTCTAGTATGGATGGTTTTTCCTATCTTTGTAGAGACAAAGCACAATAGAAGGGGGATCCCATACCACAATTTGGTATTGATATGAACTCATCAATAAACTTATTAGAGATAATGAATTACAATTTGGATAAAATTTAAATTAGCAAGCAAGTTTAAACGTAAATAACAGCAAGTTATAATTTAATTTTTTTGTTAGTATTGGTATTGGATGATTATTCTTTGAAGGAAATAACTGCAATAATCAAAGAATGTTTATCGATATCTAATCAAATTATTTATTTTTGTTATAATCTCATTGCCTAAATTATGTTAATTGCAAATAAATTTGTTAAATATATAATTTTAAATTAAAGACTGTCATTTGTGCTTTTTCTATATTTAGTTCTCAATTTATCACATACTCGTACATTATAGATAATGATATTGATATAACCTGAAGTAGAATATTATGTATATTTTCCCTAAGTTCAAATTCCAGGATTGATTAAAGTTAAAGATAGAGAAAAGAGCTGAGTGTGCAGGTAGATTTTTGACACATGTTAATGTGTTAATACATCATCTCCCAGGAATGAGATCGAAGTGGATATGAGTTTATATATTTATAAATCCTAGATAAACTTTCTCACCCACTCTGATGGTCTACCAAGTCTATTGTCATGTTAGATCAGGACCCATTCCATTATAATATATATATATATATATATTGTAAGATGTGGTCTTACATCCCATCAAAGAACCAATGAACACTTAGCTATTGCAACCCCAATACTCATAATAACAACATTCTCTACATATAATATAAAGCAAGTTATATAATAAAATTACCCCAAATCCAAAGTTCAACCAGACTAGCCAAGAAAAATAATTAGAAAATAACCAAAGTTCTCACTGCTACAAGCAAGCTATATGTACAAAAAGAATGTAACTCAAATAAAACTTATTACCTAAAGATGAAAATGGTCACAAGCACTATAGCTGAAAAACCTTTAATTGGTTCTATAATTGAATATTTATCAAACATGATAAACACACATAACCCAAATTAAACTATAAAATGTAAATATTGATACTTACTGTTATTATAAGAACCTGTATACACATTACTGCATTACAAGTAAAAGACTATCAAATTAAGATGGAAGAAATAAAATAACAAAAATATAAAGGAAATAAATTTTTATTGTTATTAATCCAACATATATATTGTAGCCTTTGGTTTTGACCAAAGCTCCATTAATTTTTAAACAGTTATTTATGACAGTGTTTATTAAAATTTTCCTCATAAAATATATGTTATAGTAATATATAAGCTATTTATAGGGTACTAAGTTTAAATCAAAATAAAAGTTCGAATAGGTTTACATAAATTACTTAATACAAGAACAAAGTTCATTCATAAAGTCTTATAAATAGGGATTATTTTATTTTGGTGTCAGTTTAGTAAAGTTTTGTTAAATCAGAAACAGTCATAGTTGAGAATTTATTTTTTAAAAATATTTTTCAAATTATTATTAATAGTTTAGAGATTAAAAAAGAAAGAAGGGGGTGGGGGCTAGAATTTATAAAGTTAACTTCTTGAAAGTGACTAGTAAAAATTGTATCTTTATAAAAGTGAATTATAATGCTGTAATTTATTAAAAGCAAATTGTCTAAGAAAAAGGATCAAGAATCAATAAAAGTATTAAGCAATCAGTTTAGATAGAATTTTATATTTGTATATAAGTGCAAATGTGTAGAATATCTTAGAAAATTTTAATTATAGAATTAATTAATAATATAAATAGTGCATGGTCTTGATGGAAAGCCCTTTTAGAGAATTATTATTTTATTTCAATATTTCATTCATAGCAGCTAATTCCCATTTAAAATCCTGGGTTTAAAGTTAGGTTGCTGTATATTATTTTTTATTAAAAATGTTTATTTTTATTCTTTCAGGGGGATTTCCATGAGCAGGAACATTTTTAACAAAACCACATGATGTTTGCAAAATTGTGAATAAATAATTTGTAAAACAATAGCAATCAAACAGTCAAAATTTAGATATAATTAGATTGACAAGTAGATCATTCAGAAATTGAGGGAGGGATGGCAGTATAAAAATTCAACCCATCCTTAAGGAGGGGCTCTCTTCATCATCAGTCTATCTAGAGGAACTTCTTTGGGTTAAATTATCATTTTTTTAATACTAAAAATTTAAGTTTTTACTGTTTTTTCTGGTTCTTTTTCTGAATGAGAAACTTAGTCAAAATTATTAATATTGTAAGACATGATTAGTGAACAAATTTTTTTTATTGAGCATATATTTTTTTCTTCTGAAATTAATTAATTTCATGATTTCTTTCCCTACAACTATAAGCAGTTTTGGCAATCGGCAAACAATGAAACTCAGACTGCAGAGAAAATTTTGCTTAAGGAAAATCGAGGAAACACTGGATTTCATGAACCTTTATTTCAAACTTTTACTTATTAAAATGGATGGATCTGATTATTTGTATCATCAAAAATTCAGAAAAAAAATAATTCTATTTTTATTAAAAATAAATGTGGAATTGAATTTTAATGCTAATATTATATGTTAAATCCCATTTGAAATACTAACGTATCGTGATGGAATCAAAATGACAATTTGTCAATGAAAAATGAATGAATAATGTATAAAAAGAAATATAACTATTATCTCTATCAATATGCTACCAACTTATGACAAAAGTAATGGAATATACTAAGAATTTATAAAGAAAATATGTGGATCAGTGATCTTCTCTCAATGAAGCTACCTTAACCTAACGTATATGTTTTAAAACAGAATTCGAAAAAGCTGGTTATCTTCCAATATTAAATATAATCTATTAAAAAAAATCCAAAAATGAATAAAGAACTTAATTGAAAGTGGAAATTATTAATTTAAATTGCAAAGATTACTAATTTTTAAAAGTGATTTGATAAATAAAGGCCTTCAGGTTAATATTTTATATCTTAAAAATGGATTAAGTGCTAAAACTTCCAACAAAAATGTGAAACCTCGAGGATTAATTCGCGAAAGTTATTAAAGTTTTCCAATGGATTATGTAATTAAATATGTGTATACACCAAAGAAAACAAAGCACAAAACTGAGATCTGCAGCTGCAACAATATATAAAAAAGACTCGGAAGACAATTTAAAGAGGACTGTTAAATATAATTTTATTCCTTATTTTTTATATATATATTTATCTAAGTGTATTAACATAAGAGTTAGTTAAATGCCTAAGTTTAAATTTAATCAATATTTAAAAGTTTTCTTAGTTTGAGTTAATATAAAATTTTTAAAATATGCCTTATTTAACTGTTAAATTTATGCTTTATCCTTAATTAGGAGAATTGAGAGATATAAATAAAGTGTTTATTATATGAGGTATAATTTTAAAGATCAGGTACTATTAAATATTTATGCTAATAAATATCATATTTAATAAGGAATGCATGTTATGACAGAATGCAATAACTATGTCCCAAGAGTGAAAGGAGATGATGATTTTTGCAAATGATGCGCATTTCTTATTTTTTTATTATTATTACTAAATTTAAGATAAGTTAGATGTAAGCTGACTTATGCTTAAAAATTGTTGGCTCATGTGTCAATACAATCTTTTGTGGAGGTAGTATATGTGTAAATTTTCATATAGGTGTACAAATTGGTATGAAACCCTTGTTTACGTGGTTAGTTAGAGAATCACCACCTAGCTAGTGAAGTTGTAGCTTAGCTCGCTCACTAAAATATTTAGTAAAATTTTATGAAGTATTTAAAAGTAGTGGATGAGTTTCCCACTTGTTTATTTTATACACCATAAAATGATCTTTTTATTGATAGCCAGAATGTGTTGGTCATACCCATTTATCCCTGCATAACTAGCGATGAATCCTAGCATAGCCTTAATGAAAAGGTATTTTTCTCTTATTCGGGTCATTGCCAACCCTCCTGTTGATGCTGACTTCATTTCCTTATGGGTGTACATTATTTCAGGTACAGTAAAGTATAAGTTATGAATGTTGTTTATAGGGTTACAAAATTAATTTGACGTTTC
Organism: Epiperipatus broadwayi; assembly: GCA_028023455.1. Lineage (NCBI taxonomy): Eukaryota > Metazoa > Onychophora > Udeonychophora > Euonychophora > Peripatidae > Epiperipatus > Epiperipatus broadwayi. The sequence goes on from JAQFVV010000320.1 coordinate 138,359, forward strand.
TAGATGAGCATGGATTTAAATGTGTGATCTGTTGTACTGAGGCATTGCGTTGTTTGAATGTTTAGGTGAACAATAAGAGCCAAGAATTGTGATAAATTTAAATATTGAATATAAGAAATAAAACATGTTGAATAATGGTGATAAGCAATGCGTATCATAGGTTCTAATTTACAGCCAGATGAGAACTTCACTGGATGGTAAGCAAATAAAAGTATTATTACTATAAGAACATTGATATATGATTTACATGTGTATAAATGAAAGAATGATCGATCTGAACACTGATTCTTAAACACTGGAATAGTAGCTTAATATACACGAGGGTAAGCAATGTTGTAAGATATCTTAAATTTAAAAGCATATAATTAAGGCATATTTAGTTGAGCTAATTTATGTATAAGTTACTAGCTCATTGTTATATGAAGAATTATCTTAATTATTAATATTCATAATTGTAAAATAAATTAATTAATGGAAATCATAAACTATATTGAGAGAGTTTAAATTTATTATATGTAAATATTACATGATTGTAAAAGAAAATAGTAGAATCATTTATTTTAAATATCAAGTTAATCCATAATGATTGTAGTCCCCAGTTCAGTAATAATTAGAGGTTTTATTATCTTATAATTTAATAAATCAGCTGTTCATTTGGTTTTATAAAATTTCTTGTTATATGGTTCAAGAACAGGGGAAAGCTATGAGGAACTTTGTAGATATTATAAAAATATATATACTTTTTTATCTGTATGAATAAAATTGTTGTTCTTTTAAAATAAACTCTTTATCTATGTCTCTATGCTTTGTGATTCAATAAATTCTAGATATCCCAATCATACATCAATACAATATTACTTAAATTTTAAACATGATTTAATTTGTTACATTATGCCAGGTAAAATTGATTTAAAATTAGTTTTATAAAACTTTATTACTAAAATTAAGACAAGAGAAAATTATTTTAACACTGCAGAATTTAAATAGTAACTACAGAGTGTCAGTGTAATAATTTAGTTATATTAAAAAGAGTTATAGTAGGCAATAGGATTATTGTGTGATATAGAGTGCAGTGGGTGGACATAAAATCTATTATCCATCCACTGGATTCAAGCACCTTCCCAGGTGAACTTGTTAATCAAAATTCTTTTTAATGATAAAAGTATGTATACTTTATTTCAAAATTCATGTTCAAAATTTGATCTTAATTACTGGAAAATTAGAGAAAGTGGACATTGGCTACGTTAGATTCAGCCAAGATCACTATTGATAATCCTTGGCATGGTATTTATTATCAATAATTCGTAACTGAGTGTATAAATTTCCATACCTTGCTATTCTGAACCCCTGAGAAAAGATTGTCATAGGGGAGAAGAGATCTAGCCAAAATGGGTAATCTAAAAACTGAGTGAGAGAAATTAGTACGAGTTACTAATAGGAATGAGAGTATGATGGGAAGAATGGATTAGGAGGATGATGATGGACATAGAAATTGTTTAGTTTCTTTTAATTGTGGCTTTGATGTTAATGGATAGGAATGTGTTGAGAGATGTAAAGTATAGTGGGGAGTGGAGTTTAAATTTTCCTCCTCTCTAATAAATATAAGAATTACAAGATTATTATTATTATTTGTAATATACTCTCATTGCTTTATTCATTTAGTAATTAATTGTTTATTAAGCCATTCATTAGATGTTGTTGTAAATTATTAAGTAATTATGGATAAATAATAATTAGCATAAGAAAATGTTATCAAAGTTGAAATGTGACACCCTGGCAATTATTATTATGCTGCCAATCGCCATCGATCCTGAGGATGGCCGATCCTGAGATGAGTTGGAGTGAGGAGGAAGAGGTGCAAGTCATTCTGTTGCTCTCTCTCTCTCTTGGTAGATTCGATGAGGTTATAATATATATATAAACTGTAACAAATAATGTAAATAATTAACACAATGTATGAATTTGAAATCGAACTTGTTATTTGAAAGACTCAAATTGACATTAAAAAGAACAACCTTGTTTTGGTGATTAACAAAATGCATAAGCAAATGAACTTCTCAAAAATCAGATCAAAAACTCTTATTAGCTAACCAACACATATACTTTGTGAGCAAAAAATCAAACTTGTCATTTGAATAGAAAAGTCCATCAAACTAAAAACCTTAAATGAAAATATCTCATTGAATATAGAGAAAAGCTAGATTAAAAGCATCCAGATTTAAAGCTAGCAGACTAAGGGATTTTAAATTATAAATCCTAGAAATAGCTTTAAATGTATTCAATTCTTCAAGAGTATTTTCAGAGTCAGATCAGCTTTAACTTGAGATTTCCAATAGCAAATATCTTGCTATTTAACAAACCCAACAACTTTTATCAACTACATATATAGAAACACCCAACCATGCACTGCTAAGTATGAAGTTACTTCATGGGAAGAGATTCATCACCCATTGAGCTGTAACCTCCAAAATCAAACACAGCCTCCATTCATCTATGCTGCAAGAAACCCCAACTTTATGTGAAGCTGCAAACTTAACATCTCAAGGCAGGTCATACAAAGAGAATTTCTAATCGCTATCATGTACATTCTAGAACACTAGAATCTCACCAATTGTATCATGAACTATAGCAATAAGAACATGTATAATCCTTTTAGGACATTTTCCTTTATGGACTCTTGATCTATCTTAGGTTCGTGTCATCTTTTTATTTTTATGTATCCATATTTTTTGTTTATTTTTGTCTTTACTATAGGTTGAGGGGGACATAAAATCTTGATATGTTAGAAAAGGAAAAAAAAACCATTATTAGCCTTATTTTTAAATTGGAAATAAAATATAAGGTCAGGTGTGAATTTGTTTGCAGATGAATTTAATCATAAACAGAGTGAGAGGTAAGATTTTATATTCTTGCACATTAAATGCCAACACTTGTACAGTTACACCATTATTTGTTTGTTAATACTAATCATTTCATCATTTATTTGTTTTTTTTTTCACTATACATGATTAATAATTTTTAGTGTGAATGGTCTTTCCTATCATTTGCAGAAAGAAATCAGAATAGAAGGGGGTATCCCATTCCATCACCACATTGCTGAGATAAATTAATCCATAAATTTATCAGAGACAATGAATGACAATTTTAATAAAGTCTAAATTAACAAGCAATTATGTATATAAATAATAAGTTTTAATTTAGTTATTTTTGTTAGTATTGATAATGAATGATTATTCTTTGAGGGGAAAAGAGGGATTGGATTAATAAATATGTGTACTAATCAAAGAATATTCTTAGATATCAAATAAATAATTACATCTGTTATAATCTCTGTTGCATAAATTATATTAATTGTGAATAAATTTGTTAAACATATGATTTCAAATTAAAGACTGTTATTTGTTTTTTTTTTCTTATTCATTTATCAATTTATTTCATGTCTGCATATTAAACATAGTAATATTAATATTCACTGAAGTAGACTATTATGCATATTTTCTCTAAGCTCAAATTCTGGGATAAACAATGGAAAAAAGAGATGTGTATATAGGTAGATTTTTGATGTATGTTTGTGTGCTAATACATCATCTCTTAGGAGTGAGATCGAAGTGGACATGAGTCTATACATTTAGGAATCTCAGATATGCTTTCTCGTCCACTCTGATAGCCTATCAACTCTACTATCATGCAAGGACAGAACCTATTCCATTACTATATATATATATATATTATTTATTCTACAAATTTATATAATGAATAGATCAAATTCATTTATTTAAAGTTACATAAATAAACTAAGCATATGTGGCATCATCTGTCTTTTGGAAAGTTTGGAAGCTTCAATTACTTCCTATTTAATAATATATATTGTAATCTAAAGTTCAGCTCACAATCAGATAGGAGCAAAAGATTACCAGTTGAGTTGAGTGTGTTTTATGTGGAATGCATTTGAGAATAATTGTGCCCTTATGAAAAGCAAATTAAAATAAACATTTATTTTAGTAATAAAATAAATAATAATATTAATAATACATTCAATATAAAACCAATAAATTTCTCAGGTACTCTTATAGGTGTATGGTAGTAATGTTCCTGTATTCTTAAATATGTATATGCTGTTACGATATCTATTGTGTAAAGAACTATTCTGATACAAATCAGAATGTTCTTTTAAATAAGGCTAGCAAATTACCTCTTTCTCTCTCTCTCTCTCATTTCTAAATTAAATATAATGTTCAATTAAATATCTCAGAATTCTTAACTAAATCAATCTTAATAATTCAATTAAAAGACATATAGATTTAAAGTTTATTAAGTTATTCTAGGTATGAAGAATGTAAAAGGGATTTTATTCTACATCACTCGACCCAACTAATTTGTATTTTAGATAGCAAAAGTAATTATAAATAGTGTAGATAAATTTATTTCAACAATATGTAAGGACAATGGCTTCAATAATGACAAATAGATGTATTTAAATATAACAATTGTTTTATTGTAAATAAAAAGTATATATCAATAACAAATTTATATGTGAACATTTGTTTTCCATAAATAAACTAATCTAGGTTATGATTATATGTGTGATTCTAAAGTATTGCATAGACATGTCATTCTAGTGGAAAGGGTTGAACAATAGTAAGTCAAAATCTAATCTTACTTACAGGAAGATAACAATGTTTTATCATGTCCTTAATTATCTTTATAATAATTAATAGATTAACAACCTCATTCTACAAGAGCATGATAGTTTTTTAATTCTTTTGGAGCAAGCAAAATTATTTACTTAGTATTTATAACAATACTATATAAAAACATAACTTCATTAATTATGACATTCATATATTTAAGTTTAAATAATTAGTTATGAGTATACGTCAACTAAGAAAATACAATTTATTTTATTGATACTATGAGAATGCTTTATTGCATAGTATAGCATTTATCAAATTATACAACCATCATATGAATTTTACAGATATATATTTCTTGGTATTTTAATCTTCTACTCAGAATGTTTAGCTACTTATTAATATGAGGCTTAATTCAAGAACTAATAAGTGTTCAGAAGTTTATAAGTTCTCCAATACTATAGGTAAATCACAGATATTACACTCAAATCTAATGTTATTAATTATAATATAAAGTTATAATTCCATACTTCTTATGTCAGCATTATCTTGAGAACTTTTTTATTGATTTCTTGTTACACTATAGCTATAAAGTAAATAATTCAACAATTATAAGCAAAGTTTATTGAGTAATTCCTCAATTACATAATTCTACTTTCATAAATAGCTTCAAAATATTCCGTGGAAATATTTACACTTTTTCAGAATATTTTAACATTTATAATTTATTGGTAATAACTTACAAAAAAAATCAAGTCAGATGTCACATGACCTAATTTAATAAGATTGTATTTACAAATGTTATATATAGAGCTCACAAAACAAGCTCTTAATAATATATAATAATATTAATATATGGTCTATATGAATTTAATTCAGTCCCATATGGCTATTTAAGTTAGATAGCTGGATTGGAAGACATATGGATGTCTGAAAATTTCAGATTTTCTACTTAATAGTTATACATTAGATAAATTGTTGGGCTTGTCCTGGTATTTTTAATCTAATGATTGAATAACCTAGTACCTCACTGAGGATGGCAGTAGCAGAAACCAGTCTGATCTTGGGGATATTCTGCAAAGCTTGTTAAGAGCTTGTTTTGTGAGCTCTATATATAACATGGTAATAACAATATAAGCACTAAATATTATATCAGAAGCACAAAGCAATCCATTTTACAGATTTAAATCCATAATAACACAAAATGTAATTATTTTAAAAGGTTTAATAACACACCCACATAGTAATCCTACTCCAGATTGCATAGTTATTTATTATATTAATCCATCTAAGAAGGTCTACTTATTAATTTATGATGTTTATCATATTTTCAGGGTATGGCATTTAGAATCATAAATTCATTATTATAGAGATGACATTAAATTGTAGTTTATGCAAAGTGAGTGGTTTAATCCTTTAGAAAATATTTGTAGACTAATATCCCTATGGTTGACATTTGTCACATGGTTTAATGACATTAGATTACTAATCGTTTGGTTTAAACATATTTAATTTATTTTCCTATAGCTGAGGCCATTTTAATAATTTATAAGACTTAGCAAATAAATAATAATCCATAAATCAAGTTAACTTCATTGATCTTCATTAAAACTTTTGGAGTTTCTCCAAAGTTGCAAACTTATATGTTGATTTAGATTCATATTGTATAAGGTTTTAACTTTCATTAATCCATAGAGAGATAATCAATATAGTTTGAAAACAAATTATTTCAATTTTTTTTAAAGAAGAGCTAAAATGATTTCATTGATGTTATAACATGCTCTCATAAGAAATTTTCTAAAGTTCCATTAATAGTTCAAGACAGTAAATTGAATTTTTCTTTAAAATAGTATTTGGTGATAATTCTTGTTGTAGTAGTTTATCCATTTAATTTAATGAAGAGATACATTTTGCATCAAGATACATTTTGCCAGTCATGCAAAATGCTCAGAATAAATTTGCTTTCTTTGTCATTATGGAGAAGATTATTAAAATGGCTATTTTAAAATTTAATTTGACATGGTCCTGAATTTAACAGACTGATTAAATTTTGACAAGAAATCATATTTATAGTGTATGGTCATCTAGTATTTTAATTCATAAAAATTATCCAAAGTTCTTTACTTATTTACATTCTTACAGGTAAAATCTGTCCTGTTGCTATGAATATGGAACAAAAACTGATTGTAAACGTCTGTGTTTATTCCAAGTGGGTAAATTTGAGACATTGATTAAAATGAAAAAGAAAACCTTATCTTCAAAGTTCTCAGATATTTTATTTAATAAATTCATTTAATAAATACTTTTTAACTAAATTGTAATATTAAATAAAATAAAGTAATTTATTATACTTATAAATTTTTAAATTGACTAAGTTTTAAACATACAGAAATTGCCTGCAAGGGCACATATATACTTTTAAATGGAATGTTAGCTTTACTATTTTAGCTGAATGTAATCTCAATTGTATAATTATTGTAATAAAATTATAGTATAACAATTTCAAATATTGTTTTATTGTGTTTGATTTAGACAATTTTATTTGTATATTTTTCTATAATATCAATTTTATGTGTGAGTTTTCTGTTTGCTCATAAAAAAATATTCAACTGTGTTTTTTAAAAAAAAATAATAACACAGATGCACAATAAAATCTGCACAGAAGACACTTTTAAATACTTTCTACAAATTTTTATTTTTAGATAGTAATACCGTGTCAGACTTTTAAATTCCATTTTTGATCATATTACCTGCCACCTGACCAATAATAGTGGTGGATTTACTTTGTTTAACTAGAAAGCCAATAAAACTATTATAATTTTTTGGCTATATTAATTAATTATGATGGTAATTATTAGGTTACAATGTACACATGTATGTATGTAAATAAACAATTTTATAGTGCAGTAATTAGTTCATAATTCTGGTATTCCTATGCACTAGAATTAATTTCCAAATGAAAGTTGAAAATATTTTCAAATATTAAGAGAATTTTTAAGCAAGCTTAGATTGTTTTTTTTTTTTCCCCAGATAGTTAACATCTGTTTGATGATTTGCTATATATAACCCTTTTTTTTTCATATGTCATAGCAGCGGCCAGGAGGCGAACCCGCAACAACCGTCTGCAACCAACTGCTTGCTTGCAAGGAGGCTGCGCTGACTTCTCGGCTAACAATGCTTGCTAACCCCTTTTTTTTTTAAATTTTATACTGTATCTGTTGCAAAGGTGCTTATTACCAAAAATCCATTTGAATTATAATTTTCATTAACTGCTATTTATCTTTAGATTTTTTGTTTTAATTTACAAATTTTATTTCACATAATCTAGAGTTACAAGAATTTAATTTGGACAAAGGCATTTCTGACCCATGCAATGGATTTATGATAGAAGATGCTTCACAATTCAAGAATGCTTGACGACTCTTCGAATTATTTTCCTAACTGAATTTATGGTGTCTTAATTTTATTATTTAAGTAAAAAATGCCATTTACAGTTTTTACTGACCTATTTTTCATTGAAACTAATGTTATTCATTTCATATTAAAAATATACTATTATCATTTTTTAATTTAAAATTTTCAAAATAATTGAATAACCTACTTTTTTAATGTTTATGTTAAGACTATGTGAAAGAATGCAAAATACCTTCTCTGGAGGCAAAAATCATTAAACTATAACAGATTTTCTATGGCACCTTAAGTTTACCTTATTATATAACTTTGGATTAATGTCAGCTGAAATATTTTATAGCTATCACAGATTTTAATTAGCAAAGACAATATTATTTTTATTATACAAATAGCAACACTTTTTTAACAATAAACTTTAGATAATTATTCGTATATATATATATTATTTAAATATAGATATACTTTATATCCCTGGAGTTTAGATGTAATTGTAGGGGATTTGAACCTAGACTTTCACATGTGAAAAATATAAATAATCTCCAATATACATATTTCATGCTGAACTAGCACTCATCAGTTGGCCCAGATCACCATCTCTCCCACATATTATATATATATTTAGTGCTCAGTTTATATTAAGATAGCAAATCTTCAGACCTTAATGGACAGGATTAAATCTACTTCCATACATGAGGCTTAAGGTCAACATGGGCATGACAGTAATATTGGCATCATCAAGGATTTGTACGTTCAATCATCGGCTTTTCAGTAGTATGGAAGAGTTGAATGGTGGAGTAAAGCCTGTCAATTAAAGTTTGAAGATTTTCTATCTTAATATAAACTGAGCACTGATTATGTATATGGATGAGAAATGATGATTTGGATCAACTGATGAATGCTGTTTCAGCATGAAATATGTATATTAGAGATTATTCATCTTTTTCACATGTTCATGGTTATGTATATCAGTTGTATGAGATGGATTGGATAAGTGAAGGGAGTTTAAAAGTCTGGGTCCTCTCTCTCTATATATATATTTCGTTTTACCTGCAGAATAATTTGCTGGAATTTATTATCAATAAGAGAAATTTCAATTCCAGATTATTATTTTTTTTACATTTTTTTTTATCAGTATTCGATTTTAATTAGATATATTAGTATCAAATAATAATATTTTAAAATTGTCATTTCAATTTCAGAATTTCTTTTTAAATAAAATAATATAAATAAAAACTTTATGTTTAAATTAATAGATGTAATTGCCAATTCAAAATCATATATATATATTGTAACGGACGGACGACCCGCCCCCAACCATTTACTTAAACCCACACCACTACATACACCGTGACAAGAAACCAGCCATCCATGGAGAATTGGAAAGATCCAGCAACATTACAGTCAAAGTAGATCTTAACTACCACTCAATCCCCTTCATTTGGTAATATTCACAGGATCTACCCAATTTTCACTTCAATCCGTTAAATTTCCAGAATTCAAACCCAGTCATAATCTGAGTAGCTACTCTGTCCAGGTATGAGTTATGATAAGGAGATATCTGGTTCATATGGTACATTTATTAGGTTCGTGTTGCATGTATGTTCCCATATAAAGAGATATGTAAAGTTAGTGATGTGTTATCAATAAATTCTATACAACCCTTGATGTAAGATCAAATTAAATTAATAAATTTATTATAACTCAATATAAAACATTAAGATGGACAAATATAAACTTTAAAACATAATAACTATGAATCATACCACTTCCACATAATCACATCAAAATAACAAAAAATAAAATAAAAAATATCATCCACCATATGTCACTATTGATATTCATCAGCATCTGCATTTCATGCCATCGTATTAAAATATTGATTTACGATCAGTAATACCATCTAACCAACGACATTGGTCTTTAAATTTGAAATAAATATGATATAACCATTATACCATGTAAATCATTATCTTGTAAATATATTTGAACTAAGGGTTCGATTGTAACTCTACTACCATGTATGAAAAACTGGAATTGCCATCAGTTTATTAAAATTAATTACATGCATTTATAGGTAATGGTTAGTATGCAACTTATTAATAAGTGGTTAATATGGTTTTATGAACAATTAACTTTGTTTCTAAAAATGTTGTGTCTATGATTTGTCAAAGAATAAGTCTTACCTCCCTGTATGCTCAGTTTTATCATAATTCAGTCTTTCTTTCTTTTAAAAGAACCATTTATATCTTTTATTTCAACAATACATTTTATATCATGAAATGCATACTGTTAAATTTCTTTGCACTTCCAGCTCAAAATTCAAATATGAAAGTGAAAGAATAAAGGAGAGAAAACCTTACAAAATTTACAAAACTAACATGTCAATAACAAACAAACAATAACATGTAAACATGAATTTATGAATGATTCTGTAGACATCTTGGGTAACATGAGCATCTTCTTTCAGATGGTAAAATTCATTGTAGATTGGGAATTTTCAGCATCTCTTATACTTGCCTCATTTTCCAAAGTAGTGCCTTTAACAATTTATCCATCTCCCACAAGCTGACCAAGTAGTTTGGATAACATCTGGTTTGGAAACTTTCACAATTGATCTAGAAAACTTCCACATAACATCTGGTAGCCATTGTATGTATATACATGATGGTGGGAATTCACACATATATGTAGTGCATATCGTCTTCTTCAAACACATCTGAGGTACCTTGACTCTTCACAACGATTATTTAGCACACCTGCACAATTCTTTACACTAGTATATATATAAAATTATTTCCTTTCATCAACAGTTGACACGTTATAGCTATATAATAAAAAAACACTATTAAAATCGATCTTTGTATAATAATCGTTATTAAGTCTAAACTTTCAACATTTCTATAATTACCAGACGCTTGATTACTTGAATAAATATCTTTTCACATATAACGAATAGTTCAATAGAATTATACAAAAAAATAAAAAGTCTTGGTGTCTATTAAGTTTCAATCAACTGACTATAATTTTTTTTTTTCAATGTACATAATTCATGTAAAAGTTCAATTCCAATGGAGGCATAAAGATATTCTTGTGTTTTAGTTTTTTTACATATATATCAAATTAAATAACTTACAGTTCTAGATTTCCTTGTGCGTTAGATTCTTCTTCCTTTAAAATGCTGAAAAATGTTTTTATCAAAATATAATTTTCAAATTATTTGACTTGTAGTCGTTAAAGAATAAAGAAAAGAAAAAGCGTATATCTTTTTCTGTACTTGTTTTTAATTTTTTTCAGCCATCAAAAAAAAAAAAAGTTGTTGTTGTCATGGTTATGGTAAACACGTTCTATCTGATTTTCTTTCTTCCCCTTCCCATTATAACACTAGATTATAAAATTGGCTTTTTTTTCTTTACAAAACTTTCTCAATTGTTTAAACAACATCGTTTTGTCAAGGGTTATTTTAAAATATTAATAAAATGAAAATTAGTAACAAATTTCTATTAATTACTTTTATCATTATTATTTTGTTTCAATCATTTCCAGTTTGTAAAATACAATATAATTTTATTCATACCTTTATATGTAATAAACTTGAACTGCTCACGATGGATGTATAAATTAACAATACACGTGTATGTCTACACACATGCCTTATTACATTCACAAATGTTTAATTTTTCTTTATGTTTAAAGTTCTATGTTCAATGCATTTTATTGTAAGGATAAGGATGAGACGCGTGGCGATCCTTACAATATATATATAATCTACAAAACTTCAAATACTAAATTCTTCTTAATGGATCATTTTAAAATATTATTTCCTTTCTTCATACATTCTTTTGTCTCAGTTAAAAATTCACTTGAAATATTATTTTTTTATATCAGCTCTCTTTGTTGTACCTATTAATAGAGTATAAGCTATCTTCTTGTTCATCTCAGTTAAATTTGATTCAGTTTCAGCCCCTGTCAATAATTTAAAACAATTAAAAAAATTTAATTTAAACTCATTTGATTATTTCTGTAGATTATAAATATTTACTGCCAATACCACCTATTAATGAGCTCTTAGTGTATTGAATCTTTTAAGAGCATTACAAGCCTGAAACTCATATTTTCTGCTAGTCAAAATATCCAATTCTGCTAGACTTTTATTTGCATGTTACCATATCCATTTCTATTTAGTATTTTTCTCAAAGAAAGAATTCATAACATACAATTTTCCATTTACTTCAAATTTCTGTAGCATTAAAACATCTCATAATAATTTTAAAATAATTATTTGTTACGATCAAAATCATTTTGTGCAATTACATAAAAATCCTCTATTTTGTCATCACAATGATAACTTGTTTGGACATAAATCTGAATTATCTGTCTTTGGTATCTTCCATTAAATTGAATAATTAATCTTGTCACTCTGGCTTATATGCCATTAATCTTTGCAATATAATGAATCCCATTCCATTTGTGTTTCCAATAATTGTATCTTTACTCTTTAAATTTACAAAGTCCAACAATGTCCTATTTAATATAAAAGTCTTTTAATTCATGTAATCTTGTTCTCATTAAAATGATCTGCAGTTGTATTTAGCTAGATGAAAGGTTATTGCACATGGCCACCTAGGCTTACAATTAGGAGATTCTCAATAATTTTAGTCTTTAACTGCTAAACGCTGTCTTGGCTTATCTCTTGGGAATAAAAACTATAATTTAGATTTGACTGTCATGATTATAAATATCTGAATAATTAATACATTCATTCGGCTTTCAAAAAAACTCAACTGACGTTTTCGTTAAGAACTGTTATGTTAATAAAAAGAAAGATCATGATGTTTCTTGGTCTTAAATTTTTACAGCTGTATTGTTTTGTTAGGAAACATATATATATAATTAAATGGGACGTATTAATTAAAAATAAAAACAATATTTAATTTTTATTTGCTTAAAATAAAATGAATTAAGAAATAAAACATTGTATAAAAGAGATTTTTTAAAAAAAATAAAATAATGAAAAGTCGGGAAGGTAATAATGATAATTGTTTGCTGGAGAATTTGTGATCTTCTAGGTCAAACGATTAATTTTAAAATTTGCAGACTTTGCTTCAGAATTGAGCTATTAATCATTACTTACCTATTCAAATGATATATAAATTAATGGATTTGTAAAAACTATTTTAAAAATGTACATATGATAGGTACTCTATTAGAATACTGCGACTAAGAGATAACATTCAATCATCGTTTAAAAAGTTTGTTAGTGCTTCACAATTTTTTTTTTTTTATAACATCAGAAGTTTAGAATTTCATAGTAAAAGTTAATGAGTTTATGTGACGTGTTTTTAATTTATCCACGGATTATTATACAAATTTCGTAATATAGAGTATTGTATTGTTTTTTTTTTTTTCTAAAAGTGTCATAGCATCGGCCGGGACGCGAACCCACAACCCGGGCAACTGCCTGCAAGTGCAAGGCAGTCGCGCTGACCTCTCGACCACCAATGCAATTGTATTGTTGTTTGTTTGAGATTGTGCTTTTGACAATGTTACAACTTTAATATTTTAAAATATTTATTCATTTTTAAATTATTATCTGGACCTAATAAAATCTTAATTTTTTTAGGCTTCAAATATATAATATTAATTAGAAAAAAAAAAAACAGGAATATTGAACCACAATCAATCTACTTAGCCAGATTATGTTATCTATCTATTTATTTATTTATTTATTTGTAAACTCCAACGTTATATCTAAGTATTTCAATAGCTAAGTGTAGATGATTGGTCAAGAGTCATATATTGCTCTAAAATGCATTAAAATAAAAAAAAAAATTGTCTTTGGGATGCAGGAACATGTTTTGAAATGTTTTTGTTTTCAAATAGGGATAGCAGGAATTTATATGTAAAATGTTCTAACTGAAAAAACAAACAAACATTTAGATATTGAAAATATCATAAAATTTGTATTTAGAAAATATAGAATAAAATGAATTTAAGAAACTATTTAAATTTTTGTTGAGTGATCATTTTTAATAAAAGTATTTTAATTATTTATTAATATATGTTAAGCTGTACTATATGTTGTTGTTGTTTTTTGCTCAAAGCAGTTACAGTAATTAGGCAATGAAGTACTATGATTAAATAATAATCATCAGTGAATTTGCATCATCTTAATTCAATTTATTCCAGCATCTCAATCGCAAGCTTATTTTAAAAACTTTAAAAAAACATCTTTCATTAGAGTATTTTACAATCTTATTTATTCGTTATATTTTAAAGTCGTATTTGCTTTATAAGACTTTAAAATATTTGAAATTATTAATAATAATGCTTGGTTGGGTAATGATGCTTTATTTTTTTTATAATGTGACTTGAAATGTCAGAGTTTATTAAAATTTATTGTGCTGTTCTAAACATGAGATGATAAAATATTTACAAGCATTGGTAAATTTCTACCAACAATCAATTATATGATATACTTATCTCAATGCTAAACCTGCCTTTTTAATGGAGAGCTTAATATACATTATCAATATATAATTATAAAATTATACACTTTAACTCAAATTACTGTAATTATAAACATATGATAACCATGTTATAGTTATCCTTTCTCTCAGTGGACTATTCTAGATTCCTTCTTATCTGATTGGATTAAGCATTGTTTGCTGCTCGCCAATAGGCTGATGTACAGCTAAACACATAGCCAATGATTAATAAAAGCTAATAAGCAAGGATGCTCACTGAATCTGAATGTTTTCAGTAAGGTGGCTATAAATAGTCAGCCTTTTGAGAGAACTGGGAGATCATCTGTCTGACCTACAAAGACTGTAAGCAAGTCCACAGAGGGACGAAATGCTGTTAAGATTACTGTTGACTTGAGGCAAGCTGTCCTGTACAGCTGGAAGAGTCATTCTCCCTACCCACAAGGCAAGCTATCAGGTATAGTCAGAAGTGGTAGAACCACAAGACCCAGATCCAAAAGTTCACATTATAACTAATATTTATTGCATATATTTGTGAATATAAGAAGATTATATTAATTGTAATACCGGTGTTAGTATTATTTGTTGTAGGGCTTTCTTATAATTTGTTTTATTTTCTATGTTTAGCTGACTTTCGACTCCTAAGAGTCATAGACATAGTGTAAATTGTAAACTAGGAGTGGGTGTATATATGTTGTCATTGCTCATTTACATAAAATTTAAATATTAGCTTTAATTAGCGGAAACAGGTCATCTTTTTGAGAGGAGCATGCATGATTCTTTTCTATTGATGGAATTTTTGTCACTTGATATGTGCTATGCCTCTTTAATTTTTCACTTAAAGTTGTTGCACTCAATGCACAGTATATCAACAAATAATGGTGTGTAAAGATAATCAGTTGCAGAAAAATTTTCAAAAAATATTGAGTGTGTATTAGTCCTAGGATATCTTACTAACTGATCTCCACTTTCAAGTTGTTTATAGCATTAAATGCCAGAAACCCACCTGCCTGTCACTTTCCTATGGGGAATCTTGGGCTAACCCATCTATGCATGTAGTCTAACACACATATCTATATAGTAAGGCTAGAACTAATACAGATACACATTCAATATTTTTTGAACATTTTTCTGCAGCTGGTCACCCTTTCGTGCCATCATCTGTTGACATAGGGTACACTGAATGCAATGACTTTAAGCGAAAAATTAAAGAGGCATGGCACATATCAAGTGACAAAAATTCCATCAATAGAAAAGAATCCTGCGTGCCCCTCTCAAAAATATGGCTTATTCCCAGTAATTAAATCTCATATTTAAATTTTATGTAAATGAGCAATGACAACATATATACACAATTCCTAATTTCTAATTTACGCTATGTCTATGACTCGTAGGAGTCGAAAGTCGGCTAAGCATATAAAATAAAATATTGTAAGAAAGTTTTTCTCAATACCGTTATCGTATAAAATAATTATCAATATATATATATTCAAAATACCTTCCCCATTTTTAATGAAAATTTTATCCAATGTTTGCTCAATAACTAAACTCTATATTAAAAATAAATTAATTATAAAGATTTACATAGTATTTAGTTATGAAACTATATTGTACTATCAGAAATTTTATATTTTTATTTAAATCTTCCTTATTGTTACTATTTTTTAAACATTTTTTTTTTTAAAAATAATTTGATCATTAGTGGACAAAAAAAATGGCGTGTCTTGAAAATGAAAACTGGCGTGATTTTATTAGTAATTATTAAAATATCTGATATATTTACTTTGAGCAAAGTTGCAGATTGTAAGTTTCCAATATGATAACTCAGTGTAAAAGGTGAAATTTAATAGAAAAATATTCAGCGTAAAACAAGTTAAATTTATAATAAATTATCAAAAAATAATGCTTGCAAGAAATTTATTCGTATAATTTAAATAGTCATACATGCAGACACAATGCAAGAGCAGTGTTGGGGGGGGATATTAGTTTTATAAATCAAAAGTATAAGCTGATAATTAATCTGATTAAGTCTTGATAAGGTTATAAATCCCTTGAAATATTTTAGATTAATATATACTAAAAAATAACAAATATTGATATTTATTAATTTATGTCAAAAAGAGAAAAAATGCAAATAAATTTTGCAACATATATTATATATGGACTGTTTCTTCTTATTTATATAAATTTTGTTAAAAAAAAATTTAAATATAATGTAAAAAATTAAATGGCTTTAAGCAACGCGGGACAATGATTATGAATTAGAAAAAATCAATTATTATTTACTAGCCAGTGTTTTATTAACATATCTGAAATTAATACAATTCTGAATCAATCCTAAATTTTTAAGTCTGAAGAGTAAAAAATAATATTTATTAATTTAATAGATTTTGGATGTAAAGAACAGTAAACTTAGGATGTAGCTATTTTGATGCCAGGCAAACTATTATCAACAATGGTCCATTGTGATCGCTTGGTTGTATTATCAACGTGTCTCAATATGTCTTTGGTGTGGAGAACTTTTATTAATTATAATATAAAAGGCTACTCAATGCGAGTAAGGTTTTTTGTTACATGTTGTAATCACACTATTCTTAGCTAAATGATAAAACAAATATGGAAAACCCCACTGTATGGAATTAGGCAAACCAGGTGATTTATGACTTCTTAGATTATTTTATGACTTATTGTTGTCCAGGCTTTTCAAAGCTATTTATTATTTATCTATAATATATCAGTTATTTGGCAATGATAAACACTTTTGTGATAAACAACCCGAATGTCAAAACTTTTCAACAAGCGATAACATGCGATTAGATAAAACAATCCAAACAAAATCAATAAGATAATAAGATAACCTTTGACTCTAAATACTTTTTCTGGTTATTTTTTATATATCAAAAATCAAATACAACAAAAACTTATCTTATCATAAATAGTAATTTAAAAGTAATAATATCTTTCCAGAAAATAAACTTTTATTTATAGTAAAGATAAAGCCCACAATGGATTTTCCCGTTAAATTGAAATCTTTTACATAACATCAGTTTATAGGGGATTTGAACCCAGACTTGCAAGCTCCCTTTTGTCATCCACTCCATCTTAAACAACCGTTACACATGACCACATACATGCAAAAAAGATAAATAATTTCCAGTATTTGCAGTATCTTGTGCTGAACCAACACTCATCAATTGGTCTAGATCATCATCTTTCACATATATATATAATCAATGCTCTGTTTGTATTAAGATAGCAAATCCTCAAACTTTAATGGACAGGCTTCAATCTTTTCCACTCTTCAACTCCTCAATCATCCATATCAGTGAAAATCTGATGATTTTCCATTAAAGTTAGAGGATTGCTATCTTAATACAAACAGAGCACTGATTGTATATATATAATCAAACTACCCCAAATCCAAAATTCAACAAGACCAGCATAAAAATAATATTAAAACACAATCTTGTTTATTTTGTAAGAAGGTTTACATAGGTCAGAGTAGTTTGAGTTTAAATGAAAGATTAAAGGTTCATAAAAGTAGAGTTAAAAATAGATATCTTAGTTCTGCTTTGTATGTCCATGAAAAAGATACAGGCCACACTATTGATTTTGATGAAGCTAAGGTTGTCTTCTTTGAGAGAAATGAAATCAAAAGAAGAATCAAAGAGTCTTTATTATTGAAAATTTATTATTCTGAAGCAATTAACTTATTTAAAAGTTCTTTTAATATTAAGGGTGGATGGGAAGTGAATGGATTTGTGGGTAGTTTTTAATATTATATATATTGTGTAGTTTTTGTAGTTCTTTACACTTGAGAAGTCTGCTTGTAGCAGTGAAACCTTAGGTTGCATTTTAATATTATTTTTATGCTGGTCTTGTTTAATTTTGGATTTGGGGTAGTTTTGATTATATATTGATTAGTTTAGCTTTATGCTTGTATTGTTTATATATATATATATATGGGAGATAATGATATGGACCAATTGATGAGAGCTGGTTCAGCACGAAATATTATATTAAAAATAATCTATTTTTTTCACATGTATATGGTCATGTGTATTTGTTGTATCAAATGGAGTGGATGACAAAAGAGAGCTTGAAAGTCTGGGTTCAAATCCCCTATAATTACATCTAGCTTAAAAGTATATATAATATATTTATATTTAAATATTACATAACATCAGCTTACATTTATAAACATTATTTGATGATTTTAAAATACAAATGTAAATAATCGGATGGTTGACAGGTTTGAGCATCAGAAATAACAGAATTGAACTGTCATCCACTGGCCATTGGCTCTTCTGTTATTATTTATAGAAGACATTCAAGCTTCTTATAGAAACTAATCTATAGACTGTGTGAATATAAGTATTTGTCTATAAATAAGTAATCTGAATAGAGGAGAAATATATTTCAATATATGTGGCTTGTATAAAGTGATTAAAATGATTAATAAATTCATGTGATAAAAATGTTTACTGGGATTATTTACATTATTTATTGGTCTTTTTATTTTCATTGATTCACTGCAAGCATCTCAATGGGCTAAATTTTATATTATTAATTATATTTGTGTATCATACTAGAAATCACACTATTATTTGTTCCTGATAACTATATACTGTTGACTCATTAAATGGCTTTCTTCTTCCAATCAGGATTAATCTCATAATTTTCTTATTTGTTAATTTTCTGGCAGAAACATGCAAAAAAATTTTCTTAAAAATTTTTTACTCAAATTTTAGATTTATTTCATGAGGCACACTAAGTAATTTGAGGGGTGAAAAAATATTATCTTTATCTTAGTACAAGCATGATAAATATTATTTAGATAAAGTTGAAGTTAACATTACAACAATCTCACCAGATATTACTGGGATTGGTAGGGTTTGTGAATAGAAGTATCAACTTAATAAAATATTAAGTAATTATTAATATAACTAATAAAAAATTTTGGATGAAAATATATGCAGAGTAAAAATTAAAGCAATGAAAACATAGAAAAGGATGGTAATTTTACAAAAAGTTATTGAGCTAACCAACTGTTTTTAAATATTTGGGAAGTTGCTTAACTAATATAAAATGGTAAAAAAAATTAGAATCCATAATATTATTGAATCATCATGCTTTTGGTAATTATAAAAAGTATTTTGTAAACTTTTTTTTTAAATATAAAACTTTAATTAATTCATTACTTATAAATTAATATATATGTATTTCAAATATATGTAATATTCAAATCAATATATATATATATATACACACATAAAGATATTTACAAAAGATTTTTTTATATATATATTCATTGTAGTGGTAACGACTTTGAAATCAGAATTCTAAGAAAACTTATTGATGAAAGTCAATGAAATATTAACTTTATTTTAATAAATTTATAATAAATAAATTCAACACATATTAGAGAATTTGTTTTATATAAACATTTATTATTTAGTTTCTTAAGCATTTTTTATAAGGCTACAAGAAAAATTCTTCATAAATACAATTATTATAAATGGGACATTTATTACCAAGTTACACAATTAGTAGAATTCATGTCTGTAAGAGCATTACATCATTTCTACTATGCCAAAAAAGCACTTATTAAACATATTTTTCAATACCGGTTCATTACTTATCGATTTACCATTGCTTAAAGATATTATCAAGATCTCAAGACATCTAGCTTTCTAATTGAAATGTGAAGTCTTAAAATAGATTTAGAAAGAATAACTATAGTTATAGAAGACTATATAATACATTAGTGTGTTTTTTCTTCTTTGGTAACATGTTGCATGGTCCTTTTAAATAATGTGTCAAAATCAGAAAGAGCACCAGCTTTTTTTTGAAAAGATATGATTAATTGTGAAGATAAGGCATATTAGATATATTGTCAGATTCACATTATTCATTTATTTTCTGTAAAATGATCAACTTTACCTTTTTATTAATTGTGATCCAATAGTGCACAATAAGGAACATTCTGATGACTCTTTCAGACTGATCTGCTAAAATACATCACTTCTGAAATCTTCATTTTAAAAATTCTATGACATATATACTTTTTGTGAACAATAAAATCATAAAGAGTATAGAATATAAAAAATGGCCATTAGTGTGCAATATTTTTTTACCTACATGTTCTTACTCCAGTCTTTGTTGATTATTGTAATATTGTAGATAACATTTACTATTGAATTACTTCTGAAAATCTTATTATTTTCTGTTTCTAATCTACTGGCACTAAAGTAATGGTATATACTGTAATAGTAACTCTTTTCAATGACAACAAAAGCAGTACAATATACAAGTAAAATAATATGAGGTTAGGAGTTATTTATCTAGAACTCATTCTTTATACAACTATCAATTTGCTTCACCTATTGCACATCACATACTTAGCACTTTAGAGAGTATGTTCTCAGAGCTATGAGGAAAGGTTTATTCTACAGATTTGTGTGAAGTATTTATTGCTTCTATTTTATTAGTGAGTATTATATATAAGCTAAAAGTAATATAGTGGTACACTAACTTAATATTCATTTGTGTGTTTTTCAGGAAATAAAATATTTTATTCCATTATTACTGAAGTGAATGCATGAAATAACAATTGATAAGTTTGTAAATAAAAAAATAATTTATTAATGAGAAAAATAAAATAATAAATCAATCAATAAGTAATAAAATATATCACTGGAATCTTCTTTGGGAATTTCCTTTCTCGTGTATTTTACACATCAAAGATTACAATAAAAGTTCAAATGTTTTCTTGCTTTATATTTTTACACAAAGGAATAATTATCTTCATTTATTTCTAGATACCTTTTCTGGAAATAATTTCAAAGACATCATCATCATTATTATTATTATTATTATTATTATTATTATTATTATTATTATTATTATTATTATTATTATTATTATTATTATTATTATTATTATTATTATTATTATTATTATTATTATTATTATTATTATTATTATTATTATTATTATTATTATTATAATAATAATAATAATAATAATAACATTATTTATGTTTAAAATTCACCTATTTAATGCATTCATAATAACTAAGATTACATATTATTTGCCTATTATTAAATTTTCAAAATCATTTAATTCTACTATCTCTTTTCTCTGCAACAAGCTACTATGGGGCAGAAAGATAGTTTCAATCTCAGCTAAGAAACTTTGTTGGCCACCCATTAATAATGGTTTAGGCCTCCACAGTATCCAATTTTTCTATATCCAAAAGGCAATAAATACAATTGCATCAATTGTTCAATAATTCCCAGTACTCCAATCATAGTTACAAGTAATTCCTACTGATAGACTGCCCCCTCTGTCAGCTTCATTTCTCACCACCCTTTAACAACCAATCACATACAATCAATCAACCTTCCCCATGACTAATAAAAACACATATTGGCAAACATATGCCATACTATATTTGTAAGCCAACAAAGATTTCCCTACTCCCATTCTTAATATCAACAATCACCAGCTACTCTTTTCCTTCAAAAGATAGTCACTGGAGCCTAAATTTTTCAATTTCCTAGTTTGTCTTAACTTATATTAATTGCTGACATCTCATTTTCTCCAGTATCACCATTTATACAAAAATATAAATCCATTATGCACCTTATGTCATGTGGCAGAGGAAATTCAACAATGTCTCTTCCAGCAGTGTCATCATTCTAAATACATATGGAAGTCCAGTTTCATCTATACTAATTCAATCCTATCAGAAGATATAACCCCTCCACAGCATATGCAATAACCTTCACACTCTATGCCTTCTGGTGCACTTGCTGCATCTTTATCATTGGCAACAATATCAGAAGACATTCAGCTACATTCATCAATAAGCTCCAACAAATCAAGACCTGGGACAACAATATTGCATCCCCAAATATTTTTGCTGCCACCTAGCCACTACTGAAACAACCATTCAATATATAAAAGGTCATAGTTCAACAATGACCACATTAAATAGCATTCAATGGTATCATCCATTATTCTCAACATATCTCACTTTCACTAACTGCCTTCAACACCATCCACCAACTGCTCACCATATGTGGTTCTATTTTGAATTGACTTTGTTCTTCATAAAGCACCAATAACTTGATTTCATACCACATGGGATAATAAGTTATCTCCCTGTTGTACTCCAAGATTAATAATTACAAGAACAAGAATCAAGATTAATTTAGTGATTGCAAATAACTTCCAATATGAATCTATCTATTTATGAAGTTATGTTTTATATTGAACTGTTTTGTTAAAACTTTAATGATTAAATTATCCATCTCTGTATCCAAAACTAATAACAGAATTTGTAAAAAACATACCTTGCAAACTGATTAATGTAACCCTTAAAATTAATCCACATAAAAAGCTGTACAACATGATTGCACCTGTAACTCTTGCAATAAAAGTTATGTTACTCTATATAACCCAAAGGATTAATAAAGATTATTATTGCTGAAACATCATCAATATCATCCTCATAATAATAACAACACAAAAGCAGTTTAATTTTTAGACAATGGGAGAATATTTTGTTGTCGCTATAGGAATTTTGATTGTTGCAAGACAAAAAAAAAGCATTCATATCAGCCATAGTTGTTTGTTTTACCAGTTTTGTATTGCTCACAAATTAGCAGCTGTAAAAATGATTTGTATTCACTCCTATTTAAGCAATTTATTTGTGAGCTTTCATATTGTAAATAATTTTATTTATAAATTTCAGTCCATGAATCTTCTATACCATGAAGCAGTCAATTTTTTATCATATTGTTCTGCAATTGTTCGATCATTATCAGGTAAAATATTGGTGAATATAAATATAATTAGTGAGAAGCCTTATATACCATACACATAACTTATTTATATAAGGAGTCTTTAGTAAACAATTAATTTGAATAGTTTTCAGCTTAGGAATGCATCATAAATAAGATTATTCTATTAAATTTACTATATGGAAGTGAAACGTGGGCCTCATGTTGTTTTAGCATTGATATTAGAAATATTTCATTTAAAAGGGCTTCATATTATTTGAAAATATGCTGGTAAGATTACAAGCTTAATTGATATATCTTTCAACTTGCTGTCTTCTTGTTGTAGTTTTGTTTTCTGATGTAATGTTATTAAATCTGCATCTTTAAGTCTGCAATGTTATCAGATTGGGTATATCAGGAGTCCCCAACCTTTTTGCACTTAAGAGTACATTCTATAATACCAGCCAGGTGGCGGGCACCATTTATTTTTTCAATGTAAAATTATAGTTGGATATTGTTAATAATACACATAATATGTACAAAAAAATATTTATTTCAAAAATACAATTTTAATATATAATTAACGTTTATATTTTTACGCTGTAAAAGAATAGTATGCCCTACAATTTGATTACAATATAATACAATAATTTATAAGAAATTTTAAAAATTAAATTTATTTGTGTCATATAAATAATTTTTTATTGTGTTCGGATAGTGGCGGGCACATGTAAAATAGTCGGCGGGCGCCGTGGTGCCCGCGGGCATAGGGTTGGGGACCCCTGGGGTATATGAAGTGAATGAAAACTAAGAGATTTCCTAAAAATACAATTAAATGTGAAGTTGGCAAATGATTTTTGTGGGGAAGTAACATTATGGTGAATGAATATGAATTACAATGCATTCAAATTATATAAAAATGCAAAATATGTAAATTAAATAGAAAATCATATAATATTAAATCACTAGTAAAATAATAAACTTATACTAAAGTTCTGCCATGACCATAGTTTTGCCTATTGTACAAATAAGTCTATTTGGCAGAATTTTAATATATTTTATTAATATATTAATGTTATATAATTTTCCATTTTATTTATTATTAATAGTATATTGATAGGCAGTATTTACTATTTTTAGATATATAAAGTATAAAAGAATATACAATAATACTAGAGAGAGCTTTTTATTATTTACATATATGTTCAAAACTTTAAATAAAAAAAAAAGATAACAATGAGATAAAAACTGCAAAGTAGATAGGGGGTTGTATGAAAATGGGAAGGAAAATATAAAGCACTTATTTTTAGTACATAGGATACCATCAGAAAAATAGAAAATATTTTATGGAAAATGAAAGAAGTATAAAAATGAGGGGTGTAAAAAATTAGATTTTTATTTTTTTACAGATTTACGACACAAATACAGAATGTGATGAAAAGATGTTGAAACTAATAAAACGGCTTTTATTAAAATGAGATAGGAAATAAAAAGAAATTCTCAAGGTTGATAGAAAGATTTATTAATAGAGAATGAAAGATCATGGGTGGTACAGAAATGAGTAGATATATAGTATTATATAAGAGCATTGTAGTGCAGAAGTAACGCTCTTTATTATGCTTATAATCTGAGATTTGAATCTGAGTCAAGTAAAATACTTTTCAAAAGGTTTAGGTTTATGATTTTTTTTTCATAATAGACCCATAGACAATCCAGATATCTATCCAGCATTGGTCAGTAATGGATATGTCGCTAGAGAGGGAGGGGAGGAGGAAAAACAATTAACAATCACCATCCAATAATTGTCAAGCTTGATGAATACTGTCCTCACTTTTCACGTTATTCTATAAGAGTTCTGACAAGAAAACCTTTGCTTTGCAGTAAGCTGTTTATTAACAAAAAAAAAAAAAAACAAAGAAGTTTATCTTTGCAGTAGTATAAAAATGTTAAAGGAAGGAAATGTTTAATTGGCCTATTAGAATTTGCAGGCATGTTCTTTAGTTTGCTGCTTGATAGATATATAGCTATTTATTGTAAATGCACATATTCGTTAGAATATTCTTGGAAATGGATAAATTGACTTCTAAAACAATGATAATTTATATATTATGAAAAACGCAGTTTGATATGTTGGGAAAAAAAAACAATTAAGTCTTTTTAAAGAGATATAATATTGATGGCTTTGATTGGAAACATAAGATGAGGATAAAATTAAGCGGAGAAAGTAAAATTTTGTTAAAAAAGATTAAAAGACATTATTATAAAACATTAATAGACAGACTAAAGAACTAAGCAGTGACTTACACGGATGTGTAGTTTACCAATTAATATATATATAATCATTCCAAAATTATCTTGGTTTTTTTATTATTCTATTTTTCTGATGTTAGTGTAACCAGGGGTCTTTTATAAGTCAATAAACTACTTTTTTATATAAACTCATTTAATTAACATAATCATAAGGTAGTCATTATTAAAATAAACTATTATATTACTGACCAAAGTTATTAACTCACTGAAAACATATTTCTTTAAAAAGTTCTAACTTTTCTAAAGTTTACTTATGTAGTTATTCTAACTTAACAAATCATAATTATAGAAATTATTTTCTGTTTGAACGCATTGTATTAATACTTTATAAAAGTCAATCAATTGCAGGTAACTTGATCAAACTATGTTTGGCAGTAAATAACTTTACAAATAATGATGTCGGAATAATAATCTTTTAAGCTTAGGTTTATTGGAGCGAAGCAAATTTCGAAAGAAAAAAAAACATTCTTCATTTCAGAAAATGACAGTTGATTTTCTACTGGTGACGCATGAAATGACGTTTTAAATTCCCTTCAGTCTCATAAGAAATACAGTACTACACAAATGAAGAAAAAAGGCCATTTAAAATGTAAAAAAAAAAGAAGTAAACTTTGCATACTAATTCCAATTAGTTAGTAGTATATGTCGATAGGTATATTATATATACATTAATAATTAAAAAAGATTCATGCATACAATTATTAATGAAAGAATGTACTTTTCTCATTTTTATTTATATGTGTAACAAATAAAAAATTGCCCTCATTCCTCAAAGGCAATATAATAGTCAGATAAGGCAGCAATTGGCGACCAAGGGCTAAGATGCTAAAAATCCCCAATTTCTAAATCTTGGCTACCATTTAATAATGACTTAAACTTGGCAACCTATAATATCACATGATCACGACTTACTATGCGTACACAAGCTGTTAATATAGTAGCAAATTCTTCATACAATAGTTCTACTCATTGCAAGCCTTAGTAATCAAGGTATGCAAGAAAGTTTGTGCATAAAGTCTCTAGCTAATGCCTACTTATCCAATATCCCCAGACTAATTTCTGGCTTGAGGGTTTCATCAGTGAGGATCCTTCTTGCATCCATTAATAATTAGTAATTAAGGCTTGCACCAGATGACACTCCTGTATGGATCATAGAAAGTTAAATAATTATAGACCGATAGCGGTAACATCAGTTTTATGTAAAGTTTTTTTTATATATGGTGGCTAGAAGAGTTGTAAAATGGATGGAAGTGAATAATGCAGTGGGGGAAATGCAAGGAGGTTTTAAATTAGATAGGCATATAGGAGATAGTTTATTTGTAGTTACACAACTTATGGATATGAGTAGGAATTCAGGTAAACAGTTATATATGAGTTTTATAGATATAGAAAGGGCATATGATAGAGTAAATAGAAATAGATTATGGATAAGTTTAGTAAATTTTGGAATGGATGGAACTTTAGTAGATATTATTAAGAAATTGTATGAAAATAATTATTATATATATTAAATAGGGAATATAAAATCAGTTAAAGTTAAAAATGGGGTGGGACTAAGGCAAGGATGCCCTTTGTCACCTATTTTGTTTGTATTGTATTTGAGTGAAATGGAAAGAGCAATAGAAAAATTAGGAAGAGGGATAGAGATACCATTAATAGGTAGTAAGGGAGTATATATTTTGTCAGGTCTTTTTTTTTGCAGATGATATATTTTTATGTGCAGAAAGAAGAGAAGATATGGAAGCTATGTTGAGGACATGTGCAAGAGTGGGTAAAGAGATGGGGATTAAATTTAGTGAAAAAAAAATCAAATATAATGATGGTTAATACTGGGGAAAGAGAAGATATAGAATTTTTGTTGGGAGTTATTAAGTTAAGTGTGGTGAATAGATATAGTTATTTGGGAATTATTTTAAGTAATCAGACAAATTATTTGGATGAATGGGAGAAAAAATTGATAAATGAAGCAAAGAAAAGAAAGGAATTGATAAAGAAATTAACAGTGTTTTCATATAATAAATATGATGTAGCTAGAATTATATGGAAAGGAGTTGCAGTAGCCAGATTAACATATGGTAATGATGCATTATGTGTGAAGACAGGGGCATTAGATGCACTTAGAAAAAGTACCAAGGGATGTAGGAAGACATGCATTGGATGCAGATGTATGGACAGCAAGGGAGGCAATTCAAGGAGAAATGGGATGGTCAAGTTTTCATATGAGAGATGCAAAAAGTAAAATGAAAATGTTTGGTAGATTGCAGTTTGTGGATAATAAAAGAATAGCTAAAATAG
The DNA here is from genome assembly GCA_028023455.1 of Epiperipatus broadwayi. Lineage (NCBI taxonomy): Eukaryota > Metazoa > Onychophora > Udeonychophora > Euonychophora > Peripatidae > Epiperipatus > Epiperipatus broadwayi. The sequence goes on from JAQFVV010000320.1 coordinate 166,277, forward strand.
TATTTAATTGGGTTATGAATAAAGGGCAGGTAACAAGATGGGTGAGAAAGATAATACGGTATGCAAAAGATTTGGATAAAGAATTTATATCTGTATATTTGTACAAAAGTTGGGATGATTGTGTTAGGAGGATTGTTGAGTGTTATAGTGGTAAGGAATGGGATAAAAGAATAGATCTATTAATAATGAATAGGAAGTTAGAGAGATAGAGAACTAGTATGGAGAGTAAAAAGAGTTTAAATATATATAGAAATAAACAGAATATTAGGTGTGAGTTAATTTATGATAATAGTAAGGAAAGTAGTTTATTGTTTAAGGCTCGAACAGGATCTTTAACAGCAAGAGAATATACATATAAATGGAAAAATATGGGTGATTTAGTCTGTAAATTATATAAGGAAGGAATAGAAAATATTAGGCATTTGTTAATTGAATGTAAATACTTGAAAACAGAAAGGGCACATATAATGAAGTTATGGAAAAATAAATATGAAAAATATGATTATATGGAAAGTAGATTATTAGTTTTTATGCTGGGTTTGGAAAAAGATAAGGGGGATTTAGATATAAAGGCTATAGAGTTGAGAAATATTATGTTGTGGAAATGGGATGGAGCAGAATATGAAAAAAAAATAGACTGGGGAATGTAAAATTAAGTAGCTAACAAGTTTTTCTTGGTATAATTGCTGAGAGATTTTGACTTCGTTTAAGAAGAAGCTACAGTACATCGCATCACATCAACAATAATGTCAACCTAATCACTCTCTAAAGAAGGAAGATTGTATATATTGGGGGGGGGGGTGAACTCACATAATAAATGAAAATATTATCAAGTTTAATGAAGTTAGAAACAACTGAGATAAAAGTTAATATGTACTTAACTAAAAGACACCACTATTAAAAATATAAGTAGAATGGGATTTATTATAAATAAAAGATAAACTTCAAGTGGAAATATTTAGACAGTGTAGTATTGAAAAATATGAAATATAAATGATTTTTAGATCTAGTGTCTGAAGCTACCTAGCGCCTCTCTGAGGAGTGCCAAAAGCATGAAACCATTGGTCAGGGGATTGGGGGGGGGGGTTTCAGATAGAGATATTTTAATGCTTTCTCTTGCTAAGCATTTATCTCAAAGCCTATTGAGCAATGAGCAAAGCTCTTTGTTTATTTTTTACAAGCTTAAATAAGAAGTGGGGTCATGTGATTTATGACTATTTTTTATTTTTTACTGACTATAAATGATTCATGTTTATACCATAAACTCTTATTCTGATAACGAAATGGACAATTTTTGCATAGATGTAAATATTTTTGAATGAACTAAATAATATAATAATCGTGAAAGATTTTTAATTCAAGATATAAAAAAAACATTTGAGAAATAAAAATGCAATGGATAGTAGCATGAGATGTGTTTTTTTTTTTGCTGCATCTATTACATTGTGTTAATTTTTGCCCTTTTACTCCAAGTTCAGGTTCTTATATTTTTAATAGATGACAACTAAAATCAAAGGAAATCAAAAAATCACCCCTCCCCCGTTTTTATCCTGACATTATATCCGCAGAGCACTAATCTGCTCATTCTTTTCTATTGAGTTTTCTGGGGAACAATTAAGATTTTATTTACCCTCCCTCCACCTTTGAAGAATTAATTTTTCACTGCATAATAAAATTATGTCTATACTTTATTATTATTATTTATACTACTTTATATATTGAAATACTATATTATAATAGGCTTTACAACATACATTTTCTATTTCTTGTAATGAAGGATTTCAACAATTTAGGCATTTTATATTATATTTCTAATATTTTAAGGTTTTAATTTTATAATATATATGTTTTAAATTTTCTAATTTTACAATATATAAATTTTTTATTACTATTTCACAAGATAAAATACTTGCTTTCAAATGTGCATGCTTATTTCTTTAGTTGAATGTTTTACATTTCTTACATTGAAAAAATCATGCTTTCAATATTATTATATATTTTTTCCTATAGGATTTTAAAGTTGTAATTATAAATTTTATTAAACGCTCACTATTATTTCAGTAATAGTTTTAACAAGGTCCCTAGTGACGATTTTTTCAGACGCTCATTGCTAAGGTTTACAGCCTTGTTAAAACTATAGGATTTTAATAATTTTATTATAAATATTTTACACATATAATCTTTTAGAACTTTTATTTTATATTTTTATACATTGTAAGATTTTAGATTGTTCACTTTATACATAACAGATCAGGCCCATACAACCTGTGACCTTTCTAGCATTTTTTTGCACCCTGTTTCACAGAAGTGAATATTTAAAAAAAAATGAAAGCAAAGGAATTGAGGTTATTTATTTAGATATATAGTATTTGTCTCAAATTTATTTCTATAAAAAAATAACATTTCTCTCTTCAAGCTATACATAAAACACACATTTATAAGCTATGTGTATACCACACATGTGGGTTTACAATTATTGCTATTTCTCTGTTGTATAAAAACTTTCCTTGTTGCATAATTTTTGTGCCCAAGCAGCTGGCACTTAAAGTTTACACCCCACATTTAAACAGGGAACCTTACAAAATTAAAAGACAATTTTCAATATAAAATAATTAAAGTAAAAATTAAAAATAAATAAATAAATGAAATTACAAATAAAAAGACAATAAAAACTACTAATAGTTTATATTGGACTATTTCTATCATCTAATATGAGTATTGAATGTTTTTAGAAAAATTTAACTTTATTTAAATATTCCAAATACATTCAATTGTTAATAATAGCTCACAGGTTAGTATATGCACAACGTTTCAAGAGGTATTATTCTTTCCTCTTCTTCAGGTGTTGCTGGTCTGACCAGTGACAGTACTGATGGGAATAGATCTGAACTCAGATTTTGATAGAATTTAAGTAGACTAACAAACTGAGACATCCTGTTCAGCTGGTTAGGGTGCTACCCTTAAAACTCAATACTCAAGAATCTAAGGGTCCAGGTTCGATTTCCATGCTAGTACTGTCACTGGTCAAGCCATCAACACCTGAAGAAGAGGGAAGAATAATACCTTTCAAAATGTGTGTGCATATACTAACCTTTGTGCTATTTACTAACAGTTGAATGTATTTGGAATATTTAAATAAAGAAAAAATTTTCTAAAAGACATTAAATACTCATATTAGATGGTGGAAATAGTCTATTATATAAATACAAGTAAAACACCACCATCACAAACATTCAGGAAAACACAAAAACTACTAATAATTTAAATATAATTAATTACATAAATGATTATTATATGCTCAATAATATTTTCTAAATTATTCCTGAATCTCTGTCATCCTATAAATTTACCCAAATGGTTGTTGATGTGGATTGATGTGTACCATGTTTATTTTATTGCCAGTTTTCAGCTTCTATCACATAGACTCTAGTGATGTGTAGTAGCTTGAATTAGCAGATCAATACAATTTTGACTAGGATTAACAGAAAATTGATAATATCCTTCTTTACTTAGAATCTCATTAATCTTTGCTCACTTCAGTATAAATAATTCCTAGTTTGTCATATGTTCAACAATCAGAAATATTGTCTCTGTTATAGTTTCAGAAATGTCATTGTCTTAAAAGGATTTTTGAGTATTTTTCCAGAAGTAAAGCTTTTTATGAATGTAAAAACAAAATGTATCACAGTTTGATGACTATTACTGAGTAAAAAATCTTGCATTTCTGGTAGATGTTACAATCCACTGATCAGATCTTAATGTAAGAATGACAAGGAAAAATATACTGATCAACATTGTAAAACTTATACTATAGAGAAAGCAGTTAAAGAAACAATAACTTTGTAAAATTTCTTATTTTATTAGTCAGATCAATTATGGGCACTGATTTAGTTTACATTCATGGCCATTTTGAAATCTAAAAACCACCTCTGACACACCCAACAATAAATGACATAAACATTGAATAAAAGTGCTTTATTTTATTAGGATTTTTTTTTTTATTTACCTTCATAAAATATTTGAAATGCGACAATGCAAAGTACTGGAGTATGCCGGCAGGGGGAATGGTTTGGCCAATATGAAGTATCGTCCAAAAGATGCAGAAGTCTGATCAAACCAAGCTTATAATTTCCAAATACTAAAAGATTATAACTTCTAAAATACGAATTATACTATATGCCCATATGAAATAAAGCATATTATTTTTATTAGTTTATAATTTTTAAAATATAAATTTAAAGTACTTTTATTCAATATGCATGTCATTTACCAGTTGATGTGTCAGTGATGTTTTTGCCTGGTGTTTAGATTTCAAAATGTCTGTGAGTGCAAACTAAATTGGCATCCAGTTATATATCATAAAAAATAGTGGTTGTAATAGAAAACTTGTCTTCAGAATTCAAAGAAAGACTTTCTGATTTTGTTGTAAAAGAAGGTCAAATTAGAATAGTCATGGCTTCATTTATAATTGAAATAGAATCACTACCTGGTGAATTATAAATGGAAGTGACAGAACTGAAAACATATTGAGATTTTAAAGATGCATTCAAAGATAATAAAATTTTAGATTATCATATCACAAAACATTCTCGTTCTAATCCTTATTCAGAATTATTTGTAAGCAGACTTATAATGAATGCTTCTTTTATCAGACTGAATAAATAGGCATTGATAAATGAAATGTAAAATTATATTTGAAAGTTTATTAAAAATGATTCATTAGGAGTCTGCCTGTAAAATAATTCTGAGTAACGTTTTAGAATGAGAATGCTTTGTGATATGATTACATTCATAAATGTTACATATTTAAACAGTATTAAGAATTATTTATGTGCTATAGAAATTAGTAATATTTAATTTTAGAATTTTATAAAATATACAGTTCTCAAAGTAAGTACTCTATATATATTGCAATGCGCATGCTGTATATTATCATTGTTAAATAATACATATACATTCAAATAAATTTTTTCTGTAATGAAATTGACAAAGATGAAAAACAGAAATATCATGATGGATAATCACTTCAAATATTTAGCATCAAACAATCTGAAAAACAATGTAAGAAATCATATTAATTAGTAAAAGTTTTTGATTTATGATTAAAATGTATTTCACAATTGTTTCAAAAATAAAATATTTTCTTTTGTACAATTTTTCCTGAAATAATTTGTTTTGTTTTTTTTTGTTTTTTTGAATGGAAGATATTTTATTTATTTTTATAATAATGACATTTTTGTACAATGTTTTTACCAAGGAAGTGTTTTTTAATTTTTTTTTTCCAACTCACCACTCCTAGAAAACCATATTTCCTGAGAAAATAGGGTGCAATTCATTAAGATTTCTCAAAACTTTCAATTAGCTGTTTTGTTTAAAAGATTACCCAGGCTTGTGTTAAAGCATACACGTATAATACTTTTTGTACACCTTTTTAGTCCTATATCCATGCAAAAGAGCTCAAGAAAGGTTTAGTCAAGCGTTTGGTGGTCAAGTGGTCAACACAACTGCCTTACAAGCAGTTGTCCCGGGTTTGTGGGTTCACTTCCCAGATGATGCTTTGACATATGAAATATATATATTTCTTTGCTTATAGACTAAAATGCAACAATAATTTAAGTCTATTTGTGCAAAACATTATTTTACACACACACACATATATATATATATAACAATGACTGTATTTTGACATTAATTATTAAGAATATATTTAGAATATATATTTAGATCTTATACCACATACTATAAACAGATTTCAGGGTATAGTAATTAGAGTATCATTTGGTTCAAGTCTATGCTAAAGATGTTTTTCTAAAACAACTAAACTAATCTATAACTGCTAAAGGGTAAAAATTCCAGTTTAATCTGGATTAGTGATATGGATGTGGTTATAGATGATTATAAAAATAAAAGATGATTGTAACATAATTCGGCTTATTCATTACTGGTAGTGGAGGTAAAACATTTCTATATTACATAACTCAGGTTTTTATTTCACTTTTGCAATCTATAAAATAAAACGATGTTTGGTTTAAAACAAATAAAGCTACAATACTAATATAATTACAAAAGAATATTATTTCGTTAATTATTGTAAATTTTTTTTTAATTATTCTATATGAAACATATTTAATTAAAATGTATTAAGGCATAGACGATTTAATAAGGATATGGTATTTATATATGAGCAAATGTTTATATTAAAGTCAAAATTATTACAGAAAAGTAATTTAATAATCAATTATTGCCTATTATTCTTTTACTCACTGAATAACATCATCAGGATAAAAAAAGATCTGATTAAATAATTCTCAAGTAGACTGTGATAATAATGCAGATTGCATGAATTAATCTAATTTAGATAAATGTAATCCTTTACTAAGCTGCACATTATTAGAATGATTAAGGGGCACACTATAAAACACTATCAACAAAACCTAAAATTAGTGGCCCGTGTATGCATTTGAGATAATCCACTAATTGCTTTCCCCAGGGAAATCATTGATCTAATAATAATAATAATAATAATAATAATTATTATTATTATTATTATTATTATTATTATTATTATTATTATTATTATTATTATTATTATTATTATTATTATTATTATTATTATTATTATTATTATTATTATTATTATTATTATTATTATTATTATTATTATTATTATTATTATTATTATTATTATTATTATTATTTTATAATTAACTTTTAAATTTTAAACATAATTTTTGTATGTTTTCACTATTTGCATTTTTAAAATCAATTTGATAAAAGAATAAAATATTTTTCTACAATTTTTTTTTGTTCTTTATTAGTTTGCTTTGTCATCACTATCATTTTAAACCAACATTAATCCATAGCAGAATGAATGTATCTCTAAGTTTGGACCAGTTTTTCCGATACCTAGCCTTTTTTCATTGCAACACCACAATCCATTTCAAATGTGGTGTTTTTCTAGATCTTTTAAATCTCTTGAAATCCAGTTTAGGAGCTACAACCATCCATATATTATCATTTCTCCTAGTAATATGTCAATTTAGACTCCATATCAGTTGCTTAATTCATTTAATAAATGTCAGTGGTATCCATGTATTTTGATTTCATTTTCCTCTTGTTATTCTTAACATATATATTTACTGCAGTTTTGAGTGATCTGAAATTTCTGAATTGCTCTTCTGTTAAGTGGCAAATCTCATCCATAAATAAGAAATGGTAAGACATATCTAAGAAAAACTTTCCTTTTCAATCACAAAGGCATATTTTCTTTTACTATTAAGTTATTTATACCAAAAGCACTCCATTCAAGTTTAATTCTATGATTAATTTCATCTATTATGCTTTCACCTGTATTAGTAATCTGACCAAATTATTTCCATTTTAATTTTTCTTTTTGAGAAAATCCATTGTACATTGCTTTAATCTTTTTAGCATTTATTTTTAGACTTACTTATTTACTTTCATGTGATAATTCTTGCAATATTTCATGAAGCTCAGATGCATTACATGTAAAAACAATTACATTATCAGTAAAATCTATATGATGTAAATAATCTTCAATTAATTTTATTCTCATAACTTTCCATTTTAATCCACAAAATACCTCTTGTCCTGTAAGAAGTTTTGGAGATACAGTGTCATCTCTCTCACACACCATTCTCAATATTAATCTTTTTAACATTACTTCATAATATAATCATTGTAGTTATATTTTGATAAATATTCTTTAGAATAAACAGTATCCTGGGTCTATATCTTGAAGGTCCAATGCTTTAATCAGTATACTTATACCATCAAATGACGTTTCATAATATACAAATTCAAAGATAATAGCAATTCATATTCATCATTTTTTTAATATAATTTCTCTCAATATTTGGATGTGTTCCACTGTCTAAAATGATTTTAAAATCCATCTTGCTCTTTAGTTGACTAAAATCCAAAGTTTGCTTTAGATGAGTTATAATTGTTCATAGTAAAGATTTTGTTTAGAACTGATAAAAGATTGTGTGCATTATAAAAAGAGCAATACATTTTTTATCTTCATATGAATATCAATGCATTTATTATTATTATTATTATTATTATTATTATTATTATTATTATTATTATTATTATTATTATTATTATTATTATTATTATTATTATTATTATTATTATTATTATTATTATTATTATTATTATTATTATTATTATTATTATTATTATTATTATTATTATTATTATTATTATTATTATTATTATTATTACTACTACTACTACTACTACTACTACTACTACTATTATTATTATTATTATTATTATTGTTGTTGTTGTTGTTGTTATTATTATTATTATCATTTTTCATGGTATATATAATTTTTTTCTGTAATCATTCTCTTTGCATCATAGACTCGTTTATTTGACTGCAAACAAGATGCAAAATAACATATAGAAAGAATGATCCAGGTAAAAAAAGATTGCTGACCATTAATACACATCATTCTTGCTTTATTTTAGCTCTTTTGTAAACAAGCTTTCTATCTTGAAAAAAAGCGTGACCAGATTTATTCTAATATTTCTTAAAAACAAGATTCATTTTTTAAAATTTATATTAAAATGCAAGTTGTTCCATTGTTACTAGATTTCATTATAAAGTTTTATTGGTATTGTTTAAAAAAGTTAACTGTTGCTATTAAACTATTATATATATTAATAAAATACTATTAATATGGAATGATGATAATAAAAACAAACTATAACGCATATATATATATATTTATCATAAAGGTTTCTTGGCATAGGTGTAAAACTTTAAATTTTTTCACATTTTAATCAGATTTCAGATTTTTTTTCAATACTTTGTTCTTTGCTGAACCCAGAAAACAGTCAATGTTAATCAAAAATAGATATCTAAATAATTTTACTAGAGGATGCCCCAGCTAAGCATTGACCCCCAAGTTGCAGTTACATATTTAGGATTTTATTGCCCTCCAACAAAATTTTTTGGAAATTTCTCAAAAGCAAAATGAAAAAATAGTTTTGTTTTTTTTTTACAAAAGAAAAGCTAATAAAAATGATTTAAAAAAAAAAAACGCGGTCTAATTTAGTTGAAACAAAATTATTATACTTCAATGACATATTTCCCTTCTCTTTATTTTTTTTTTGCATTTGTGAGTAATAAAAGTTTTATATTATATTTTAAAATATTTGAAATGTCCCATAGCTATATTATTCAAGTCGCACTCCCCCTTCAATTATATTTATATCATTACTTTGGATTGTAATGTATAAATAAAATTGAATATTACTGCATACAGCTGTGGGATGAGGGGTTAGGTCATTGACTAAATTATTGACTTTTATCTAAGTTTATTATTTCAACCTAATGATTATAAAATCATTTAATAGTGATTATATAACTATCATTTAGATTTTGCAGATGATGTAGTTGTTTTTGCAAATAATGCTTCAGAGCTGCAGGAAATGTTGCAGGAGTTATCAGATGAAAGTAGAAAAGTAGGACTAAAGATAAATGTTAAAAAGACTAAAGTAATGTTTAATCGATTTGCTCAAAATATAAAAATAAAGATTGATTATAATGAGTTAGAAGAAGGTAATAGTTACAAATACCTTGGTCAGATTATTAATACATATGGAAACATAATAGATAAAATTAATCATAGAATTAAACTTGGTTGTCGAACTTGATACTAAAAGGAAATATGCCTATGTGTTTGAAAAGGAAGGTTTTTAACAAATGTATTTTGCCAGTTCTTACTTATGGATCTGAGACTTAGACACTTAATAGAAGAGCAATATAGAGACTTCAGATCACTCAAAGAAGTATGGAGAGATGCATGCTGAGAGTAACAAGAGATCGAAAACGCAATGTATGGGTAAGAGAACAAATGGGTGTTACTGACCTCATTGAAAAAATGAAAAGATTGAAGTGGAGTTGGGCTGGACATATTGCTAGAAGAGGTAATAATACATGGCCAATTGAAGTCTTAAACTAGATTCTGAGAGACTATAAAAGACCCAGAAAGAGACCACATATGAGATGGATAGATGAGATGAGAAAGTGTGCAGGGGTGATGTGGAGAAGAGAAGCTAAAGATTGGAGAAGATGGATTGAACTTAGAGAAACCTTCATCCGGCAGTGGATTGATAATGGTTGATGATGATGATATAATTATCACAAGGGATTTAATATATTTGTAATATGCTAATAATATACTGCAAAAAACAGACAAACTTTATATATGTATCTTAAGTATTATTTTTAAGCATAACCAAAAGAATTTAACACATTACTGAAAACAGTGTAAGTAATATACATAAAATAATATAAAATGGGTCCTGATTAGGAGGATTTATGTTTCTTTAATTATTTTCTCACCTAAAGTATGATTCTTGGAATTGTTAAGAGGAATGTCTTCACAAATGCACTAAAAACTTAAATTTATTTTATTATTCCTTTTTAATTATTAAATAATCTAAATAACAAATAAAAAAATGTAATAATATTAATAAACTATTGGAAACAAAAACATTGGATTCAATTCTGCATTTAATTTAGTAAAGAATATTCAAAATGAAATATTAATTGTAAGATGAATTTAAAGAATTCTTAAATGCAAAAATATATACATCGCAACATGAATATTTCAGATAGCTTTCTTCAAAAACAAATTAAGAAAAAGAAAAAAAAAAAAAATTTCTGAATTAGCAAAAGGTGAAAGAATTTAGTTATAATTTTTTTAAATTTATGTGTTTAATGTGGAAATAAAAGAAATATTTGAAAACACACCTTAATTATTTGAAATTTATAATTAATTAACATATAAAAAATATTAGAAAACATGAAATTACAAAAACTAGTGTGAGATTATACCATTTTATAAAAATAATGTAGAAGATCTTCAAAAATATATCCAGAATTTATTACAATATATATTATTATCAATTATAATCAAATTTTTTTCAAAGTATTAAAAGTAATAACATTTTTTTACCAAGTGTCAGATGTTCTTTTAATAAATTAAAGCTTGTTAAATTTTTTTTTTACTGTACAATGTAGAAAGACTGGTATGTATAAAGTATAAAGTAGAACATTGCTAAAAATGATTTTTCTAACATTATTAATGAAATAGTAATAAAAAAATTATATTTTAAAAATGTAACTTATTTGTCAAACCATATAATTTAAAAGTGAATTATTTATAAAATATTTACGTATTTATAATGTATTATATTAAATAATAATAATAATAATAATAATATATAATAAAAACATTTTTACAATATATGTGTAATTTTATATATGAAAATTATATTTTTTAAAATATGATATAGATTTTTTTTTTTAAATTTAAATCTTTTTATTTGAAATTTTGTTGAAATTCTAAAAATATTTGCACTTGGAATCTTTTATAAAAAGACCAATCCTGACGCTCACCATTCATTAATGTAAGAAACTTGGAGAGAGTTTTGCTTGAAAATTTGTAAGCTGTTTACCTTTTTTAAAAAAATACTTTAATAATCTTTCTTTTTTTGTAAACGTTTATTTTTTAAATTTTATATGTTTAAATTTTTTCTCCTATCTTAGAAATTACTTAACTTTCATAATTAAAAAAAATCAACTTTTTTGTTTTGTTTGAAAAGTCACATGACTTTCAAGCACGAAAACAGCAGATTGAATACAATCTAAGAACATTTAGCTTCCAATTCTGACATTTTACCATAAAACTAAATAATATAAAGCATTGAAGTGATAATATTCCTTATTATTTCATGCACATTTTTGCTTTGTTTAATTTACTATCAATGAATTAACCTTCAATTTTTAATAAATGATCAATATTTTTTTTTAAGTATCATAGCATCGGCCAGGACGCGAACCCGCAACCCGGGCAATTGCCTGCAAGTGCAAGGCAGTTGCGCTGACCTCTTGACCACCAATGCAAGACTAAATAATCATTAAAATATTAAATGATCAATATTTTAATGAAAAGTTTGCAATAACTTTCTGGGATGACTTATGTAATGATATGAATTCAAAATGTTGATCCTTTTTAAAATGAGTACATACTTCAATAAGAATAAAATAAACAAAACTAAAAAATAAATAAAATAATATGTAATATTATATGCTTTATTAATATATATATATTTAATATCTAGCTTAAATAATTATTAATCTAAAGTGGCATTTCATGTTATTACTGCAACAAAGCTCACTCATTAAAATTAAAGATTTAACTGTTGCTTTTTCTGTGAATAACTTTTCAGAAAACTACTGTTTACAAAATGTTTTGTCAGAATATCATAGAAATAAAATAAATTTGAAAATTGAATATTTATATTTATTTATTATTATTTGTGTAAAGTTATTTAAAAATAAAGGGTTACAAATAAGCAAATAAAATTTCCATATAATACCATTAATTTAATTCAATTCAGTTCTACTTAACTAATAATAATAACTCGTATTTTAAAAATAATTTTATTCCAGTGTCATCTATTTTTTAACATTAATCTTTACCACATTACTGCTTATTTGCTGCTGAAAAAAATATCTTTAAATAATCCAATGCAGCGAAATTATCCTTCCAGCATTCTCAAAAAAATAATAGTTAAAATTATTTATTAGGTCTGTATATTATATTATTTTAATAAATAACTGGAAAATGGCTGATAAAGATGATGTGGATAGTGTAAATTGATAAATTATGATTTGAATGCATTTTTTTACTATCTTATTCTGTAGATAATAATAGTTAAATATTCATTTACCAATCTAGTTCACAAAGGGTTAACTCTTTCCCTTCCAAAACTTCTGTTGTACCTCTGAGCAAAAATTTAGATTTTAAACTGAGCTTGCATGGAATCAGTATATATCGCACTTATGGTTCTCACATCATTTGAGCCACCATTTTGTTACATTTAAAATGATATATATATTTTTTTTTTCTACGATGAAATTTACATTTTTTATGATTTTTTTTTTTTGAGATGCAATTTTTAATTTTTTTTTCCTCTTTTTTTTAGACTTAGCATTCGTAAAATGTTTTTACAGTTGAAATAGACTCTTTCACTGCTGGTTGAGATTATTCAATTGTCAATATATGCATTTGTGAGCCTTCTCTTTGTTTAAAAAAATGTATGTATTTTTTTTCTATGATGAAATTTAATTTTTTTAATGGTTGTTTTTTAAATACAGTTTTTAATTTTTTTTCCTTTTATTTTTTTTTAGATTTAGCATTCACAAAAAAGTATGGACTCTCACAGCTTGCTTCAATTGCTTGCTCGGATTGACAACATATGTATTCTAAGCCTTGTTCTTTGTAGAAGTAATTTTAGTGACAATTTTAGTGATAATTCAGATCTAGAAACTGCATTGACTAAACAAAAGTTGGTGGTCATTTAATTTGCAGGACAAGCATGGGAATACATATAGGCCTTCTTCATGACCAGAGTTTGAACTTGGAATCAACATTGATGAGTCGCGCTGGCCAGTGTTTTTTATTACTTATTTTTATATAATGAAATATATGTAGAAAAGAAATAAATATGCTGTAGAATTTTAAGCAATTTACATTTCAATGATAATAAAAACATGCACCCTCAGCTATTCACTATTATATATCATCTCCTACACAGATATATAATCAGTGCTTATAATAAATGTGTTTATTTTAATGTTTATTGATTTAGTTACAATTTTTATTTATTTTATCTTAGAGAAATTTTTGTTTGACTTTTTTTTTGAGTACATTTTTTTACTTGAAAAGAATACATATTTTAAGTCATACCCTGTTTTTCAATAATATAATAATTAATATATAATAATACATTACAATTTACTAAAGTTCTCTTTGCATAATATCTCATAAGCTGTTTTTACTGTTTGATATTTATTTGAATATACTTTTTACTTGCAAAAATACACATTTTAGGTCACACCCCATTTTTTAAAATATAATATTATAATACATTACAATTTATTAAAGTTCTCTTTGTAAAATATCTTGTAAAAACCATTCCTGTTATTTTCCCCCCACTAAAAACCAAACATATTTTTAACAGATACCCTGCATGGAAGGACAAACAAACATTTCTAGCAGATATGCTGATATGGAAGGATGGGATCTGGATCAGCTAGTAAAAATGGAAGTTACCAATTGCATTGTTTTTGTAATTTTTACACTGAAAAATTACCTCAGGTAAGCCGTATTGTATATAATTTTTTTCAGCATTTTATGACAAATGTGAGGAAGCTGTCTATGAAATTGTCATTTTAGCATATAACTTTCAAAATTTAGAATTTGTGAACCAATGTAAAAATAAACATGTTTAAAAGTGTTAAAAATCTCTTTTTTTTTTTTTAGATAATGACTATTTTATCAATTTTATTGTATTCTTTCATATTTTCTCTTTCTAACAATGTATATGTATATATATTTACATTTATTGTACTCAAACAGAAGATATGTTATAAATTATATTTGTTATATTTTTTTTTTAAATTCAAGATGGCAGCCTGACAGTCTGAAGTTAAATAAGCAGAATAAAATATTATAAAAAAAACTCATTCATTAAAATGTAATCACAGTTGGTAAACAGTAATTCATGAAGTATATATAATGGGGTTTTTTTTCAATTTTTATAAATGTTGCATTTGTCAAGAGTACTTGGATCCGAAATGCATTTAGATTATATACTTCATTATCTACTATTTATCTCCATATTTCTTGGAATTAATATTTCTTGTGATGTAGTTGTTGTTTTTTTACATAAATAAATTAAGAACATAATGAATTCTATAAAATTTTATTTAATAAAAGATGTACAAACAGTAGAATATTAAAAAATTACAATCATTTACAACTTTGCCACAAAATAATTTTTAGAATTTTCTCTCTACCTGATAAATAACATTAATATGATTTTGAAAACTTGCAACCAGACTTTATGTTCATAATTTTTGACAAGGAAAAGCAAACTAGTAAAATGTAAAAAAAATATCGGTACAGGCAGTCCCCTAATTATAAATTTAATTGATTCCTGACGTGTTTGGAAGTTGAAATTGTTTGAAAGTAGAGGTATGTAAAAAAACATCAAAAAGGATTTTCAAATTGCAATATTTATTTTTTATTGATTAGTATCTGGAGTTTTGTTTATAAATTTACCAAGAGTTAATTGAATTGTATTCTTTCCTTTTTCTTGATAAAGAATTCTGTAACATCCGGCGTCTTTTTCTATTAGCCTTCATACATGAGATATATGCTCTCCATTGGGATCACATTCTTCCATGATGGTCAAAAATTTGTCAAGATGCATGAAGGCTTCATTCATATTCTTGACTGTCAAACTCTTAACAATAAGTTCATTATCAGATTCTTTTTCATTTTGTATTTCATTCATCTCTTGTAGTTTAATCAAGTCTTCATTTGACAGAGATTCTGAGAGAGATTGCATTAACTCATCAATATCTTCATCAGTGACATCTAAATTTAATTCATTCATTATATTGACTATTTCAGTTGTGATGTCTTCAGGAGTTTCATCAATGTTTATAGAAGCATTCATCATTTGTGGATATTTTATTCCAGCAACCTTACATTGTTGACTTTTTTATTCCAACCCATGTATCCCCAATAATATTTATTGCATTCCATATATTATAATTTTTCCAAAAATCTCTTAATGTAGGGTTAACCTTTCTTGTCAATTGCCTTGATTGCCTGAGTCATTAATCTTCTCATATAATATCACTTAAAAGTAGCTATCACAGTTTGATCCATAAGTTGTATTTCACTTGTGATATTGAGAGGGATAAACTTCTGGATATATATTTTGCAGAGATTTTGAATGTCCAGGAGAATTGTCTAAGAGCAATAGTGTTTTAAATGGTAAATTATTTTCACTACAATATTGCTAATAGAAGGCACAAAATGATGTGTGAACCAATCTTGAAAAAGCTGTACAGTAGCCCATGCTTTAGTATTTGATTTCCAAATGACTGGAAACATTCTTTTATCTTTCCTTTTAATGCTCTAGGATTTTCTGTATGATAAATTAGCATTGGCTTCAATTTTAAATCACCAGTTACATTACCTCCAATGCTAATCTGTTTTTTTAGAAAGTTTAAGCCCAGGTGCAACTGATTCTTTCTTTGCTAAATATATACATGCAGGCATCTTTTTTCAAAATAACCCTGTCTCATCTACATTGAAGACTAGGCATGGAAAATAAGCTCTATCTTTAATGATATTAGAGAATGTGGAAATAAATTCACTGACAGCTTTCTTATCTGCTCTGGCACCTTCCCCAGTACATTTAATATTATGTAAAGGATATCTCATTTTAAATTTGTGAAACCCGCCATTGCTTACTACAAATTCAACAGCAGAGTCTTTTTTTAATTCTTTCTACCAATCTTCATGCAAACTAAGAGCCTTTGCTTGAATAATTGATAAACTCACTGGGATGTCTTTGTGGTGTTGATTTTCAATCCATAAAGCCAAAGATTTCTCCATTTCATCCATTACTCTGCCGTGTCTTTTTGAAACAATCTTTGAAAAATATTTCCACATTTTTTTAACATATTCCTTAATTTTGTTATTGTTTTTCACAATTGTATATATTGTTGATCGTTTAAATTACATGAACTTGAGATTGAAGCAAAAGATTCACAATTTTCAGAATGTTTAATTATATCCTTTTTTTTCTCAAAGTAACCTTTATTAATAAAAGATTACAAAAATTTTGGGTACACTTACCCATTGAGGATTACACAGTGATTCAATCTAACAAGATAAAATGTACATATGTTCAAAAATAATTACATCCATAAAAATTGCTGTAATGTGATTAATGTGTATCTGTAAATGGATCCACATGGCCCGGCCATTGAGAAATTAACCATCACCCAATGGTCCCATCCCTGGGTCCCCAAAGCAAAGACTTAAATGCTTCAGCTGAATAGGTGAAGTCCAGCATTGTGCCACCCACCACAACAGGTGAGATCCAAGGCCAAGTTCGCCAAGCAATAAACTCTCGAACCACAGCCGAGCCATGTCAAGACCATTCTGAATACCTCTGCCTCCCAATTAGCAGTCCAAATGAGCAGGGACCACAATCAGTATACCTGCCCAAATTTGGAAAGCCAACTTGGGTCGATTGTTTGGGGTTTATGAAACCTTGATTTGTTTTTGGTTGTATCAACTATGCTGTTTTTTTGTTTCTCACTCATGTTTTTAATTAATAAGAATGAAAAAAATTCACCAAAACAGAAATATATACAGTGTACATGTAACGTAATCATGCACAAAACTACTTTTAAAAATAAGCACTAATCAAGACAATCCTGTTCAAGACAGTCCGTGATGATGCTAAAAATAAAAGTAATTAATGTCAGAGAGATGGGAAGATTTACTGTATTTTATATAAGTTCTTATTGTTCTCTTTCTAAATTCCAAAGTTTATTTTTCTTTTGAAAAAATTGAATTACAAATGTATGTAAATAGTTGTTTTTTTTATTATCAGATATTATAAATTTGTAGCGTAATTACTAAAAGAATTTTTTAAATTATTAAAATACTAAAACACTGTACAATTTTGAATACCCATTTCCTTCTACAGTATGTAGCACTAATTATACATGAAAGTATGTGCATAGATAAAGATCTAAAATATTTAAATAAAAGTGATTTAGAAATCTAAGCACTTTCTTTTACATATTATTCACAACAATATAGCATGACTTGTTTGGTTTAGCGCAATATAGTAGTATAAACAATGAGGATTGCTTAGCCAGAGACAGCACTTAAAATATCTCTGTCAGGACCCCCCCCCCAGGGATTTGGAGGGTTCCTGACAGAGATATTTTAAGTGCTGGCTCTGGCTAAGCATTTATCACAAAGCTTGTTGAGGAATTGGCAATCCTCATTGTTTTTAACTTACAAGCTTAAGAGAATAGGGTCATGTGATCTATGACTCTTATTTTGACTCTATATAGTAGTATATTTCCAGCAATTGTCACAATACTAAGTAAGAAAGAAATCATCTCATATTTGAATAAAAAAAATATTTACAATCAGAATGTGATTTTAACAATAGAATAATTGAGGAATCTAAACATTTATATATATATCAAATGGGCATCAGTCTTTTTGGTTTAGTGTTATGGAAGAGTATACATGTAGTATATTTTGAGCAATTGTCACAACAAATCTAAGTAAAAATGTATTCCTCTTATATTAAAATAAAATAAAAACATTTATAATTAGAATGGGTTTTTAGCAATAGAGTGATTTGAAAATCTAAGCATTTTCATTTATATATAAATTTTATTAATAGTCATAATAACATGCCACCTCTGTGAAGAAGTACCTTTGTTCCCCATGCAGCCTGTACACCTGTACACAGTGGCCCTGTTCTGTCACATACAGTATTAAATATGGAATCATCAAAGTGAATATTTACTAATAAAAAATGCAAATCTTTTAAAGATTTTAAAGCATTAAAAAAGCAGTAAAAATAAAAACTTTAGTGGTCTGAACATTATGTTCTTTGATATAGGTAAAAAAGAAATTCTGATTTCTAGATATAAATTATTGAAATACAATTCTAGAGCTAAAATTGGTTAATAAAGATTTCTTGTAATTCAGTGATGGTTTTCTACTTTTCAATATTTTTGATCAGATAATATTCCATTCACTTTAAATTAGACATCATTTAAAGTAGACTTTATAAGATCTATATATGGTCCATGTGAACCCTTTTCTATGGAGTAGTTGTCTTTGGTCAAAAAATATATATCTTCAATGGTAATTTGCCATTAATTGACCTTCCAGATACTGTTTCATATCTCAAACTCTGTAGTTAAATTAAATAATTATGCTAAATCTTTAGGTCAAACTACCCTTAGTTAAGTTTTAGGAAATAAAATTTATATCTTGATTTCTGATCTCTGTCAATATCAAAATCTGCATCCCATTAATATACTATTTTAATGAATAAATATTCATGGGCCTTTCGTAAGCCATTAGGAGAACATTCTTAGATCTTCTGTCTAGTCATTCCTAATCCATTGCATGAATAGCTGATAGAATTTACCAGCCTTTATCTACTTTGCTATTATATCTTTACTTTAAATAGTTAACATTAATCTCACAGCTGTGTGATTCCTCCCAATTGTGTGTATTGATAGTGGTTCAATATGATTTATTTATATGCCATGTTTATATATTAAGTTGTAATTGGATGCTAATATATTTCTTCGTATTACTATTCACAAACTAAGAAATCCAAGGCTTGCTTTTTGTTAATTAATATACCTTACAAAGTTTTATGAATAAGTAACTAGATATTTTTGGAACCAACACCCTTTTATTGAGCTGTTTTTATTTAATTTTCATTAAGTTCTTCTATGCATAAGCTGTGAGCCATTCACTATTAAGACCTAGATGACAGATTGAAGAACATATCTTAAATTCAGAAACATTTATAGTTAACAATTTTTATTGAAATGAAATAACAATTTTTCAGATAAAAACAAATCTTCATTGTTTTGAATGCCTTCTTTTGAGTATTTATCCACATCCATTCATTTTAAGAAGATTATGAAATGGGTTTGGCCATGTGAGTTTACCCCTAAAAAAACTCTAAAAATAGATTATGAGTTCAAGGAAAGTTTGTAGTCTTTGATATTTCTCAGCACATCCTTTATTGTTCAGATTTTATCTGGTGATAGTTCTTTTTTTTTAAATCAATTACAAGTGTGACCCAGAAAATATAGTGTGTGTGTATACTACAAACATTTTTTCTAACACCAAATTTCTTTAGACTTTCATTAGCTTTCAGCATGTATTGATATATTTTCTCTGAGTTTTGTTCCAATTTTTGAATATTGGGTAAGGTGATAGTCCCAATTGATGCATATAAACAGACTTATCAAAATGCATATGTGATGGTAATCTAGTGAAAATCAGTATTGAATTCAATTTTAAAAAATAAAGGCCCTTTTTCAATGTTTCTAGAACTTTCTTCACATCTTGAAGAATATACATTCCTTTGTTAACATATTTATTCACTGTGGTCATATTTGTCTTTTCTTTTTGGCTTTGTTATTACTATGAGGGCTATAACCCAACTTGAACCTTGTTAATCCTATATTTTTTCTTCCAATTTTTTCTGTGCTAAAAAAACTTTATCAGATAAGGATTTTCAAATAATTTGTTTTTGACTGGATATATGTAGTTTCCATAGTTCTTTTATAAATAAGTTTATGAATTTTAGCTATATCTCTTGAGATTTGGAGACATTTTTAAGAATATTAATCTACTCAAAGTATTCTTGCCTGCCAGTATTTACGATGTTTATCTTTTTACATATTTTTATAATGGTTTGCCAGTCAATTTTAAAAAAGAGGAGTTTCTGGATACTTTACAGTCAGAGATGTGCAAATTTTTCTTGATAGTATTCTTGATAATCAATTTTCCACAAATTTGTACCATCACCATAAATGACCATCTAAAAGCTATATTTTTAATGGTAAATGAGACAATTCTTTATTTTTATAAGATTTCTAGTTATGTTTACAACTTTCTTTTCAAATACATTTATCTCAGATTAGTATATAATACAATGTTTTGAATGGTTATACTTCATCTTTCTTCTTAAGATATTGCTAGTTTGACCAGTGGATTGAATTAGCATGAAAAATATTTGTCTGTTTCTTCAGGTGTTGCAAGTCTGATCAGTGGAAACTAGTAGCATGGAAAATATTATTCTTTCCAAGGCCAGGATAATAAAAGTACTAGCATGTATATTATTCTTCTCTTAATCTTCAGATATTGATGGTCTGTCTAGTGGGCAGTAATATTATTAGAATTATTCTTGTCATCTTCAGTTGCAGTTTGCCTAACATATGACTATACTATCATGTATTGCTAGTCTGGCTAGTTGACTATTAGTATGGAATTATTATTATTCTTAAGATGTTGTTGGAATTACCAGTGGATTGCATTAACATGGCAATTCTTCTTCTTCAGATGTTGCTGACCTGACTAGTGACAATACTAGCATGGTAATTAAGTTCCTTCAGGAGTTGCTGTTTTGATCAGAAAACTACAATAGCATAGGAATTATTCTTTTTTCAATTTACAAGTATTACTGGTTTGACCAGTGATAATACTAGCATAGATATTCGTTTTTTTCCTTCAACTGTTAATGACTTGACAAGTGGATTGTTCTAGCATGACAATTACTCTCTTATCTTTTTCAGGTGTTGCTGACCTGATCTGTGATTGTGTTAGCATAGGATTCAAAATGATCACCTTTAGATATGAATAATGAACTTAATATGACTTTCTAACCAATTAGGCTATTCTAACAAACGAGTTGTCAAATGAATTTTTATAATACTTATCTATAAAGCAAAGTGATGAAGATTTTCTCATATCACATTTTGATCTCCATTATTTATCTTAATATTAAATAACTAAAAAGCCATGGAAGTATCACTCAGCTATTTTGTGGCATTTGGAAGATTGTGTTGATATTTCGCTGATATTTTTATTTATTTATTGAAATACTGATTGAACTGATAAATTTTACTGCGATTTAATATACGCTAATTTTGACAGTAAATTGATAAAAATCACTTCATAGGATGAACAAACTACTACCTGTATGCAATGTTTAAAATTTATTAAACCCAATCAAATAATCACTTAAGAGTCAGTGTCGTTATGAGAGTATCTATTAATAACCGAGACTTATTAAAATAGGAATAATTTATGGACATTTTATGTAATGTAACAGATATATATATATATCATACACAAAAATCATATGTTAATTTTATTCTTAGCAAATTTATTTACTACCAGGATTTTCCGATGAATCATTAAACTGATAATTATTACAATACCAAGATATTATTTGCTCGCTATTGCTATCGCTGTTAATGCAATAATCTACGGGATAGTGGGTTACTTCTTAGCCAGTAGTTTATTATAATCGATTAATTATTTTGGTAAGGATCCAGCAGAAGATTTAAATCAAAAGCAAAACATATATTTAATAAATATTACTTATTCTCCTTATAATAGTACTGGAATAATATTAATCCAGTTTAGAATTATGAAAAAAATATTGATATTTTTTTATGTATAAGTTTAGAACTATAAAATATTGCAGTCATTAATAAAAATTAGTTTCATTCAAATGAAATTTTTAACTCGGCAGGTAATAACTAATTCTCAACAACCAATTCGTAATACCATATGGTATTGTAATTAGTTTAATAAATCTTTATTTATAAATAAAAATCGCATTACTTCTCTAAAAAATTTTACGATTTATTAAACTGTATATTTGAAATACAGGCACTCTGTTGTTAAATTAAATAATTTAAGGGAGAATAACCTTTTAAAACTGTTTTTAAGAAATCCTTTAAATCAATTGAACTATAACAATACATTCAATTGTCTCTACAATCTAACCAATAGAATGCTATCAACCCTTAGTAATTATGCGAACACATAATTAAAATATTTGTACATCCTGGATTCATTTACATCTGTTTGAATATGATGAAACAGAAGCTAAATATTTTTCGAATGAAGACGTTTTGTGATGAATCATATTTTGATTTTATTTTCTTCAGAATGTTATTCCAGGATATTCCAAATATTCGCATTTTTTGAATGGAATGACATATTTAAACATATTATTACCAGTATTGTCCATATATATATATACACATTTTTTCATTTGTAAAATTATTTTGCAGTCATTTTTGTTTTTTATTTCAAATGCAGGTACTGTGAGATAAGTAAAAGATAGTCTTTTAGCTCACGGCAGTGGAAATGTTTTCCCCAATAAAAAAAAAGCATTATTCAATAGATTACCCAATATCTGGGAGTAAGAGTTTGTAGCGACTTTTTATTCTGATTAAAACTATTTCTGCTTTAAGCTTTTTATTTTCGTTTATGGTCATAATTCATTTAAAGACAATTACTTTTTTTTTCTTATGTGTCATAGCATCGGCCGGGAAGCGAACCCGGGACAACTGCTTGTAAGGTAGCTGTGCTGATCACTTGACCACCAACGCTTGACAAGACAATTACTTTTACATTCAAAAAAATGCACTTAATAAAAAAAAAAAACGAATTGCTATGATTGAGAAAAAGATTTTGGAAGCTTGGGGTAAGATGAAATTTGGCAAAACTCAAGAAATTGAATTTTCAATTGCCATTATTAAAAAGCTGTGGTTAATTGAAGGGGATTTGAATACAGACCTTCAAGCTTCCTTTAACTATGCACTCCATCTTATATATACTAGTATTGATTTATTAAAAAGCTGTGAGAAAATGTTTAATAATTTTTTTTTGCTCAAAAGAATTACAAACTAAGAAAAAATTATATAGTGATACTTTTTTTAATTAACTACAATAAAAAACAAATATAAGATGATTTTACATTTTGTGCATTTTTAAACATTCAAGTATGCTTGGACAAAGATAATTTTAAAATGGACAAAGTTAATAAGCATTTTATTAAATACAACGATATTTACAAAGTTAAATATGCATATGAATAATGGCTTTATTATTCAGGAGCCAAATCGTGCAGCTCATACCATATACATAATTAGCAACTATATGCATTAAAAAATGTATATTTAGGTGGATCGAGATATTAATAATTTAGACCAAGAAAGCCTGCATAAATGACTAATCTGATATTTATGTCTTTCAGTGGCAGGGTTCCTAGGTTAGGTCTCTCATGATGGTTTACTATGAAATAGTCAAATCTTAGAGTGAACATCTGTTCTTTTTCATTCCCATTTTTTTCTCTTTTGGTCATTGATTCTCTACAGATGAACTGATAAATCAATCTAAGATATGGGAAAAGAGTAAATAGGGGTAAGGTCAATTGAGAATTATCAGACTTGCATTGGTTTTAATTAAATAGCTGTACAATCCATTATTTTTCTCTATTTTGTCAAAAATATTTTTTGCAACTCAAAATAACCTCTGCATTTTCTACATTAACTTTTATTGGTGCACATGTATTACATTAACAATATGACATATAGCATGTTTTAATTAATTTTTAAATCACTATCATGCTCAGCATACTATGTTGATATATTTAACATTTTTATTTTAAAATTTTAAAACAAGCTTATCTTAGTATACATGTTGTATGTGTTATGTATATTGAATTAAATCATAATACTTATATCTATAATTATCTATCAGCTTAACTATTACATCATAATGCTTATTTATTTATTTATTTTAGAAAAATCACAGTCAAATGATAGTAGACAATGACCAATGAAAATTGTACACTGTAAATGCTTTTTGCATTAAAAGGGGGGATTAAGTGTGGGAAAATAACCAGAATTGCATTTAAAGAATTTTCCCTTTTATTGCAAAAAAGCGTTTACAGTAAACAATTTTCTTTGCTCAATATCTATTTTCATCTGACTGATTTTTCTAAAATAAAAATTACAGAAATTTTCACATATTTAAAAATATTTAAACAATTATTGTTTAAATATATATATATATAAACTTTATATTGAACATAGCTCAATGTATATTTAAACAAAGGGAATAAATCACCATATATATAATTTCATAATAGCTAATTTTACTTTACTTTTACTCTTTAATATTTAGTTTATTATTTTTCAATTTATTTACATTTTAAGTGTCAACATTTAGCAATGTTTCCAATGAACAACCTCATTATGTAACAATTAATATAGTATATATGTTCTTATGACTTTCGGCTTTAAATTTGTAGGAACTTTTTTTTTTTTTTTAGTTATGTGGCTCATAGTTATCCAGATGACATACAATTAATAAATGTTAATAACTAGATGATAGTAATTAGACAGTATTGTGTTTACAAAAAAAACACAAAATTAAAAGGATGGTACGATCATAGTTTATAGATGCTTTCAAGAACATTGGTGAATAAATTGCTTCCAAATTATTACAAAGATTCATGAATTTTTATTTTTTTTTAATAAGTTTGATATTTATTAGATTCATGAATTTAGTGATTAAATAAGCACTATATATATGTTTTTTTGTCTCTAGGCAAATGCAAGAAAAAGGTTAGGAACAAGGAATGATTTAATATAGCTTTTATTGATTTGTGTCAGGCATTTTTTCAATTAAACAAATTGGTTTCACTGCTTGAAAATAATGTCTTCCACTAAAATTTATTCAAAATATCCAGTTTCTATATAATGGAAAGAGAAAAGATTTTGCTACAAGCTAAAAATCTGAGGTATTTGAAATTAAAATTAGTGCTAAGCAAGACTATATCTTTGCTTTCAATTTTCATGGCAGAAGTCTTTGGAAGTATTTATAAACAGCTTATGATTGTGTTATAGTTGCTTGTTCAAAAGAAACCTACAGAGTATATCTAATATTTTAAGGCAATATAGAAAGATTTTGGTTTTGGTAATTAATATTTAAAAAGCTGAAATCCTCTATCACCCAATAATGAAAAAATCTACAATTTTTAATTTGGGTGATTATTAACTTGAAAATGTGAATCAATTTAAATAGCTCTTAAATAGAAAGATGGACTTAGATGTCTTAGATGACTTAGATGTTGAAGAGCAGCACAGACTCTAATCTGCTGGTTTTATTTTTAACTAATAAATGATGATATGCTGCAAATGAATTAGTTGTATATAGAGTGGTGTAAATTAATGTGTGGAAAAGATATTTTACCTAAAAATATAACATAAAGATATTAGAAACATTTAATTTAAAAATGCCAAATTTTAAAAATACAAGACAGTTATCATAAGAATATGTCAACATTGACTTGATGAATGTGACACCATAGAGTCCACTTCTTATAAAATCATATATTCTCATTGGATTGGATTTGTGATATGAATGAATGATACAATATTTTCTAGGAATAATTATTTTGCAGTGAACTTGGGGATGCTTTTCGTAAGAGAGTCTGACTATATTTACTTTATGAAGATTATCTGAACGTCATTCTAAAGATGTGGGTTACTGATTGTTTCCATTGGGAAGATATAACTAAGGATAGAATATAATGGAATTCTATAATTAGATATAGTATTGAAGTCTTTCAGAAAAAAATAAATTAAAAGGCAGTATTATAAAATGTCAAATAAACAGAATAAAGAACTGAGTTTTATATATAACAGTGTCGGTGTTTCACAGATTGATTTCGTTAGACGTCAGAAAACTTTTCTCTAGTTTATTTTTTTATTCAATTTTTTTTTTTATATTGGAGTTGGAATGACCATATTCATTTTTGAGTGACGGTCGAGGCGGATGATGGCATCTTTAATCAGGAAAGTGGTATGCTCCTAAGGGTCGTTAACCAGTGGATTATCTTTATATTTTGAATCAGAACTACATTTCTGATTTTTAAAATAGTGGTGAAATAATTTATTGTAAACAATTTATTTTTTCATGCTTCCCTCCCTACATAGCCATTAGCAATTCTTTGCGCTTCACTAGACTTCGTCTCAGTTATAATTTTTATAATTTTTTCGCAATTATTGCTTAATCTATTTTATTCTTATTAATTAATTTTACTTTTTATTTTAAATAAAAACAATTTTTTTTCTTCTTGCTTTTCTCTTTTGAAAGTATAAATGTAGATTAAAATATTGTTGTCGTAGCAGATGCATCTTTCAATGCTCACACAAACAAAACAACTTAATGAATTAAATTCAAATGTGAATTTTATTTATTTAAAAATATTATAATAAAATTATTTTCCAGAAGAAATTATCGTTCTCTTTTTGTGTTTTTTTTTTTTAAATAAAAAATCTTTCTCTTAACACGTAACTGTTTAAGTATTAACATGTTCCTCTGTCGAAAATCATTAAATACAAATTCAAATATCATTCGTATATATATATAACAAAATGTGTTTAAGAAAACTAAAACAAAAATATATTTTCTTTAGCAAGTTTTAATGAAGATTACAACAAAATTGTTATACTTAAAAGATATAACTTTTTTTCAAAAATGTCAATTTATATCATCATCATCATCATTATCAACCATTATCAATCCACTGCAGGATGAAGGTCTCTCCAAGTTTAATCCATCTTCTCCGATCTTTAGCTTCTCTTCTCCACATCACCCCTGCACACTTTCTTATTTCATCCATCCATCTCACATGTGGTCTCTTTCTGGGTCTTTTACAATCTCTTGGAATCCAGTTTAAAATTTCAATTGTCCATCTATTATCATCTCTTCTAGCAATATGTCCATCCCAACTCCACTTCAATCTTTTAATTTTTTCAATGATGTCAGTAACACCTGTTTGTTCTCTTACCCATACATTGCATTTTCGATCTCTTCTTGTTACTCCCAACATACACCTCTCCATACTTCTTTGAGTGGTCTGAAGTCTCTGTATTGCTCTTCTATTGAGTGTCCAAGTCTCAGATCCATAAGTAAAAACTGGTAAAACACATTTGTTAAAAACCTTCCTTTTCAAACACATAGGCATATTTCCTTTTAGTATCAAGTTATTTCTACCAAAAGCACTCCAACCAATTTTAATTCTATGATTAATTTCCTCCATTATGTTTCCATCTGTATTAATAATCTGACCAAGGTATTTTTAACTGTTAACTTCTTCTAATTCATCATAATCAATCTTTATTTTCATATTCTGAGCAAACCGATTAAACATTACTTTAGTCTTTTTAACATTTATCTTTAATCCTACTTTCCTACTTTCATCTGATAACTCCTGCAACATTTCCTGCAGCTCTGAAGCATTATTTGCAAAAACAACTACATCATTTGCGAAATCTAAATGACTTAAATAATCTCCATTTACTTTCACTCCTTTAGTTTCCCATTTTAATCCACAAAATACTTCTTGCAGCACTGCTGTAAAAAGTTTTGGAGATATGGAGTCACCTTGTCTTACACCTTTCTCAATGTTGACTTTCCCAGTATCATTATGTAATCTAATTGTTGCTGTTGCATTTTTATAAATATTCTTTAAAATATGACAATATCCTGGATCTATACCTTGATGATCCAATGCTTTAATCACTGAAGAAATGTTTATAGAATCAAATGCCTTTTCATAATCTACATACTGTATAATAAATATTTAAAATTGATATGCCTTATTAATTTTTTTAAATATTATATAAAGTTCTTAGCAACTCGAATCAACCTAATAGTAAATGTAAGTTTACAAGATTTTTATTCCAAAGTTCAAGTAAAAAGTCGGCCTGCTATAATTGGTTGGGGAATTCTTTCCAATATTAATGAATTTCAGAATTTCCTGTTCAACTATGATTGAAATCATTTACGAAATATCACTAGAATATTAGAAAAAAACTGCACATTATTAAAATTACATAATTAATGAATGCTTGGAGGTGGTCAAAAAATTCCAAAAAAAAAAAAAAGAGGGTATAATTCACTTGCAGGTTGCCTAGCAAGCAATTTTAATTTTTAAGCATAGTTGTTTATTTTGAGCCCTTTTCTCATAGTAAGATATACATATAATTTTGTTAAAATCAGATACACATTTAATTTTAAACTCCTACATTGCAACCATTCACCAGAACAAAAAACTCAGATGTAATAGCAATATATCAAACTGTCAACATGGATGTGGAAATTCAGTTGTTTAATATCCCTTGATGAATAATGATTAACCATAACTTGCATGCATAATTAAAGGCAGTGGTCCCATTGACTTTTTGTGCTAATAGATGTTTGTGATATTTTGGAATTTGAAATAAGGAATGCACTAATAAAAATTTTAAAAAATAAATATATCCTAATATATTTCTTTTAAAGATATGACTATGATTCGAAGCTTGTTAATTGCATACCTAAGTTTTCTCTCAAAAATAATAGTAACTAAGCAACAGGATATGGTGATTAAAATTAAATTACTTGATCATTATTGATGTAGTAGGCATTGCATGTTATTCTCCTAACATATTTTATTATAGTAATTTAATTTTTCAATTATATCCTAAATGCATCCTTTATATTTCGTACATTGGTTACCTTTTGACATGGATTAAAAACATGGACTTTTTAAGAATGTCTTCTTGGAATCATTATGGAATGCCGTCAGTATTACAAAGACTCAAATTTTATAAATGGTAACCTTAGCAATAAGATCAACTCTATTATCTTCTATATTCAGTTTTTGCTTCTATATTAGTTGATTATTAGTCACATGAGTAATTTTATACAAATTAGATTTTTTTTTTCATATGTTAAAGCATCGGCTGGGAAGCGAACCCGGGACAACTGCTTGTAAGGCAGCTGTGATAACCACTCAGCCACCAACGCTTGACAAATTAGATTTTGGCTTCTAAATAAATGAATCTTAGTATAAGAAGATGAACCAGAAATGAAATTAAAAATGATTAATTTTTAGGAATAAAGATGCCAAAAGCACAATTTGGAGAAAACAACTAATGATTTTATATTTTTATAAGACAGAATCAATAGCTATTTTATTGATATTATTGAGTTTTATTTATGTAAATACTCCATTTATTCATAAAAGCAAATAATTTCTTGGCTAGGAAAATCTCATATATTTCAAATAAATAGAACACATATATACATTAAAAATAGTTGTCCCCCTTCCCCTAATTTATCTTAATAAACTTTATGCTGCTACCCCCCTTGCACTCCAAAATCATCTGTAAAATCATCCGTTTTAATTAAATATCCCAGAATATTAATTTCAGACCTACACTATATTATAATGCAAATAATAATAGCTTTCTCTCTTTCATATATATATATAGATTACTTAATTTGAAAAGAGGAAAATAAAAATAATAAGTTTGTATTTGTATAGTTGATCGATGTCCTATGAGGTAGAAGATAATGTGGTGGTGGTAGTGGTGGGGGGGAGGTTGTGAGAGGAGCAAGGGCAAATAACCTAAAATATTTTTACCATGTAACCAAACCCAGCCAACTAGCATCCAAATACTGTAAAGTGTATTAATTATTGTTAGTTATAAAGTAAAGCAATGCATGAAAATGTAAGTAGACACCAATCAGCATTTGACTAGCCTGGTAAATATTGTGCCTTTTCTTTCACTTCTCTATGAGGGTAAGCCTATTTGCTCTGAAATGAGCTTTTAAATGCTATTTTATTCTATTTTTTTTTACTGCATATTACTACTGTATCTGTGTTTTTAATTCTCACTATATTATCATCATAATAGTTCTTAATGATGATGCATTACAGAATAAAGTTGCTTCTTTTTTCTACATAACTTTAGTAAATATTCTTATTTCAACTATCCATCTTATTTGTAATCTTTTGCAACCTTTAGGTATCCAGTTTAAAATTTTAGTTATCTTCTTTTTTATCAACATGTATAACCTAGCTCAATTTAAGTTTTTAATTATTTTTTAATTGAAAATAGTGATAATTGTTTGTTCTTTCACTAGTGTATATCACTTTTAATTTCTCATTAATAATCCCAACCTATATATCACTGTTCGAATTGTAATCTTTGTGTTACTTTTTTGTTACATATTTTAATCTCAAATAGAAAAGTAAATACTGATAAAATATATTGATTTAAACTTTCGATTTTAAACATAAAGACATATTTTTTTTAATATTAAGTTTTTTTTTTATTAAAAGAATGAATCATTAATTTTATATAAATTATCTTTTATCTTATATATATATATGTCTGTGTAATATTCCAACACTCATTTATTAAATAAATAAAATACTCTCAATCCAAAGCACAAGATACAACTTTTTTGAGAAAAAAGATTGGTCAGTCTTTATTCTCTTACTCCAACTTTTTTACAGAGGATAATCTAAAGCACTTTGGAAAGAAAGAATGAAGATCTTAAATCAATCACATTATTTTTTTAAAACTATATTTCAAATTGCTTTATACTACTTTAATTAACATTTGCAAAATTTTTCAATTTACAACTTATTAATATCAAATCAAATAACAAAATATGTAAATGAAATATCTTGTGCTTTAAATTGAGAGTATTTCATTTATTTAATAAACCAGTGTTTAAGTATTAATATTGTTTTCTATATAATATTAACTGCTGGGAAAGTTTATATATATATCAGATGCATCCAGCTTTGTAAAGGTCTATGGTTTTTTAATTAGTTGCTCTAACAAAAAAAATTTTAAGATTTAATGTAAATTAAACAAAAGATTTGTACATTGTTTTGAAAGACCATTATTATGGCAAAATACAAAAACTCTGGGCTTTCAGCCTATCTTTTATAATAATTGGTTGCTTTAACAAAATTTTTTAAAGACTTAATGTAAATTGAACAAAACATTTTAATATTATATAAATAAATTTCTGAATTTTAATAAAGCTAAATTAAAATTTATAATTTAAAATATATCTGTTATAGTTGCTAGCTTTATGGCTTCAAATATATATTTACTGGAGTATCCTCTGAATAAAAAATGAGTTTTTTTCTGATCGTCAGTCATAACTAATTGAAAGTTTTTTTTTTAAGTTTTATTAATAGTTACCATTTATTAATGTTGGAATACAAAAATGCTGATCGCTTATGTGATATTTTTTATTAAATCTAATATTTGTATTTTTTTTAATTGGTTGCTTTAACATTTTTTTTTAAGATTTAATGTAAATAAGTTATTATTATTAAACATTGCTAAGTATGTCATTCATATGAACTATATTAGGGGATTGATAGATCATAAAAGCATGAAGCACCTTAATGTTGAATTAAAAATTGCATTTGTGGATGATACTGCAACTGGATGGTGCTGTTTCTGCGAAATATATACAATATCTCTGCAGTTAAAAGTACTCATACTGTTTTTCCCCAGAATTTTTATTTAATGGCAGAATCACTTCCTTCACATAAACATAGAGGTTGTGAATTTACATATGATCTCAGATAAACATTCATTCAACAATCAGGCAACATAGAATGGATTTTATATATAAGATTCACAAAATTATTAAAAGGTTTTTGAAGTTGTAAAGAAAAAATATATTGTCAAATGATTTATTCCAATTATTGTTTTTAAACATTTTAATTAAATTTAAAAATCTGTTTGTTTAATTATTAATTTGGGTTAAATCTTCTAGCCAATTTTTAATATACTTATATTGAACACATTTTTTTTCAAATTTTGTATGCATATTAGGCATTGATGACAATGTAGTATTTTAGGATTATTCAGCTAGTTGTGCAGCTTAACAGTGTTGGTGAGCTGAATATCAAACTACATTGCTATTGGTTGAATAAATTTTTAGCTATGCACATTAAATGGTGATTTTTTTTTTAGAAATATGCTTTCATTGAATTTTGTGAATAAAGTGTTTACACCTAATTAAAATAGAAAAAAAGGAAATAAAGGATGAAATCTTAATTTCTCCTGATTGTTTAATTAAAATTTTTTTTTTTTTTTAAAGTCTTGTAAATGATTTTTAACACACAAAAATTGTTTACATTCTCAGTTTTTAAATTTAAATATGACTAATTACAAAATTTCTGTTAAAAATATCTGAATACTAAAAAATAAAAAATAATATGTACCAATATATTATTTTAAAAATGCTTTTATTTAATTTGAAGAGTAATGCATTAAAAATCAAAAAAATATTTCTTCAATCACATATATAAATTAATGAATTAATTATTGAATTAATTAATTAATTACTGAATTAATTAATTCAATTACTTTTATGAATGTTTGCAGTTTTATTTCAAATTATAACAAGCAAAATTATAGCTGAAGAAAAAAAATATTTTTTGATTTTTAGTGCATTATTTACCAAATAAAAGCATTTTTTATAAAACATATTTTATGTATATTTTTGTCACAATTTTTAATTATTATACAAAAATATAAAAATAAATATTCCCCCATATTTTAATTTAAGTCTATTTTTATTATTTTGAACTTACGTAAATATTTTATTTATATAGCATGATGCTTTTATATAAATTATAAATAATAATGTAGCTTAAACAATGGCACATGCACTTTACAGATGGAACACTATTTAAACTAAATACTCTCCTTCCCAAACACAAGGTAAAGTCTTATTAAAAGTCAAATTATATATTGAATTATTAAAATGTGAGATTATTTTTATATTTAACTTTTCAGATCTAATAGATCTCTTTTTTCTTAAATTGTTCATCAAAATATTCTTCTGGTGCTTCTCATCCTAGCATTAATCCTGAAGAATTATATGTTCAAAAGAAGTTGGTTTTCAAAAATAGCATTATCCATTCAATCTTTTTTATTCTCAGTCAATCTCACAAGAAATTGATCAGTAATTTTATGATTTTTCTTCTTTTTTTATAATTACATCTTTTCAGCTTTCTAATTCATATATGCTATATCCTTTACTCTTACCTTTATCTCCTCAGAAGAACATTGTAAATGCACGAATTTCTGTAATATCATTCTTCTCTATACAATCAGGGTAAACTTCATAATTTATTATTTTTATTATGTGGTTTATTTTTAATACTATTAATTCTTTTTGCAATGTTTCTGGTTTTTAGTTTTCTTTTTCTATTTACTTTTTCCATACTTCACCTTTTAATAATAAATATTTTATGGGTTGTCTCAACAAGGTCAACAACATCATTCTTATCATAAATTTCAGCTCCTTCATTCCGACTGGATTCTTACTTTTTTAAAACTTTTATTAGTGGACAAAAGAAGTTTTACTTGGACTAATTACCATTACTTAATTATGATATATTTCCCTGTGTGATTTAGTGTAGTTGTAGAGTGGCTGATTGTGAGTTGAGGATAATAAGTAACATGACCTAATTTTGTCATTTCTGGTGATGAATTTCTAAATTACAAAAATCATTTTATTGATGTACTCTTTTTTACTTCACATTAATCTTACAAAATTAGAATTCAGTCTTTCTACTTTTAAAATTCTGATATATGCACCTTATATTTTTATTATCTTTTTTTTCTAGCTTTATTATTTTAGGCACATTTGTTTGCCACTCATATATATATAATTTGATCTATTTCTTTTTATATTTTTTTCAGATGTAATCATGGTTATTTGAATGTTTAGCTGGTCAGTATTTTTTACCTGGTCAGCATTTTTCATCTGAAATCATCTATATTTTAATATACCTGTCCACTGTCTAAAGCATCACTTCAAATGAGTATATATTTATGTTGATCTCTCTTTAATTTTTATACTTATCTTAATTTTATTTTGTCGTTTTTTTTAATGAGACTATATCTGGCCTTTTACTTGTATAGTTGGTTATAATTTTGAATACTAACCTTCCTTTATCTCATTATGATTTTTCTTTTACTTTCATTTCACTCTTTTCCACAATTAGTATCAAAGAAAAATTAGATTTTGCTATATTAATGAGAATATTAATAATCACATTTTTTTTAAATTTATAATAAATAAATATCAGCTCTTTCATTTTTTCTTTTACTACCACTTTTTTTGCTATTCAAAACTTCAAACATCATTTCTTAATAAAACTAATTGTTCCCATTATTTGATTATTTATTCATTCGATTATCCTGAATCTTTTTCATTCTTTACTCATTCACCAACATTCTTTATTTACCTTTTTTTCTTTCTATGGTCTTTTTCTTATATTTAAAATCATTTCTTAGTCATGCTTAATATTATTATTTCTTATTAATTTTTTTCAAAGAAAATATTAATTTCATTTAATTAAATCTCATTGTGAACTTTCATATATCTATCTCAGCTGCTCTCTAGCAGGCTTACATGTTGGCGGTTTTCTTTCTTCAAATTTTTCACTAGAAAATTATATTGCCTTCTCAGATTACTACTCTTTTTTGTTGATTAATATCTGGTCATATATTGTTATTGCTATTGCTCCACTCTTCAGTTTAGCAGACAATCATTGATTTATTTATCTGTCTTGTTCTCTATTAATTATTCCCATGCCTCTATATTTATGAGGTTCTTCATTTTCACTTTTTCCATGTTAAGAATAACATCTCAACACCGGGACTCATTTGAAGGTCACTTTTGTTTAGTTACATTTAATAAAGCAAAGGTATAAAATACTGCAAACTTCCAGTTATATGTGTACACATAATGAAAAGATAGATTAAAACTTAAATGAACACATGAAATAAATAATTTCTCAATGTTTCCTCAAAGAAAATCAAAACAGCAAAATTCAAACATAAACTTTAATTACCAGAAATAGTATCATACTAAAAAAATGAATCAAATATGTATATTTTAAATAAATGTTTATAATTTTATTTATAGATATCTCTTTTAAGGTAGCTTGCCCCTTAATATTGTGATACTCAAATTACAATAAAATATCAGTATTTACTCTATAAAAAAATATAAACAGTTAATAATGTTTAAAAAAAGTCACATAAAGTGATATATATAACCAACAACTAGCATATTTTTCTTTACACTCTATGCCATCTACTAAGCTTTAATAACAAATAGATACTAAATGATAGTGCTTAAAAATGTCTATCCATGCTGCCTTATTGAATATCCTCAGATTAAGATAGCACTGGATGGGGATTTATTAAGAATATTTGCCAGCTATTAGTTACTAAAGCTTACAATAGGTGGCATAGAGGTGAAAAAAAATTACTAAGCTGCTGAAAAACAACAATAAGTAAGCTGAAGTTATGTGATATAGTCCTGTGATACAACTAACAACTACCTGGCTGCCACAAATGAAACTGATGTTTCTGCTTATAGCTGATATATACCACTGAAAAGTTTTAATATGGTGCATGACATACTATATTTTGGATTAAAGATTTATATGGAATCCAAGTAAGACTTTTATTGGAACTACAACTACAATGCATGTTAGTGATAGCAGAAATCAATGCAATCATTTTAACAATAAAAATTTAATTTTGAGAAGAACTTTCAGTCATTTTGTGGTTAAAATACATTTAATGGAGTAATATTTTAATTCTAACAAAACCTACCTGGATATCAGCAGCTGTCAGTTGTTAACAAAATGATAAAACAAGATAAAATATATATTTTTTTGTAGAAGAGAAAATATAGTACTACATTTATCCACCTTAGGCTTTTGTTGAATTAAAACAAAACTCTCTATATTTTATTGCCACTCAATGCAAGCCATTGATTACTCTGACTTGCATTGAGTGGCAATACATATAGAGAGTTTTGCCTGTTTTAATAAGCAAATCATAGGAAATGGTGATCATGTGATGTTTATTGGCTTAAACCAATCCTGCCTAATAGGATAGTGGTGGCTATCATTATTAAAGAACTGAATTCATCAAAATGTATGGGTATTGAACTGAGTTCAGACCTATATGACTATATAAGCTAATGGGATTGGATTGAAAATATTATGTTGTTTTCAATTTAAGACTCATAGTTTTGTAGTTAAGTAGAGATAAAAGGGGGCTGCTGGAGGGTTGCATTAAATCCTAAGATCTAAGTGCAGTGCTCAAACCTCCTCACTGATAAAGAACACAAGCCAGAAACTAGTCTGGGGATATTGGATGAGTAGGCATTAGATAGGGACTTTATGCACAAGCCTTCAGGAATCCATTGATTACTCTGTTTGGCACTGAGTGGCACTACTGTATGGAGAGTTTTGCCTGTTTTAATAACAGTAATGTGCTAGCATAAGAAATAGTGATCATGTGATGTTTATTGGCTTTTGTTAAATTCATAAAAAACAAATAAATTTACACATAATTTCTTTACTTGTGTGTTATCACTTTTTTGTAAAATTATTAAATATTTTTTGATAAGTATATGATGCTTGTATTCAGTTATTATATATATATATTAGTAGAAAATTAGTCAATTGAAAATGTATCAAACAGAAAATGCCTACTGTCAATAACCTTCTAATTATTTTTTGTTGTGTTTTTTGTAGTTATAAGTTAATTTTAAATATATCTAAAATATTTATAATACTTTTACTCATACTTTAGTGAAATTTGTCTTAAATATGCAGATTAAGTGGATAATACTTTTTGTAATCGTTCCATTGTGCAATATAAAACAACACAATAGCAGCTAATTTCTAAACTTTCATCCTTTTTATTTTAAGCAAATAAATGTTTATCTTCATAAATTATTTGCATATTTCAATTTAAAATATTAACTTTACAAGCAAACATAAACTGAAATAATAACCTGAACACAAGATTTTGATAGCTTCTGAGGCAAAACAAATATTTTTTGAATGAATAAAAATTAATAATCAAATTTAAATTAATATTGCATATTTGAATAAAAATACATTTAAGCAGTTAAAATACTTTCTGAAATTTAAAAATTCAATTTAGAATTTTAAAAAAATGAAAAATAGCATTTACAATTTTAAAAAAAATCTATTTCCATAATAACTTTTTGTGTTAGAATTTTTGCACTTGAATTGATTTTTTAAAAAAAAAAAACATTTTTTTTTTGATAAAGTTTGAATTTAATTTTACAAAAATAAACAAATTATACTATAGACTAATAGTTTTTTAATATTCAATTTTAAACAAAAGTGACAATCATGTGATTGCAATGTCTGCCAATGAGAACCTTCTCCTTTACTTGAAATTTCATCTTGAAATCTTAATTTATTAACAACAAGATATTTTATTGACAACAAAATATTTTTATTGAAATTATTATGAAATACATTTTAAGTTTTTGCTATCAAACAAATCTAAAGCTATTAACAAACATTAAAAAGCAACTACATGTGAACCACTTTAGATTCAGTTACAACATTGCAGAATATTGTACATTACTCACAGATCTCAATGGGACATAATTAAATATATTTTTTAATTTAAGGACTAAAGTAAAATACTTTTTTTTGTTTATTTATATTTGTTTATTGCTCTTTTTTATATTTTATTTTTATGATTAATTTTATTTTTTAAGCTTATGTTTTAATGAAATTTGTCAAAAAAATAAAAATAAAATAGAGAACTTTTTTTCATTCAAAAATACATCATCCAAAACATGAAAAAAAAATGTTTAAAAAAGGCCCATGAGTTGGTTCAAAGTTAACCATTTAAAGGTATAACTTACTGAGGTTTTTTAAAAACAGAAGTGTTATACTGTTATATATCAATGTTGTTTTTGTTGAATGTTATGAAGCTCTCAGTTTAAGACACAGGATAGAGACTTTGTAAAGATAATAGTGGCCATCTTATCTTTGTATCTAAATTCAATTACATAAGCCCCTCTTATCTTTTCAGTCTTTATCTTGTGCCTTGAATCAAGAGTTTCCTAACATTTAACAAAAGCAACATTGATTTAATATAACAGTATAGTGCATGTGTAAAGGGTTAATTACCTTCTGTTTAAAATTACAGTTTGAAAGTGCACTAGTAAAGTTCTTAATCTATTACAGTAACTTACTGTTTATTGATAGCAGGTATATACAGGAAAATAAAATATTTGCATGTTAGTAAGCAGAATCTGTTAGGATTTTTTTTTGTAATCAATAATGAATTGTTGTTTTTTTCAATACCTTTTTTTTTTTTACTTCTATTTAGTAATTTTTTTATTCTTTGTAAGTATATAATATTTATATAGAGCTTTATCAAAATATTAACTTGTACTTTTGATAAGTATATATGGCTTTTTCCAAATATTGCAGACTTATAAAAAATGGAAAACAATTACATTTTTTTGCCACACATACCAATAAATGACCTAGTTGACATTCACATATACTAAAAATAAATTTGATACTAGAGGAAACTCATTATACTAAAATAAAGGTTATGAAAAGAGTTATAAAATATAATACTTTCATATAATTTTTTTTTCTTTTTTTTAAAAAAAAATACTTAAAAGTTTTCAAAATATTTTTATAAAATACATTATTTGAGACTTTTATTTTCACCAGTAAAATTTAAATGTCAATATATATATATTTAACATTTGAACATAATTACTTTTCTTTCCATTTTTATTCATGTTATTTTTTAAAAAACAAGAGACTTGATCAGGTAATTTTCACTGCTTGTAACTTTTTAATGTAATTATTTTTGCATATTAGCATTAACAGCTACAGAATGAGAGCATGAAGATTTAATCTTCATAACTTTACATCCATTACATTATTAATTTATAGATAAATCTAGTGAAATGCTTTAGATTGGCTTATATAATTGCATTTAGATACAAGGATAAGATGGCTTTTCTTATTTTTTAAAAGTCTCTATCTTGAATTTAAGTTTGAGAGTATCCTGTTTACTCATTATAACATTGGTGAGTTAGTAAAGTGATTAAGCAGCACATATTGAAGTCTGATTACTCTCTGATTAAGAATTTTTAATAAAAACTGTACTTGTAAATTAAGTTGTTATTAAGGTATTATTTTGTAAAACTTTTATTAGTTTTAAAGCATGGACCTTAAATAGACCACTTTTTGATTATATCTTCAAAGTCTGTTATTTCAGCTTCTTTATTTTCTACAGATAATATTGCTAAAGAATAAGACTCTTGTGACATTGTGCATCTGAGGTATGTTTTGGTTAATTTTAATTTACTAAATGAACATTCTGTATTAGCCAGTCAAGGCTTAAATAAATTATGTGTGCAATGCAAATTTTGGGAAAATTTTATTAGAATTATTTTCTATTATAAATGTAATCAGGTTGAATGTTTTAATTTTGAATAAAAATATCTTATTATATTTCTTATTAAAAAGACTGTTTGTAAATTCTTTCTCTTCATTAAAAACATCTAAAGATTTTTTACAAAATTTATTCATATATTCTTTTAGAAATTCAGGAGATCAGATTTCTTTAACCAAATAATGAAATGTTCTATAATTTTCTAAAATTTCTGGGATCTTTTGTCTGTTTGATACATCAAAGTGTCTATTTATCAGCAATAGTATTCTGGCCCATGGACAGGTCCAGAGAGTAATCACATCACCAGTTTATCCATTTTTCCAATCCATTCTCTTCATTGCTCAACTCTTCAATTCCACATAACTCTTCCCATCTCTAATATTCTCCAACAATATCAATCTTTTCCATCCTTTCTTTTTGCTTCTACTCACCACCCCCTCCAAAACATCTTTCATTAAACTATAATTTTTTAATATATGCCCAATCTAGTTTTTTTTTCTATTTCTAATTTCTTCAATCAATCTTCTTTCTTCATTTACTCTTTTTCAAAAAACTTCATTTGTTATTTTCTTCATCCAACTGATTTTTTCCATTCTTTTCCATGACCACATCTCAAAGGCTTTCAATCTGTTCCTAATTTTATTACTAATTGTTCACGTTTCACAAACATATAATAGTTCACTCCACATGTAGCATTAAATTAATATTTTCCTTATTTCTGTCTTCAAAGGTCCACAAAATATTTTCTTTATCTTAACAAATGCCTTCTTTGCCAATGCTACTCTTTTAACTTAATATTCACTTCTTCCATCTTCATTCAACCAATTATATCTAAATCCCTTTACCTGTTGAACTATGTTACTGCAGATTTCAATTTGTAGCTTTTTTGCATTCTTCTCTATCTATAAATACTTAATCTTCTCAACATTAATCTTCATTCCATATTCCATACAACCTTCTAATTTTTTCAACATATTCTGAAGACAGTTTTCATCTTCAGCTATAAAAGCCATATCATCTGCAAATCTTATACATTTTATTATTCTACCTTCAACACTTGGTCCTCCATAGTCTAAATAATTATTTAGCATCTTCTAAATAAACATTAAGAGGAACAGGTGTCATAGTATATCCTTGCCTAACTCTGATTTCTATATTCACTTCAGAGGTCTCATTATTTTCCAGTCTAATTCTTATTCTTTGCCCAGTATATATATTCCAAATTAATCTTTTCTCTTTCCAAAATACTCCTTTATTTTTTAAGATGGTCATAAGTTTATTCCAGAAACTTTATGAGGATGTCACAGGTTTATGACATGAGTAGTCTCATGTTTACTCTCCTGCAAAGCAAGACACCAAAAAAACCCCTTAGCTAAGGTTTCAACATCAAACATGATTATTTCTGTAGATATAATCATAATAAAATGACAATTATAAGGTGAAGTAGTTTACCATTGCTTTCTTTTTCCAGAAATAACTTCCTTAACAGGCTTAATGTGCTAGCTGAATTTTATAAAACAAACATCCATCTACCACATCTTCTTTACCATTGACACCTGTAGTGATCTGCTAATTTGGAGGAATACTATTACTGGCTCAGCATCCAGTGGGGTGTTGATTTATTTAATGGTGGTCAACACTTACATCATACATTTACCTTCATAGGAATTGTGGAATTTTATAGAAGTAAATACATTACTGCCTCCACCACTTTATGATAGTGAATATGATCCCATTGTCAGCAACTGCTTATTAACATTTATTTTGTTTATTCACAGCTAATCTTCATATGTGAAGGCTATTCCATTATCCACAACCTGAGGACATTTTGTATGGCAAGGGACCCATGCCCTGAAATCTAATCCAACTCAGAAAGTATCTATTAAGGCACACGATCATCTGAAATTTTATCAATGCCTATATCATTGAAAAAAAACCTTTTCCTTTATAGATATAATAGGTAGGAAGCTCTGTATTTCCACTTAGTCTTTGAACAATTTTTTTAGCCACTTCTAATTATTTTTTAAATTCACTATTTCTTATGTCTTGGAGTAGATATTGTACTGATTTAATAAGTAAAAACCAACTTGAAAGCTATATCTTCATTCTCTAAAATAAAATATACTTATTACACTTAAAATATTATACCAAATTAAAAGTGAAATAACAAAATGAAATTTTATAATATTTTCTAACATAGTATTTGCTATTGGAAGCACGGAAACAATCAGATGTTGTTTTAATAAATTCATTCAAGACAGATATTATTTCTTTTATTTGAAAACCAAATTGATTCAAGCTTTCCATCTGGTTATACTTAATAGTTTTAGTATTACTTGTTTTAATAATACCATTCACTGTTTGGGTGAATGTGCAAAGAGTAAAATGTCTTGGTGTAATTTCGAAAAAAAATTTTGGGATTCTATAATACTGACTGCTATGTCACAAAAAAGTAAATTAAAATTATGAGCTAAACAAAGATACATAAAATACATTTTGATTTGTTTTTCTTATTCTTTTTTATACTCCCTTTCATTGTCTCATGTTAGTATCATTGTTACAGGATTCTCCTCTATAGTTCATAATATCTATGTGGGATGGTTTTAAAATATTTAATAATAAATCTGATAATCCCCTCAATAGTTGTATCTTATACTTATAAAAATCCAATAAATGATTTTTATTTGCCAATTTTATTTATTTTAACTAATGTTAACATATCTTAAGATAATGGAAGTTTATTTTGCATAAGAAATATCAGGTGGACGATCCATTTGAGCACATTAATATTTGACATTTCATATCGTAATATTTAAAAACAAGCTTTGGGATTGATACGGCAATAATGTACTACTAGTTTGTTACTATCATGATTTTTTTAAATATTTTTTAATAGTTCCACATCCTGTTTGCTTAATAATTCAATCAAAACAAGAAAATTCCCATTATTTGAACTTTCAATTGTTTTAAACAAAGGCAAAACTCTCCATACAGTAGAGCCACCCTGTGCCAAACAGAGTAATCAATGGATGCCAGAAGGCTTGTGCATAAAATCCCTATCTAGTGCCTACTCATCCAATATCCCCAGACTAGTTTATGGCTTGTGGCCATCATCAGTGAAGAGCCTTGGATCTGAGAGCACTGCACCTAGATCTTAGGATCTAATGCAACCCTCCAGCAGCCACCTTTTAACTCTACTTTACTACAAAACTATGAGAATGAAATTGAAAACATTGTTAATATCTTCAATCTAAGCTCAATAGCTTATATAGTCATATAAGTCTGAACTCAATTCAGCACCCATACATTTTGGTGTCTTTGGCTCTTAAACAACCATAGCCACCACTATCCTATTAAGCAGGATTGGTGTTAAACCATTAAACATCACATGATCACTATTTCTATACTAGCACATAATTGTTGCAAACAAAGGCAAAACTCTCCATACAGTAGTGC
Source organism: Epiperipatus broadwayi (assembly GCA_028023455.1). Lineage (NCBI taxonomy): Eukaryota > Metazoa > Onychophora > Udeonychophora > Euonychophora > Peripatidae > Epiperipatus > Epiperipatus broadwayi. The sequence continues at coordinate 209,400 of JAQFVV010000320.1, forward strand.
CATCCTTGCCTTTGTTTACAACAATTATGTGCTAGTATAGAAATTGTGATCATGTGATGTTTAGTGGTTTCAATTGTTTTATTATCATCCCTGAATGCCAAATTTTATTTACTTAAAAATAATATAACATCTACAATACATAAAAAAATTTCTTTCAAATACTATTTCTCAGTTTTAATAAGTGATTGCATGGAATTGTCATTTGTCTGATTTAAATTGAGTCTTTGAATTAATTCTCACCACTAAATATAACACTTATAATATTAATATCATCTATATTCTTTATTACTTTTTTTACACTGCTTTTTTACAATCCACTATTGACAGTTTCAATTGTTCCAGAAATCCTCTTCAGAACTTCTACTTGATTTGGAAATATAAATAAAAGTTCTGAAGAGGGTTGCTGGGACAATCAAAACTGTCAATAGTGGATTGTAAAAAAGCATTGTAAAAAGTAATAAAGAATATAGATGATATTAATATTATGCATTAAGAAAGATAAAGAATATAACCCTCGATGTGTAGTTTTTTCCCATAAAAACACAATGTATCTTTCAATTTTTGCCAGATTGATTTTGCACTTAATAAAGAATCAAATAACAGTGTTGATAGCCTAGTAGTTAGCATAGCTGCCTTTCAAGCAGCTGGCCTGGGTTCGCTTCCCGGTCAATGCATTTGACATATGAAAAAAACAAAACAATGAACACTGTTTTTCAGTGTTGAGTATAAGTCATGGTTTATAATAGTAAATATTAGAAAAAAGTCGACCATTCTCTTATGGAAAATTATATTCTTTATTCTATTTTAGTTTGCAATGAGCTAACTTCATTTTAATATATGATGTATGTTTAGGCCATTGTGCTGGATCATTCTTTAGCATTTTGGAAAAGATATCATCAGTGTTTATTGAAGCTAATAATTTATTATCTTCTAGCTTGTTTAGACAGTTTCAATTTCTTTATTTTCAATTCTTATTTCAAAAAGACACCACTTGATTGTTCTTGAATTTCATTATCTTCTGTTTCTATTTTTTTTCTATGCACTGTTTTAAACTAGCTTTTTTTTTTTTTAATTTATTTTTTAAATTTTCTTTCAGTGAAATTTTATCTAAGCACTTGAAATTTTATTGTTGTTTTTTTTTTTTTTAATTTTATTACTCAAAATTACTATATTATAAAAAACAGGCAAAACTCTCCATACAATAATGCCACTCAGTGCAAGCCAGAGTAATCAATAGATTCAAGAAAGTTTGTGCATAAAATCTCTATCTAGTGCCTACTCATCCAATATTCCCAGACCAGTTTCTAGCCTGTGACATTTATCAGTGATGAGACTTGGATCTGAGAGCACTGCACCTAGATCTGAGGATCTAATGCAATCTTTCAGCAACCACCTTTTACCTCTTTAGTTATCTATAAAACTATGAGCCTAAAATTGAAAACACAATAATATTTTCAATCCAAGCTCATAAGTTTATATAGTCATGTAGGTCTGAACTCAGTTTAGTACCCATACATTTTGGTGTTCCTATTAGGCAGGATTGATATTAAACTACTAAACATCACATGATTATCATTTCTTATGCAAGCATAAGAAATTGGTGATTATGTGATGTTTAGTGGTTTAATTATTAATTATTAAAAAACGCACAAAAAATACAGTAAGTCCATATAATTTTTAAATATGTGTAAATTAATTAATTTCTGAATGCCTCATACTTTATTTCAAGTTCAATAAAAAACCCAAGTTATAGTTGAAGAAAACAATTACTTTTGGCTTCTTAATCCATATTAAATAAAAGCGTTTTTTATAAAATGTTATATATACAATACTGTATTTGCTTTTTGTATCTAAAAGAAATGATGCAAAATATAATTATTAAACAGTAAAATTTATATTTTTTAATTAAAATTATATTAATTTATGACATATTGATTATAACTGAAATTACTATAGATATAGTTGTGTATATGGTTGATTCTTTTACATTTGTTTTTACCTGTCAAGTTTTTAATTAAAATATTTAAGTTTTCAATTTCAATCTATACATTTTTAAGACTGTAAATATAAAATCTGCTAAAGAATTTCTTTTACTGAATAGTAATTGTAATTCAATCCAGTTTACGGAATTAATCTTTAAAATAAATCATCAGAACTTATTTATATTATAATATATATAAATAAGATTCTGGAAATTTATATATAAACTAATGCAAGTTAATAAAAGCAGTATATTTTTTTAATCCAATACAAAAATCAACATCTATACACTATTAGCATTTTAATGACTTATGTATATATTCTAATGTATAGATTTACTATAGTTAATACAATATGCTATTAAGATAATTGCTTATTTTAATGACTAAGGAAAGAAAACTTAACTGTATTCATTTACATTAATCGATCATTAAATTAGATTATTCTGCTATCTTGTATAATACAGTAATGATGAGAATTAATAATTATAATCTTTCTTTACGCAGTTAAATAGACACTTATGTAGGTATATATGTGTGCGTGTATATATATTGTAATGGTAAGCAAAGTTTCAGCAGGTACGACCAACATCATTCACCAGAGGCCGCCACTGAACTTCATATCTAGATTCGAACGGAATCTTTAGCAACAAAAAAATATATATGTAAATGGCAAAATATGGGTGATTTAGTCTGCAAATTGTGTAAGGAAGGTATAGAAAATATTAGGTATCTGTTAATTGAATGTAAATGCTTGAAAGCAGAAAGGGTACAAATAATGAAGTTATGGAAGAATAAATATGAACAAAGTGATTATATAGAAAGTGGGTTATTGATTTTTATGCTGGGTTTGGGAAAAGATAAGGGGGATTTAGATATAAAGGCCATAGAGTTGACAAGATTATGTTGTGGAAATGGGATGGAGCAGATTATGGGAAAACTTAGAGTGGGAAATGGAAAGGGAAGGTAAAGTGGTTAACAGGTTTTTCTCGGCATAGTTGCTGAGAGATTCCTGACTCCATTTAAGGAGAAGTCACAATGCATCACATCACATCAGCTTCTTAAATCAAAACATCCACTTTCATTAGGGGTTTAACCATTGATTTTTATATAAGAAAGCTATAATTTACTGGCAATGATGTCAAACCATAGATTCCTACAAAGATCTTAATCACTATTGGGTAATTTATTCTATGTCCACTAGGTCACAGAGAGATCTTGAGATTCCTTAACTAATAAAAGAGATCTAAATAAACAAAATAAAATTTATTATCATGCATTAGTTTATATTAAAGTGCATACTAAAACACTTGCAAAAATTATTTTGAGTTATTGTATTCTATAACTAACCACAATAATGGTACCATTATTTAATCTATTTGTTCAATTATTTCAATGATACTAATTCCAATCTTAAGTTATATATGTATTTATTTATAAAGCATTTTCAATATCTTTTTGAATACTGTCATTGACCATGTTTCATTAGTGAATCAATAATTTCAATTATTTAGTTAATAAATTAGTTGGCATGTTAAAGATAAGTTTTGTATGTCCATGCACATATACTGTTTCTGAAATTTTAACTAGCAGGTGACAATAACATAAATTCCAAACATCTTATTATAAAACCACATATGACACATTTAAGAACTCAACAAATTGTATTCAGTACTGTGCCATAATTATCATCATATAAATTAACAATATAACCAATTTAATATAATAAGATTTTAAAATGTATAATACAATAGAAATAAAAGTAGGATCTATAGTAAAAATTGATAGCTTTCGTAGTTCATATACATTTACACTATAGATACTTATTGCATAAACATGCACGCATGAATATAATGCAACACACACACATACACAAAATAGATATTTGTATTACATTCTAATGTTGTTGTTTTTTTGCATTTATTTTTAAAAAAGGTTTATTGTGGATGATAATATTATAAATCATACTTTGTACATCCAATCAAACAACCGTAATTGCTTATTAGAGAAAAAAGAATAGTGAAGGAAAAAATATTATTCATTAGACTTTTGTTAATTGGTGAGGATTTTTATGGAGTTTTTTTTTTTTACTCACTCACTAAAAAATATCTAGATATCAGTTTGTTGTTAATAACTATGTTCTTTTTGGACCACCCTATTGGCAAATTTTTAATAAAATCTAATAGTCACTGTAAGTGATTATGAGATGTTCAAGCACCAAACTGATAGATGGAATCCAGGAACTGTTAGCTCTCAAGTTTATCACTCTATCATTGTGCTAAATCACAAAGGGTAACAAACAAAATTTTCTGATACCTAAAAAAGTTTTCAAATTGTATCAAAATTTGAACTCAGGCATACACATGATATATATACTACTACCCTAGATAACTATTTTAAACTTTTTTAAAATTGGATTTAAGTATTATATATCAATATATGATAGTTTTGTCAACATTTTATTAAAATGTGAAAGATTTTTTTTAAAAAAAACAGAATATAAAAGAATATAGTTCTAATAGCAATACATTTATTTTGCTCGCAAACACTCATTTGCAATAAACACTTTTTAATCTTAGAAAATTTTAGTATTCAACATGTCCTTCCCCTTAATGTCTGCAACCCTATGGTTGAAGTGCAAAATTATCATATGGTCACCATTCTTTATGCCTACACAAGCTGTTTTTCACAGAGGCAAAACTCTCCATACAATATGTCACTCAGTGCAAGCCAGAGTAATCAATGGATGCAGGAAGGATGAGTAGGCACTAGATAGGGATTTTAAAAGATCCTAAGATCTAGGTATAGTGCTCTCAAATCCAAGGCTCCTCACTGATGAAAGCCACAAGCTAGAAACTAGCCTGGGAATATTGGATGAGTAGGCACTAGATAAGGATTTCATACACAAACCTTCCTGCATCCATTGATTACTCTGGCTTGCACTGAGTGGCACTACTGTATGGAGAGTTTTGCCTCTGTGACGTGCAAGAATAGTGAATAATTTCTAGAAAATCTAATATCATGATATTTAAGTAAAATGAAATGAAAGATTTAAAATGGAGATTGCCATGGACCTATAGAAAAAAAATATTTGAATTTCATTAAGTTTAAAGACTATATTTAAAATTAAATAAAACAATTTCTAAGCTAATAAAAATAATAATCATATTAATATATATTTACAAGTTATTATTATGAATGGGTGATTACTAAATTAAAAATTTTGAAAATTTATGGTAAGCCTTTTCTCTTACTCTAAGAAGAGAGCATACACAAATTAAATATGGATGTTTTCAGAATATGATTTATATTTGATAAGCTGATAAATAACTATCATCATCATTTCACTATTTTTATTAATATATCGAGCATTAATTACATCCGTAAAATAATGCATAATTAAGATTCAAAAGTGGGCGAATTCATAAAAACAGTTTTATAACATTCTGATTATTTATCAAGCACACAGGAAGTCTGTAATTAGAAAGAGAAAGGCTTTAATCTCTTTCACATACACCTTAAACTTTTGTATAATAGCCAAATGCTCTCAAATCAAGATGGCGTAAGATTGGCCTATATAATTAAGAATTTAGGTTAAAGGCAATTATGGTGCTCTAATCTTTATAAAGTTTCTATCTTGTGTTGAGATTTAAGAGGTCCCTGTATAATCAAAAACTACATTGTTTTACATTTAAGGCACATGTAAAAAAGGTTAAAGCCTTTCTCTTTCTAATTAAAAACAGTTTTAATAAATGCTAATCTGTTTTATTTTATTGCTTTTTTAAAATTAAACTTTATACATAAAAAATAGAATCATATATCACATGACCCCATTTCTTTTTTAAGCTTGTAAAAAATAAACAAAGAGCTTTGCTAGTTGCCCAACAAGCTTCTTGATAAATACTTAGCAAGAGAAAGCTTTTAAAATATCTATCAGAAACCACACCCAAATCCCACACCAATGGTTTCATGCTTTGGCTCTCCTCAGTGAGGTGGTAGGATAGTTTCAGAAACTAGATCTAAAAATACCAACCCAAAGCCAGCATTTATCTAAAAGATAACAATTGAGTAGAAAATCTTAAAAATTTCAGACACTTAAATGTCTTTAAACCCAGTTATCTAACTCAAATAACTACATGGGGCAAGAGTTAACCATTGAGTAGAAAATCTAAAATTTTCAGGCACTTAAATGTCTTCAAACCCAGTTATCTAACCCAAATAGCTATAAATATCTTCAAACCCAGCTATCTAACTCAAATAGCTGTATGTGGCTGCCCCATATACCTATTTGAGTTAGATACCTGGGTTTGAAGACATTTAAGTGCCTGAAAATTTTAGATTTTCAATTCAATGGTTAACTCTTAGATAAATGCTGGCTTTGGGTTGGTATTTTTAAATCTAGGGTCTGAAACTACCTAGTGCCTCACTGAGAAGTGCCAAAGCATGAAACCATGGATCTGGGGTTTGGGTGTGGTTTCTGATAGAGATATTTTAAATGCTTTCTCTTGTTAAGCATTTATCACAAAGCTTGTTGAGCAACTAGCACAGCTCTTCATTTATGCACTACATTTGCACAAAAATAGCTTATTACTAATATTATAAATATTAGGTTTAAACAAAGTAGACAAAACACCTTTTAAATAATTCACAAGGCATCTATCATACAGATGAATTATCAGGCATGGAATACTTACTTGTCTATAATAATTTAATATTATAAAATGTGTAAGTTAATATATGCATCTATATGCATAGGAACAAGACAGAAAAGCTATATAAATACTTGAGTAATATGTGATAAAAATTAAAACAGATGTGTAGGAATCTATTCAGATTAATATATTAATGTGAATAGATACTTATACCTAACAGATATAATCATTAAAAACCAGTGATGATGAGTTGGTTTATCAGTTGTACTTTTGAGTATATTGAAAGATATATTTTTAATAAGGAGTCAATGATTTGCTGAGCTTCATCTTTTAATTTGTTTTGCATATGACATCTCATTCCTGTGGCCCACAGGTGAAATGGGAAATCAAGAAAAGCACTTGGTTTAGCTTGGTATTGTACCAGTCATATATATTTTCCACCCAACATGATCTTAACCCATGAAACCGGACTTCAAACCCAGTCAAACCCAAGAATTATATCAAAGACCAAACTGAATTTGAACCCAATTCATGAGCTCAGATCAAAACCTAATGGATAATACAAATTGATGGCACATGAGACTATGCACCATGAACTAGCTCAATGGATGTGGTGATTACTGAGACCACTTATCTGACTCTAACTAATGTATGATAAAATGACTATGGATATTTCTGAATAAATTCACATATGTATACTTGGGTTGCAAATACAAACAGTGAGAACAAATAGTTAAAACTAATTAATAAATAATAAACAATCAAACCAAGTAGGTATATAAACTATTTAATAATAAGCAAATATTTGTTCAAATATCTGTGATGAGTATTATAAATTATCTCTAGTCTTTGGAGTGTGAATTACAATGTACAATAAATAATGGCAATTGTACTCATATGCCAATAATTAATACTAAGTATTTAAAAAATATATTTATCTATGCCCCAACAAAGTAGACAAAGGTAAATAAAGGTATTTATGGCATTTGTGCTGAACGAATTACATATATTATTCATTATCTGGTATTTTATTTGGAAAAGAAAATATTCTAATTTTATGTAAGAAAGATGTGAGATCCATTTTCCACACATCCATAAATCAATTCATGAAAAGCATGATAAATATATAGGGAATAACTTCAATACTTAACAAAGAAAATTATTTAAAATTATCGATAAATATAAACTTGTTTGATTTTAATGAAATCAATTCATTACGATTTATGAAGCAGAAGAGTGGGTCTTTATTTGAAATAAAAAATAAAATGGTACTAACACATTATGAGCAACAAAACGAGCATAAAATAAAATGGTTTGTTGGTAATTTGAGAAGTATAAAGGGCGGCTTGTATTTAACAAGTCCTTTCTGCCCTACAAATTATCCATGGAACATGGGGAAAGCCAGGTCGGCACATAGCCATGAACCTTTGGTGTTCCAATATAGCAATGAGCGAGGGAGGAAGTGATTTTTTCCTATATATTTAAAATATCAATAATATCACCGAAATGACAACCTAAGAAGCAAGATGGTGGCTCGCGTTAGCAACATTCAGAATGGTGATGATACAATGATCATCATATTTGATTAATAAAGCCCAAATTATATAATAGATGCCTAACATAATGACCTGACATATCAGATTAAAATCAAACTTACTCGGAGTAACTGTGCTTAAATACAATTACATACTTATAATAATAATACCCCTTATATCATGCTCTCCCTGAATAATAATAATATAAAATATGAGATTTAAATTAGTATTTATTTTATTTTCCTTATTAACCTTTTGTAAAACATTAATAAATGTGATCAATATAAATAAATAAGTTTGTGAAACTTAAATAAAATAGCCGGGAGCATAGGTTATAAAATGGGCTAATAATATTTATCAGCCATTGGTAAAAAAAAAAAAAAATCAACATTAATAAATCCTTCAACTCGATAATTAATAGAACCGTATTAATTTAGTTTTAATGGGCAATAATTAAGCTATAAAATTTAATGCAATATTATTTTATTAGGGTGAGTTTAAACGAAAGATATTATCGAGTTGAAAATATTATTGGCATATTATCGAAAGTAAAAGACATTAATAATCATTCAAATAAATATAACTAAAATTACCTAAAATGAACCGCCATTAAGAGAAAGAAAGTTAACAAGATATTAATTTTAAGACTAGAGATAATAGAATAGAGAATTACTATAACAAAATTTAACATATTATAAAATGAGTAGAGAAATTTAGACAGTAGTTAAATTATGGTTTGAGATAGAGTTCATGAACAGACCAGAAAGTTGTGGTTTATAAAATAAAAGGTTACCAGTACTTCCATGGCTCGCTCATTGATTCAGGAATATAGAGTCCGATTGGATTTAGGAGACATACTTGATTCGTGTGAATTTCATTTTGTAGATTAGTTTCCTTCTGTATTTTGGCAGCTTATGAATGGTATTAAAAATTTCTGTTCAGCAGCAACATTTTGAAGATTTATGGAGGACTTCGGAGTCCAGCAATCAGATCCCCAAAGTTATCTGCGTACCATGCTGAAAATACTATTAAAAATCATAATTAAAACTGACATAGCTTCTGGTGGCAACTCTTTTTAATTTAATAGTAATGGCTCCTTATAGAAACTTTTTTGGGGTATTTATAGCCTTTCCTATGGTTTCATGCCCATTCTGATTTTGATACCTTAAGGCTAAAGCTTTTACATTATTACAAACCAAAATTTTCTCTAATTGATTTTCGATCCACTCCTTCGATAAGACTTGCAAATCATTAACTTTGAATTCATTTTCTATTTTAAAAATGAATTTGTAAAATCTGAAATAAATGATTTTAATTTAGCACTGTCCTTAAAGTTTTAACATATCATTTTAACTAATTAATAAAAGATTCCCTATTGTCTTTGGGAAAGGACGATCTGAAAGCTTATCGAAAAGATGTAACTTTTAATCATATAAATTTGAATAAAATGGTAAAGTATGAAATAAAACATTCCGATGTAATAAAACTTTATAACGAATATATACATACAATCTACGTAATTAAAATAGATATTTTTCATGAATATTTTATAATGAGGTAATTAATAACATTAACAAATTTAAAGATAATATAATTAGTTTCAATAAATACTTAAATAATAATCCCAGTATTAACTGAAAATAACGTATGCAGATAATATAAAGTCTCATTACATTTGGAAATATTCACTGTTTTTGAATTAGGTTACAGGTGGGATCACATGAAGCTCGGATCGAACTTAGATCTGACCACTTTGGTGGGATCACATGAAGCTCGGATCGAACTTAGATCCGACCACTTCACTATGCATTTGTACATGGTTTACTGGTAAATAATGACCAGGCGAAAGTTTTGTCTATATTAAATTTCAATTTGTGTGTATTTGTGTAGTCTTGTAGAATTTTTTGTAGGCTGTGTGTTTTTTTTTTGAGGTAGAAAGATTGTTATATCATCTATCTATTGTACCAGATGAAAGATGCCAGCCCAACAACCAGACCCAAACTGCAAAGTCGGATTCAAACTCAGTCGAAACAAACTGAATTCAAACCCAACTCACGAGCTCAGATCAAATCATTGGATGACATATATCGATGGTACATGACTATGCACCGAGGAACTAGCTCAACAGATGATGATGATTTGAGATCCCTGATCTGACTCTAATAACATATAATAAAATAACTAAGGATATTTATAAATCAATTCATATATGTATGTTCGGTTGCGAATACAGACAGCACGCATTAATATTAAAATAATTATTGAATAATAAAGAAAGTTAAAAACCAAATGTGTTAATAAAATGTTTAATAATAATATTTTGTTCAACTTTTATGATTAAGATTATATAGATTACCTCTAGTCTTTAAAACGGAATTTATAATTTACAATAAGAATGGCAGTCATTATTATATGCCAATAACTATTACGCAAGATTATAGGAGGATTATATTTGTCTATGCCCCGGCAAGTAAATAAAGGTAGATAAAGGTATTTGGCTCTGACCGAAATTATTATTCTAAATTTTTAAAGGAAAGAATGTGAGATTCATTTTCACATTCATAAATCAATTCACGAAAAGCATGATAACTATTAGGGCATAACTTTACATTTAACAAGGAGTTTATTTAATAAGAAATGAATACGAAATTGTTTGACTTTAATAAAAATCAATTCATCATGATTTACGAGCATGAGAGCAGGGCTTTATTTGAACTGAGAAATAACGGTGCTGATGACTTAAGAGCTATAAAAATGAATATAAAATATGGCTTGTCAGTGATTTGAGAAAATAGAAGGGCGGCTTGTATTTGACAAGTCTTTTATGCCCTATGAAGGATCCATGGAACACAGGGAAAACCAGACCGGGTCATAGCTGTGCACCTTCCAAATATAATACGAGCAAGGGAGGAAGTGCTTTCTTCCTATGTAATTAAACTGACAATAATATCACTGAGGATCCTACGAAGCAGGAGATGGCTCACGTCAGCAATGTTCAGAAAATGATGACTTGGTAATCATGTTTAAATAATAAAACTCATTTTATATAAAGAATGCTCTACATGATGACCTGATTAAGTTAAATTAAAGTCAAACGTGCTTTAACCAAAAAGTACTTAATGCAATTAGAAATTATATTAATTATACCCTAAATATCATGCCCTCCCTGAATACTAATATGAAGTATAATGTTTAAATAAGAATATATTGACATTAATTCCTTTATCAACCTTTTTGCAAAACATTTTAACATTATGAATATGTATAAACTAGATAAATGAGCCTCGAGCATATGTTAGAAACTGAGCTAATAATTTTTTATTATTAGCCATTAATAAAAATAGCAAAAATTGTATAAATCCTTCAACTTGATAATTAATAGAACCATCTTAAATGAGTTCCAGTGGGCAAGAATTACTATAACTCAATATATTATTTTCAGGAGGGAATTTAAACGAAAGAGATTATTATCGAGTTGAAGTTTTATTGGCATATAATAAAAATAAATGACATTAATAATTATTCAATAAATATATATAATACAGTTAATGAAATGAACCACCATCGTAAGAAAGGAAAGTTAACAGATATTAAATTTAAAGACTAGAGATAGAAAAACGAGAATTATTTATACAGATTAATACATTAAGAAATGGGAAGAGCTTTTGACAGTACTTAATTTAAAGGTAGTGTAAATTAAAGTTTGGAAACTGGCCAGAAAGTTATGGTTCATTAAAGAAATATGTTACCATTCCTTCTGTGATTGGTTCCTTAGTTTACACGGCAGAGTTCGATTCGGTAGAAACGTAGGTGCGCATTTTGTAAATTATTTGAATATCATTTTGATTGATTCTTTCAGGTTTTGGCAGCACATTTAGTGTGGAAAGGTTTAGTTTTGCAGCTACATTAAAGATCTTTTGGGGCACTTTGGGTGTCAGATTCCCGAAATTAACCCCTCACCATGATGGAGACACTATAAAGCTTCTTAATTTACAACGCTCGTAGCTCTTAGTAGCACTTCTTTCAAAACAAATATGGCTTCTCCTTCTCCAACCTTTTCCAGGCCATTTGTACTTTTCACTCCAGTTTCCCGCCTATTCTGATTCTTGATGCATTAAGGCTAATGCTTCTTGCTTTACCAAGGTTACAATTTTTATCAATTGATTTTAGATACATTCCTTCGATAAGACTTTCAAACTCATTAACTTTGAATTCATTTTCTAATTAGAAAATGAATTTGTAAATCTAAAAATGATTTTAATCAGGAACCGTCCTTACATTTTAAATTATTATCTTTTTGCTAATTGATAAAAATTCCCCATTGTTTTTGGGAAAGGACGATCCGAAAGCTTATTAAAAGAATGTGCTTTTAATCGCTAAAATTTGAACAAACTGTTTAAAAGTAAAATAAAACATTCCGATGCAATGAAACTTTATAACGAATATATATATTTAAATCTTTATAAATACATACACACAATTCACACAGTTATAATATATATAAATTCATGAATAATTTTATCATGAATTTATTAATGATATTGATTTGTTTAAATATTAAAATAGTTGGTTTTGACACACGTTTATATAATACTGTTTTTTTTAAGGAAACTAGCATGTATTGAACATATAAAGCCCCATTGCATTCAGAAATTCACAGTTAGTACTAGGGTTTGAAGTGGGCTACATGTGAGATATCATGGAGCTAGGATCGAACTTAGATACGACTGCTTCAGTATGCAATGCATGTGATATTTTGTGGAGTGTTTGGTATTGGGATGCCTGTGAATGCTTGCTGAATCTTTTGCAGAAGGGGGTTGATGTGTAGTGTGAATAATAGTGAACTGAGTGGGATCCTTGTGAATTGGACTGTGTGGGGGTGAATGATGGCAAGTTTCTGCCATTGAGTGTTATGTGGATTTCACATTTTGAGAGAAAATTTGATAATAAATATAATTGAGTTTTTGGTATTGCGGTATTTGTAAATATGTCAATAAGTAAATGAATATTGATTGAGTCAAAGGGATGTCAAGTTGGACTGCTATTGGTGCATATTCTTCTTCATATTGAGTTTAGAACTACCTTGAAGATTAGTGTTGCTTGGATTGTTGAATTTTTCTTTGCAAATTGCATATTGAAGATTAGTGGCATTGTGTGCGGTTCTATGTTTTCTTTGATGATTCTTTCAATGATTTTTATTGGCAGTGGTCCCATGGATATCGGGCAAAAGTCATTTAGAGGGGGATGGCTTTTGTTTTTTTTTTGTTGAAAGGCACCATCACAATTGGGTAAATTTCTTCCAGTGGGTAAATTTCTTCCATGGGTTGAATTTTCAGTGATAAACAATTTGCTAGGTCACAAAGATATTGTGCTGTAAATCGACTGAGTTGCACTAAGACAAACTGAGGTATGCCAGGGCCTTCTGGATGGCATGTGTTTGGAATGGTTGCCAGCTTTATTTCAAACTCAGCTGTGTTGAATGGGGTTGTGGTTTCTGTTTAAGTGGTTGGTTATTTGTAGTTTTTGTCTAAAGTATGAGCAGATAGGCAATATCATGTTATGATGTGCATATGTGGTTTTATTTGCTTGGATAGACATTGAAACTTTCATGTTGGGTGAGAGTCCTAGAGCCCATTTATGTAGCCTTTTGTCCAAGTGGGTTGTTGAGTAAGACATATTTTGGCTTTTTTATTTTTAGATAATTTTTTAAAGTGTTGCATGTATTGTTGTATGTTTGTGTGAGCTTATGTATGTGTGGCTGAGTATGATGTGAAAGTTTTTATCATAAGAATTCACTTACAAAGCTCATTGGCAAATGCTAGTAATCTGGAGGGCTCAGTATTAAAAGAGAGTACATTAATGAATGTGAGATATTTCTGTAGAGTATTAAACTGTATGTTTTGAATTTTATTAAGCATAATGTAAATTTCCAAAAATAAAAGTTCTGTGGTGGTCACTGGAAGTAATACTCTTATTGTTTTGGTTAGTGGAAGCACTGATGTTTGAGATTGTGTAAAGTTGATGGTTATTGTTTGTGTTGAATAGTCCAAGAATGGGGATAATGTAAGGCTCATTGTGATTAGATGATGCAGCATTAGTGAATAGAAACAGAGGTCAATCCATGATGCATGTCTGCCATTGTGGAATGTTACTGCATTGTCTGGTAAGAAACCATCAGCACTCATTAATGGCACAGAAATTTGATGCAGCCACTGTGTAATGAAGTTTTTATATGTCATACAGAAGTCTCCAATTAATATGGTTGGATTTGTTGTGGTTGTAAGTAGAGAATTAATGTTGGCTATTACATTGGTAATTATGCTAGGTCTCGGAGATATATATATATATATATACAAAAAATATATTGATTGTCACAATACGATGTTGGAAGGTCACTATTACCAAGTGTGAATCTATAAATATTGTTTTGAATGAAGTGAATGGACAATTTGGTGCAATGATGAGTTCCATGCCTGCAGAAAGTGTTGAGGAGTTTCTGGAGCATGCACAAAACCCCTCTGTGTAGATGTCTTGTTGGGTCTATTTGAGAGCCAGCATAGACTTTAGTTTCAATTAATCTGAGTGTGTGGGGCTGTGTGGTTTTAGTTCATTGTTTTAATTGGTTAATCTTGGAAATAGAGTTCAACCCCCTTACACTAAATGCAGTTATCTTGACTTTCATCAACTTTATGCAAGCTTGGTGGGGTTATCTCTATGTGTTGGTATGGGGTTAGGGATAGTTCCTTATCATTATCATAGTTTAATTATATATCTTCATTAGTTGGATCAAATGTATGGTCCATATGGCCAATATTATGTTCTTAATTGAATTCTTCTATTTAGCTTTATTTGTCAATTTTTCTTTGGTGGGTGGCCTGCCATCTTTTTGCTTCAGGCATTGATTCTTCTAGCCATGGAAGATATGGAGTGATTGTTTCTGTTATATGTGTTGATGTATTGTTCTTTATTATAAGTGTGTGTGCTAGTTTGGTTTGGAGATCTCTGTTATTCATGCTATTGCTATCTGCTTTTGATTTATTATTGCTTTTATTGGTAAGGTCGAGAGTATCAGGTATTTTTGATGGATAATTTAAGATTATTTGACTCATGTCCACATTGTTTGTTTTTTATTTGGTTTTTTGGATTGATAGGTCCAGTGCTTCTATGTTTTATAATTGCATTTTTGTTTTGATTGTTTTCTAATTGTTGATGTCAACTGCTTTTGGAATTCTTGTTTATATCATCATCATTTTGATGTAATTTCATTATTTGTTCCTGTGAGTGTTGTATAGGTTGTTTATCCATTGTCTGATTTTTCATAATTTGGTTTGCATTGCAGTGTATTTCCAGATGGCCATGCTGTCTACAGGAGTAGCATTGGGGTCTTAACCCTCACATAAAGGGAAAGCATGGTCTCCTGGTCAATAATTTGTGTAGATATATTTTCCAGGTATACATTGTTGATTAGTTTTTGTGTATAGGTGTGGATGTTCCTTTCAGGTATATTGGATTTAAGTTTACCACTTTTCCAAATGGTTCTATCATGTGTTGGAAGTCTTGTATATCATATCCGAAGTAAGTGTTCTTTATTATACCTGTGATGTAGTTTTGGGAGTCTTTATCAACCACCACCAGTGCATAGTTTCCTAATGTTTTAACTTGGGTCTGAAATCAGACTCTTTGATAGTCATTGAAAAATTCAACTGCCAGATATCATGAATTAGGATGCTCAACAATATGTAACACTGTGTTCCATATTCCATGTATTGCCAGCGCCTCATATCTGAGGAATTTGTATAATGTGAGATTTTTGTCTGTGGCTGATAAGATGATTGATTTAAGTGGGAAATTTTTTTAAGGTATTGAATAAATTTTTGGGAATTGTATTATTGAAATTAATATTGACTATTTGTAACTCTTCTGCAGTTCAGTGTGTGTGGGTGTGTGTGGGGTCTTGTTTCTCATTGGTTTTTAAGTTAAGATTACCAATATCTTTTTAGTTTGCTTTTATAAATCTAGTTGCTTGAGTTGAGTTTAAGTTATGCTTTATGTTGATTATTTGCTCATCAGACTTGGCAGTATAGCATAGGTTTTTGTTGTGTTGGATGTCATTGTTTTAATGGGAATATTTTTGGCACCAACCACCTCGTCATTTGGCTGAGTAGTTACCATGTTTTTTTAATACTAAATAATTAATTCTTTGGTGAATTGGCTTGATTATTCTATATTGTGAATTTATACTTACTTCTATTGCTTGAAATTTGATTTCAGTTTTATTTTTTGTTACTTTTATTGCAGAGTTTGTATATTTTTTGTAGGTTTTGCTGCTTGAACTTAGACACAAGAACAATATCTTGTTTTCACTAACAGATCAGGTACTACTATTATTATTATTATTATTACTACTACTATTATTATTACTATTATTATTATTTCAAAAGGTAAACTTTATTGAGACTCAACAAGGGTTACATAAGTTACATTTGAAAACATAAAAATACAAATTGATTCATGATACTACATATGTATCAAAGGTTTACAATCTTGATAGGAAAGACAACATGGTAATTAAAAGAAAAAAAAATCTTACATACGTAGATACATGTCAAATTAGATTTACATAGAATTTTTAAATGTGATATTGAGAAAAATACATGCTAACACATGATAGTATGAATGAAAAAATATGGAGGAGGCGTTGAAGTTTGTGTTAGATTGACATATGGTCTCATAAAAATTGAACTCAATTGCTGAGAGTACTATAGTTTTCATAGCTAAATCTTATTGTTCATTTGTAATATAATTTCCATGTGGAAAAAAAAGAAAAATACTAGTCAGTATGAATTGGAAAATGGAAAAATATTCATTCAGCATGAATTGCATCTTGGGAGAATGGAAAAATACAAGTTAGCATGAATTGCATCTTGTGAAAATGGAAAAATGCTAGTTACCATGAATTGCAACTTGCGAAAATGGAAAATACTAGTTCAGCATAAATTGCATTTTGGGAAAATAAAAAAATACTAGTCTGCATAAATTGTATCTTGGGAAAGTGGAAAAATATTAGTTATTATGAATTGCATCTTGGGAAAATGGAGAAATACTAGTTCAGTATGAATTGCATATTATGAAAATGAAAAAAAAAAAAACTAATTCAGAATGAATTCATTTTGGGAAAATGGTAAACTACTAGTCAGCATGAATTGCATCTTGGGAAAATGGAAAAATACTAGTAAACATAAATTGCATCTTGGGAAAAATACTAATAAGCAAAAATTGAATCTTGGGAAGATGGAAAAATAATAGTTATCATGAATAATGTCTTGGTAAAATAGAAAAATACTATTCAGTGTGAATTGCATCTTGTCAGTTTAGGTTTATTATTTAAATTTTTTAATTAATTAAATAAAAACTTTTTATGAAACATTTTTCATATATATTATTCTTACTTTTTAGTATTCCAAATATTTTGCGATTAACTTTTTATAATTATTCATATTCAAATTTAAGAACTGAGAATCTAAACAATCTAAACCAAGAGTTCCCAAAGTAGCTGGTCGATATCGACCCCATGGGTCGATTTGAACTTTCTAGGGGTCGATAGTTTCAATAAAAAAAATTTGGTAGTTGATGACAGCAAAAATAGACCCCCTTACTACTGCTATTTGTTTATTACTTCAAAATATCAATGATTCCTATAAATATCTAATTAAGAAGTAAAATAATTTTTTAAAAACTCACTTTTTTAATAAAAACACATTACATACTAAATTTGCAACGAAAAAATAAAATGTATCATTATAAAGGTCACACGTAAGAATGCATGAAAATACATGTAGCACAAATATGTCTGTGCATTGTCTTATTGAATATATCAAAGCAAGTGCAGTCATGAAAAACTGTTGCATGTCTGCACTTGTTCGCTGTGGAACGAGACGTTATTCAATATTAGCAAAAACTGTCAGTCTTGTACAATCATGCTTTCATAACACACTATAAATTGGTTTGTTTAATTATATTTATTGTGATTTGAACTTTGAATATAATTATTTGTTGAGGAGCAATACTACAAAAAGAAAATCAGAGGATGCAATTTATTTATTTGAGTTTGAACAAAAATCTTCTGTTTCAAGTAGGTACATATTTTATTGTTGTTTTTTTTTTATTACAGGGGTTGATTGAAATTGTTTGTTAATAAAAGTTTTTATTTCTTATGATAATAATATGACTGAACCAAAATAGAAATGCAGACAGTACAGCTTGGACTATTTGAAGCTAGAAATTGTCCAGTTGTTATCAAACAAACATTTACCAATGTTTCTCATATGTGTAAAAGTCTTTAGCAACAATGCTATGAAACTATCAAAACTAGCAGATTACTTGAACATAATTCATCCTGACAAAAAAAGATTTGTCATACTTTCAATCACTTAAGGATAAAATTCTGAAGAGAATTATGGTAGATAATAAGTTTGTTTCATCATTGAAGCAAAATGATGCTGGACTAAGGGCATCATACAACATATTCCTAATCACAGAGTCCAGTGAGCCACACATCATTCTACTGGCTGTCACAGAGGTATTAAACACTGTATTCACAACCCTGCACAATGTTATAAAAAGGATTCCTTTGAGCAATCAAAAATGTATCACAAAATGAGTCATGATGTGGAAAACTATTTGTGTAATCATTTGCAAAAAAATATGTTTTCCCTCCAATTGGATAAATCAACATTACCTGGTAATGAAGGTTTATTGTTGGCATACATTCACTTTGTTCAAGATTAGGAAGTGCATGAAGACCTGCCTTTTGCTAAAACTTTGAAAACTGACACAGAGGTGAATCAATTTTTAAATTTAATGGAGCTATTTTTTAAGGAAACATGATTCCATTAACACATATAATATCTGTTGTGACAGATGGAGCACCAGCTTTGGTTGGTCTGTTATTGCAGTTTCACAAGTAACTGAAACAATACATACCTGAAGTGCTTGAAGTTCACAGCATAATCCACATAGGCAACATTTAGTAACCAAGAACTTTAGTGACAAATTGCATCAATCACTTCAATTTGTTATAACAGCTGTGAACAAAATTCAAAGTAATGCTTTGAACACTAGACTGTTCACTTGATTATTCAAGGAAAGCAATGAAGATCTCTATCAATTGGTTCTCCATACTAAAGTCCACTGGCTTTCAAAATGTTTATATTTGGCAAGATTTATTGCACTTTTTCAATCTGTTTTAGTGTTTTTGGAAGATGAGGATTCCAGTTTGAAAGAAAATTTACTTAGGAGTTAAACAGATATTGCTTATTTAACCAACTTATTTGGCAAATTTAATTATGTTAATTTATAACTGCAAGGAGGCAATTTGAATCAAATCAAATCAAAATCAGTCACATCAGCTTTTGTTGCCAGAGTAATGTTTTTTAAACAAAATATTGCAAGATCTGAGCTTTCCCAGTTCTCTGACTTATTTAAGATAGGCACAATCCAAGAAAAAACATCTTGCTCTTCACTTAGATTTTAAAACTAGGTTTAAAGATATTCTATCATTGGAAATACCAGATTGAATAATAAATCCATAACTACTACTGCAGAACCAAATATAATTTTGCAAGATGAGCTGATAACCAACAGCATGAATAAGAATCTCAAGGTACAATTTAAACAGAGTTATCAAAAGTCTTGGCTGCATCAAGGTATTCCACTTCAGTACACTGGCTCTATGGACTGTTGTACAAAAGTATTTTTTGGCATTTCCATCATCATATCTGGTAGAGAGGCTTCAGTATAGTTTTAGACCTGTTTCAAAACAGACATCAATTACATATCATTGAACATGGAGATTTGAGAATTCAATTTATTAATTTAATATTTGACATAGATAAATTGTCGACAGGTCGCCAGGTGCACCCATCTCATTAAATTCAGTTTTCCAAGCTAACTTATTTGGTATTCTTATTTTTATAATTCTGATTAAAATCTTTTGTTGTTGTAATTTTGTTGATGTTTAATTCTGTCTGAATATGTTGATTTTTTCCACTTCATTTTAAAGTAATTTAATATTCGTACTTATTTTGAATTTACATTTTATTTCACCAAATGTCAAAAATTAAATAAAACTTCGCTCATATTTTTTTGCTTTAATTTTCATTAGCCAGAATTCTATATTAAATGTTACACAAGGTAATGCCACATTCCGTAGTCCTTTTATCTTTTTCAATCATTAATTATAAGTGATTAAAATGAAAAGTTTGATATCTAGTGAAATATTTAATATTGATTATTATACAAATTTATTAATTTGAGTAATGATTAGGGGTCGACAGCTTTAAAAGTTTTTGGTAAAGAGGTCTGTGGCTAAAAAAAGTTTGGGAACTCTTGATCTAAATAATGTCACCATAGTTCTAATATTTGAAATTAAATTTACATGTTTTAAAAATCATTCATAAGATTTTTGTATTTTTTTTTTTCAATGTGTCATAGCATCGGCCGGGACACGAACCCACAACCGTCTGCAACCAACTACTTGCTTGCATGACGGCTGCGATACCTCTCGGCTAACAACGCAAGACATAAGATTTTTGTATTTATGAAGGCATTTTAAAAAAGCAAGTTTTAGTTAAATAATCAAGAAAAATTAAAATTTATTCTTTATTTCTTTTTCTTTTAATTAACGGTAAATGCCTTTTAGTAAATTAATCAGGAAATTCAAAGAAAATGTATGTTTTAAATAAATATACTGCCATCTACTGCACATCACTGAAAACTTTCTGAATTAATGTTTTCCATGTGTCATAGCATCGGCCGGGACGCGAACCCACAACCGTCTGCAACCAACTACTTGCTTGCATGGCGGCTGCGATACCTCTCGGCTAACAACGCAAGACTTAATTTGATTCACAAAAATTGTTAGGTTGGATAATGGCTGGACAACCCTGAAATAATGCATTGTCATGAAAGTCCATTAGATAGAAGTATCTTAAAAATCAGTTACAAGATTTGATCCAGATAAACAAACAAACAAACAGAATTTCTGAATTAAATAAAAGAATTTTTTTAAAATATATATATATATATTGTAAAAAAAAAAAATTAAATAAAAATAATTAAGTTTTTTTCACAGCTGTCTCTTTTTTCATTATCATTTTTACATTTCTAATATTCCAATGCTTATGTTATAGGGTAAACTAAAAAAATTATAATTTATTTTGAAGGATGGCCTTTAAAGTCCAATTATTTTATAATGTGTATATATTATAGAAGCAGCTATACAATAATCAGTCTGTCTATTTTTATTGGGCTTTTTTTTTTTTTCAAAATATTTTTTTTTTCTACGTGCATTTCCTACAATTCATACATTTTTATAGAAAATTAATAGATGTTATAATAGGAAACTGTAATTTCCTTAAAATATTCTTACATTGTTATGCTTTTGTTATTACCAAAATCTAAATAAAAAGAAAAGACTATAATTTCATTTTTTTTTAAAAAAAAACTTAATTAAAAATTTTAAAAATAAATATCAATGAATAATAATATATTGTTCCTTCATATGTCAATTTAACATCCCAAAATTTTCAGTGAAATATTAATTAAAAATTATTTACATTAATTTTTTTGAAAATAAGTTTTAAACTATCTTACTATATACAATATCTATTATAAAAAGTATGTGTATAGTAAATTCTTTTTTTTTTTCAAGTAAGATTTTTTCTATATCCTTTCTAGTCATTAACTATTTCCCTCTTTAAGAAATTTTTTCAATATATGTTACTCTAATTTCTTCTTCATCATCATCATTTTGAATCAATATTGGTCCACTGCAGGATGAAGGTCTTCCAAGTTCAATAATCTCCATTCTCTAACCTCTTTTCTCCACATAACCTCAGCACACTTTCTTATTTTATCCATCTGTCTCCCATATGGCCTCTTATTAGATCTTTTACAATCTCTTAGAATTCAATTTGATTTAACTGTCCATCATTTCTTCTAGAAAAATGTCCAGCCCAACTCCATTTCAGTCTCTTAAATTTTTTCAGTGATATCAGATAACACCTATTTATTCTCTGACCCATGTATTTTGTTTTCGATCTCTTCTTGTTACTCCTAACATACATCTCTCCATATTTCATTGAATGGTCTGAAATCTATGTCTCTCTCTCTTTTGTTAAATATCCAAGTCTCAAATCCATAAGTAAAAACAGTAGTGTCACACAGTGCTAGGGATATTGGATGCGTAGGCACTAGATAAGGATTTTAAGCACAAACCATCTGGCATCTATTGATTACTCTGGCTTTCACTGAGTGACACTACTGTATGGAGAGTTTAGCCTCTGTATAAACAGCTTGTTTAATAGCACATACCAAATGCAGCTAATTCAGGTTTATGCCCCAACAAGTTCTCATAGTGATGAAGTAGTAGAAGATTTTTTATATGGATGTACAAAAGGCTTTTGATCAGAGTAAACAAAATTTTAAAATTGTTATGGAAGACTTTAATGCTAGAATTGGTAAACAAATGAAAGACGAAAGTGCCTTAGGTAATTTTGGTTATGGTAATAGAAATGAGAGAGGAAATAGACTTGTTGAGTTTGCAGAAAAAGAAAAACTTTATATTATGAATTCTTTTTTTGAGAAAAATGTTGAAAGGAAATGGACATGGAAGCATCCAAATGAAGGTACGGCATAATTGGATTATATTTTGACTAACAAGAAATACATATTTCAAGATTGTAATGTTCTTAATAAATTTAACACAGGAAGTGATCATCGATTAGTAAGGTGTAAGATATGTGCTAATGTAAAACTAGAGAGACAAAAATTCTTAAGAAAAACAATATTTACAGTTGATATTCCTAATCTTCAGAAACATTCTAATGAATTTAAATTAGAACTTACAAATCGGTTTCAAGTATTAGTAGATTTTGAACATGATTCAGATTTGAATGAAATTAATATGAAAATAACTGATACACTTTTAAAAACTGCAACAAAGATAGCTGGTAGAAAAAAGCAGCAATTGACCAATAAAATTTCTACTGAGACTAGAGAATTTATGAGGAAAAGAAGGAATATGAAGATATACAAAAATGATGCATTAAAAAGAATTGAATATCTTGAATTTTGTAAAATGGTGTGGAAAAGAGTTGAAAATGATATAAGAAAGTATAACTGTGAACTAGCAAGGAAAGCTGTAGAAGAAAATAAAAGTCTTAAGAATGTAAAACAACATTTTGGAATTGGCAGGAAATTTATATCTGCAATAAGAAAAAAAGATGGAATTATTACTAAAAAGAGAGATGACATCATGAAATTGGTAGAAGATTTTTATCAAGAATTATATAGTAATAAAGAACAAGTACCTCCTATATCTATTACATCTTCTGAATTGCCCAGAATTTTAAATGAAGAAGTGAGACATGCAATTAAATGTATGAAGAAAGGAAAGGCTCCAGGTAATGATGGAATTATAATTGATATATTAAAAGAAGCAGTTGAAGAAATATAATTTTTTTTAGCAAAGTTATATACCAAATGTCTAAATGATAAAGATGTACTGGATGATTGGAAGAATGCAGTAATAATATTAATATTTAAAAAAGGTGATAAAGAAGATATTAGAAATTACAGACCTATCAGCCTTTTATCAGTTTTATATAAAAATTTTACCAAGATAATTACAACTCATCTACAGAGAACATTGGATTTCCACCAACCAAGAGAACAAGCTGGATTTAAAAGTGGTTTTAGTACAGTAGATCATATCCAGGTATTGAGAGAAGTTATAGAAAGGACAAATGAATATGAGTTGTCATTATGTTTTGGATTTGTAGATTATGAAAAGGCATTTGATTCTATAAACATTTCTTCAGTGATTAAAGCATTGGATCATCAAGGTATAGATCCAGGATATTGTCATATTTTAAAGAATATTTATAAAAATGCAACAGCAACAATTAGATTACATAATGATACTGGGAAAGTCAACATTGAGAAAGGTGCAAGACAAGGTGACTCCATATCTCCAAAACTTTTTACAGCAGTGCTGCAAGAAGTATTTTGTGGATTAAAATGGGAAACTAAAGGAATAAAAATAAATGGAGATTATTTAAGTCATTTAGATTTCATAGATGATGTAGATGTTTTTGCAAATAATGCTTCAGAGCTGCAAGAAATGTTGCAGGAGTTATCAGATGAAAGTACGAAAGTAGGACTAAAGATAAATGTTAAAAAGACTAAAGTAATGTTTAATCGATTTGCTCAAAATATGAAAATAAAGATTGATTATGATGAATTAGAAGAAGTTAACAGTTACAAATACCTTGGTCAGATTATTAATACAGATGGAAACATAATGGAGAAAATTAATCATAGAATTAAACTTGGTTGGAGTGCTTTTGGTAAAAATAACTTGATACTAAAAGGAAATATGCCTTTGGGTTTGAAAAGGAAGGTTTTTAACAAATGTGTTTTACCAGTTCTTACTTATGGATCTGAGACTTGAACACTTAATAGAAGAGCAATACAGAGACTTCAGACTACTCAAAGAAGTATGGAAAGATGTATGTTAGGAGTAACAAGAAGAGATCGAAAATGCAATGTATGGGTAAGAGAACATCAGGTGTTAATGACCTCATTGAAAAAATTAAAGGATTGAAGTGGAGTTGGGCTGGACATATTGCTAGAAGAGATGATAATAGATGGACAATTGAAATTTTAAACTGGATTCCAAGAGATTGTAAAAGACCCAGAAAGAGACCACATATGAGATGGATGGATGAAATAAGAAAGGGTGCAGGGGTGATGTGAAGAAGAGAAGCTAAAGATCGGAAAATATGGATTAAACTTGGAGAGACCTTCATCCTGCAGTGGATTGATAATGGTTGATAATGATGATGAAACAGCTTGTGTAAGCATAAAGAGTGGTGATCATGTGATGTTTGACAGTTTAAATTAAGAACTGGTAACACATTTATTAAAAACTTTCATTTCAAACACATAATCATATTTCCTTTTAATATTAAATTATTTCTACTAAAAGTACTCCAACCAAGTTTAATGCTGTGATTAATTTTATCCATTATGTTTCCATCTGTAGTAAAAATTTGACCAAGATATTTGTAGTTGTCTTTTCAACAATGGCTTTTAACTCTTGCAACATTTGTTAAAGCTTTAAAGCATTATTTGAAAAAATAACTACATTATCTGCAAAATATACATGACTTAAATACTCTCCATTTACTTTTATTCTCTTAGCTTTACATTTTAATCCACAGAATACTTGCAAAACTGCTGTAAAAAGATTTGCAGATATGGAGTTATCCTGTCATTGTTAATCTTTTTAGTATGATAATATAATCTAATTGTTGCTGTTGCATTTTTATAAATATTCTTCAGAATATGACAAAATCCTGGGTCTATACTTTCATGAAGAAATGCTTATACAATCAAATACTTTTTCATAATTTACAAATGCAAAGCATAATAACAACTCATATTCATTGATCCTTTTTATAACTTTTCTCAATACTTGGATATGACGAAATATACTAAAACTACTTTTGAATCCAGCTTGTTCTTTTGTTTGGTTAAAATCCAAAGTTATTTGGGTAAGAATTTTATATAGAACTGATAAAAGTCTGATTGGTCTGTAATTTTTAATAATCTTTTTTTAATATTAATATTAATACTGCATTCTTCCAATCATCTAGTTTATCTTTATCATTTAGGCATTTGGTATATAACTGCCAATTTTTTTTCTATTTCTTCTCTTGCTTTTTTTAAGATATCAATTTTAATTTCACCATTACCTGAAGCTTTTATCTTCTTTATAAATTTAATTGCATGTCTCACTTATTCATTTAAAATCCTAGGCAATTCAAAAGATATACTAGTTGTAGGAAATACTTTTTTTTTTTTTTTTTATTGTTACACAACTCTTGATAGAAATCTTCTACATATTTCATAATGTCATCTCTCTTTTTTTTTTTTTTTGGTAATAGTTCCATATTTTTTTAATATTGCAGAAATGAGTTTTTTATTAATACCAAGGTGTTGATTTACACTCTTGAGGCTTTTATTATCTTCTATAGCGTTCCTTGTTAGTTTACATCTATACTTTCTTATATCATTATCATTTCTTTTTCATACCATTTACTAAATTCAAGATACTCAAACCTTTTTAATGAATCATTTTTACATATTTTTATATACTTTCTTTATAAATTGTATTGTCATAATAAAAATTTTACTGATTAACTGCTGCTTTTTTCATGCCAGTTATCTTTGTTGCAGTTTTAAAAAGTGTATCAGCTATCTTTCTAGTGATTTTATTCAAATCTTAATCTTGTTAAAAAGTCATTAATATTTGAAAATTATTAGCAAGTTCTAATTTAAATTCATTGGAATGTTTTTGAAGATTAGGAATATCAACTGTTTTTATTATTTGTCTTAATAATTTTTGTCTGTCTAGTTGTGCATTAACATGTATTTTATATCACAGCAATCATCATCATTTCCTATGTTGAATTTATTAAGAATCTACAATCTTGAAATACATATATTTTGTTAATCAAAATATAATCCAATTCTGCTATACCTTCATTTGGATGCTTCTATGTTCATTTCAAATTAACTTTTTTTTTTCAAAAAAAGAATTCATAATATAAAGTTTTATTTTTTCTGCAAACTCCACAAGTCTATGACCTCTATTACCATAACCAAATTTACTTATAGCACTTTTATCTTTCAATTGTTTATCAATTCTAGCATTATAAGTCTCCATGACAATTTTTAAATGTTGTTTTGTCTGATTGAAAGTCTTTTGCACATTCATATAAAAATCCTCTACTTCATCATCACAATGAGAACTTGTTAGGGCAGAATTCTGATTTATTAGCATTTGATATCTGCCATTAAGTTGAGTAACTCATCTTTCCACTCTGTCTGATACATCATCAATCTCCACAATGTTGTTCTTCCACTTTTTATTTATAATGAATCCTATTCTACTTGTAATTCCAATGTTTGTACCTTTGTAGTACAGTACATATTAGTTTTTTAAATTAATTTTCCATCTCTTCTTCTAACTTCACAAAATCCAATAAGGTCCCATTTAATATAAGACAGTTTTCTCCAAATTCTTGATTTCCCCCCTTTATTTGAAAGTGGTCTGCAATTATAAGTGCCTAAATAAAATGTTGCCATTAAATGGCAGTCTGGGTCCACAACCTGGAGATTCTTAGCACCCTCAGCCTTCATCTGCCAACTGCTGCTTTGGCTGGTGACTTTATAGCCTCATGGGATTAAGGGCTATGGTTTATTTTTGTCTATCATGACTGTAAATATTAGAAAAAAATTCATTTGCACACATATTCATTCTATCATGAGAAAATTCAACCTTGATCAAAGACACATTACTGGTTAAAGTGTGTCGGTGATCAACCCAACCATGTTTGTATATTATATGAATAATCACATAGTAATCATCAGCTGTAATGATAAGAACGTATGGAGCAGACCTTAGGAATTTGCCCTGCTCGATTCCTTTTACGTCCTCCACAAGCAATCAAGGGTCTCCTTTCAGTTAACATCAAATTCCCTTCTACAGCAATTTCTT
Source organism: Epiperipatus broadwayi (assembly GCA_028023455.1). Taxonomy (NCBI): domain Eukaryota; kingdom Metazoa; phylum Onychophora; class Udeonychophora; order Euonychophora; family Peripatidae; genus Epiperipatus; species Epiperipatus broadwayi. Next base: position 237,193 of record JAQFVV010000320.1, read on the forward strand.
TATATTCTTTTGATGTTTCTTATAATTAAAAAGTTGATAAAAGAAAGCATTTTTTATTATTTTTTTAATTTCAAAAACCTGGGTATTCAAAAACATCCTTTCTAATGGAATACATCTCAATAAACAATTAAGAAAAGAAAAAAAGAAAAGGAATTGTAAAAAAAAATGATTATGGTAAATATATGTATTGTGTATATGACGAGCGTGAATAAAATAATCTATTCTCAGAGATGGATCAAGCCAAATGGGGGCCCTAGTAGTAAAAGTTTCAGTGCCCTCAAACTCAAATTAAAAAAAAAAAATTCAAGAAAACTCTCATTCAGTTATTAACAAAAAAGAAAAGTAATCAAAAATTTCATACCCATAACACATTAAATAAATTTACTAAAACACATATTTTTACATGAATTTCCATCTTGCTTTATTTCTTGAAAATTCGTCAATTATTTTTGCAATGTCAATTCGACTTAAAATTTCCTGCTCTATATACGGAATGGCCATATTATTTAATCTTTCTTCTCCCATAGTACTCCTTAAATAATTTTTTTGCACGATTAATTTAAAACAGAAAACGATTTTTCTTCTGACGCATTAGATAAGGGAATTGTTAAAAAAATTTCTATAATATTTCAACATTTGGAAATGTGCAAGACATTTTTTTGGCAGCTCAATAGATGTCTGGTGTGGTTTTTATGGTATCCTCGTTTTTTTTTAGAAATATTAAAAAATAGTCAATTCAGTTTCAAAATTATAAACATTAATGTCATTTTTGTAAATATCCTTAAACTTTATTATCGCGTTCTTTTTTTCTTCTATTGATAAGTTCCAATCAAAAAATAGTCGAAAAGGCTCTACAACAACTTCATAGCTTTGGTGTTATCACATATAATATAAAATGAATTGACTATGAAATTTTCTCTTATTGTAAATTCATGTATAACTTTTTTTGTAAAATAGTTTAAAAGCTACTAAAAAAATTTTTTTTCATGATAATGTTGTTAAGATTTAACAAAGAAAATTCATTTTTACCTGTCTCCAATCAAAATATAATTTAGAAAAAAACTTCTGGAAATAAATCAGTTTCAGGTAAACAGCAAAATTTATTTACAATAATTTTGTCAAAAGCAAAATATTTAAATCAAATTATTATTTTGGGAGGGGTCGAATTTTTTGTGTAATTAAAAATATATATATATTTACTTAATTTGGGCTTATTTATACTATACTTGTTTTACCTCCTGATGTTAAAGTTAGCATCCTGCCAAAACTCAAATAAATTGGTTTCAAAAGCATTTAAATAATCCAGTGTTATAGGAGGGTTGATTGTATACAAAAAAACATAATTTTCCCTGAATCCTAATGAAAAGACATTTTAAGACCTCGGAGCCCTTAGCATTCTGGGGCCCTATGCAGCTGCTTAGTTGCTTACTGCTTAATTCGCCTCTGCCTATTTTAACCTTTTCTTTCAATTACTTTACGGCATTTGTTTTCAAAAACTATTTTTTGAAATAACAATTCTAATACAAAACTTATTTTATAAAATGTAATTATGCAGTAATCATTTATTAAAATTATACCCCCCCCTCTAAATAAACATCCATAAATAAACAACCTCAATATTACCACATATTCTTTTAAATTCATATAAATAAAGATACAATAAAAGTCAAATGCATTTCTGTGCTAATCTCTAGTTTAAAAAATGATGCAGTTGTCCCGGTTTGGCGGGTTCGCTTCCCGGCTGATGCTATGACACGAGAAAAAAAAAAAAAAAATTAATAATAGTCATTATTATATCTGTTTAAAGTGAATGGTGTCAAAGATAAGGGTTGAGTTAATTTGACACTTGTAATTCAAAATGTAATTATAAACAAATACATTTTCCATCTAGCATATTAAGTATTTACTAAAAAAAAATCACATTTTAGAAGCTATTGTATTTTAACTGGATTCTTAATGATCAAATAAATCTAAAACCATTATTGTAAAAAATTGATACTCTTTAAACGTATTTTTGTAACTGTGCTAATGTACATTAATAAATAATTATTGTGCATTACAGTTAAATAACTTTAAAATAAATAATGTATTAAAATAGTATAAGGCTTAATATTTATTTTACAATTATTTGATTATTTTTTTCTTGCTTGGTACAAAGTCAAATTTTTTTGTATTAGAAAATCATATATGATTAGAAACCAAGCTGAAGTCTCCTTTGAAGTCATTTTTCACTACTATAAACCCATTTATTTTATTGCATCTGTTATCTTCTTCCATTCTTTTATTACCAAATCGTTTTTGTAACACTGACATTTTTTTCTATCCCATTTTAAAGTGGCTATTTCTTTTATTCCAAGCCATTTTCTTATATCTCTTGTTTTCATCATAAAAACAAAAAAAAACTCAACCTTTTTCACATCTTTCGTTTCTATTTTTTTCTACTCTCCATATAACATAATTTATATTTTAAAAAATAAATGTTGTACATACTTCTTCACATTTCCACTTAAATTACAAGTTTTTATTTCATTTTGCTCTTTCTTAGTATCCAAAGCTCCTATTATCCTTAATTCAAATAATATACATTTTTTTCTAATCTTATGTATCAATTCATATTCTAAATACGTTTTGTTTCCTATATAACTCTAAACAATTGTTTTTATTCATATTCATTTTCCAATGACTCTAACTCTACTCTCCTTCACTAACTTCTATTTTTTCTACTCCTTATAATTATAAACTTGTAATATAATCTGTACTCATTTATATATTTGTCATATAGATTCATAAATTAAACACGTGACTGTGAACAATGTCACCTGATCAGAGATTTTTTGTGAGTAGACTTCTACAATAAAAAAAAATATTATAATAGAATAAAAACATATTTTTTTAAAAATAAACTTGTGTTTTTACTTTTTCATTCATAAACAGAAATGGTAAAATAAAGAATTTGTACCCTGTAGATAAAACTTTGTGATACTATATAACCAAACTAATAAAGATCTAGTTTTAGCACCTTTTTAATGAATATCTACTGTATTTAAATTAGTATATACTTAATAAACAATATAATTATGTCTAAGGTATGACTAATTTGTTTTAAGACTAAATGATCTCTTGCATTTAAAAGTATTCTAAATCTTTTAATTTTCAAGAAAACAGAGATTAATAAGTAAAATATTCATTTTAATAGTATTAATAATTGCAAGACATGTCATAAAAACCGGCTAACATTGAAACTAATATGTTAGCAAAATCACCCTTACCTTTATTTTGCTATAATATCTTGTAAATACAATTTATCCAAACAACTTTGAACACTTTATAGCAAAATCCTTTGTTGTACATATATATATATGTATCTTATGTTTCAACATATGTACAATAAAGAATTTTGCTAAAAAGTGTTCAAAGTGATTTGGATAAATTGTATTTAATATGTTAGCAATAATTTATTTAAGTCTTACGGTGATATATGGGATTAAGTCACATGCATTATGAAAAATTGCAGAAATGTGTCTTGTAATGATATAGAAGTTTGGGATTTTTTGGCAGTTTAAAATAAAAACTCTCATTTTAGATATAAGGGAGATATCTCAAAACAATTATCATCTAAAGGCAATTGAAAAAAGAACATATTAGTTAATTATGGGTCTGTCAGTTTCCTCTGCTGCTGAATCTTTGTTGTTTACACAATATAATATCAAATATTTTCTTTTTTACTTTAAGTGCTTCTCTAAGATGGTTGTGGCATGTAATTGAGGATATTATGATCATCGCAAATGGTAATTAGCCATTGCTTGCTAATACAATTTCTCTCTAATCTCTAGGCTTTGATTTTTTGGCAAAACATCTGAAAGCATAATGGTAAAGTTGTAGGCTGGAGAGTTATAAGCTTCTGAATTAATAGCCAGCTGAAGAAACTATTAAAAGTTTTTTAATTTAGTCAATTAAAGTTTTTTTAGTATAGTCAATTAAATAAAATTATTGCATTCAACCTGCCATTTGAGTGCTCAATTAACAATATAACTTTTTTAATACAGTTTATCCTAATATTTTATATTCAGGGTTATATAATAAACTTTAAAGAGAAAGGATTCACCTTTTTAACATATACACCATACTGACTTTTATAATAGCTCAATGTTACTGTATTGAGTACAGATGAAACTCAAACCCAAACACAAGATAGAGACTTTATAAAAATAAGAGCAATCTCCTATCTGATTTATATAGGCCAATCTGAAGCATCTTGGTTTGAGAGAGTGAAGATGTTACTCTGTTTACTTTTACATTCATTACTTTCTTACATACATTAACATTAGTGAAATCTCTTGCTTTACTGTGTGTTAATATTATTAATTAATAGAAACTATGTAATGTTCAAATTTATTTACTAAGCACAGATGTTAAAAAGGTGAAATTCTTTCATTTTAATTTCATACGATCTATATGTTTAGTAAATATATTTGAACATTTTTCATATGTCTAAGCAACTTGGAAGAGAGACCAAAAATTGTCTCCTCCCCTACATCTTTGAAGCCACATGGAAGTTGATTGTTATGCCTCCCTAAGGCTAGTCCCTTTTATATCCAGATAGAAAAAGCCTATACTGGAAACAATTAAAAACTGGTTTAAGTGCATCCATTCGGGGTTGACTATTAATTGCCCTCATCCTCTAGCCTATATCTTCGACCATGGATATGAGGACATTGACATCCATTATCAAGGGTCTGATTTACTTATGTAATGCTGTGATTTTTGCATAGACAAAACTTTGATGTCATCTTTGTACATTTTGAGTCATGCAAGCTTAGTCACTTATCTCCAAGATATCAAACCCTGGGACCTTCCCATTGCTCCTATGGATCACTGTAGTCCTCTTAGGTTATGTAATGCAGGATATGTCATTGTTGAACTTTTTTCTTTTTTGAATACCATTTAATGTATCCTATTTTTAATCTTATCATATGAGTTGTAACCAAATTACAGAATAAAATTTCCTATATTTTATAAAAGAAAACTTGGTAAGTATTTAATTATCCTAATATTAGTCTGAAATCATTTATCTCTTCATTCAAATTATTTTAGCTTTTTAAATATAAGCATTAAGTATATACATCTATCATATTCAAATGAATCTTTGGAAGGAAATATTTATTTTTTTAATTAAGTAATTAATAAAATATTCATATCTTTAAAAATACATTTAGCTTGAAAATATTAAAAATTTGTAATTTAAAATTTCAAAAATACTTTATTAGTTTTATAATAAATTGAATATATAATTATATTTCAGTAAATTATATATTTTAAAGTATTTTTGAGCACATTTATATTAAAGCTTTTTTTAAAAAAAATATCTGTCACCAGGTTTTTAGTAGATGATAACTTTAAAGATTCAATGAGGGGTGGGGATGATAAATGAGTCTCTATTCTACTTAAAAGAGAATAAATCAACGGTGTTCTCACTTGAAAGTCTAAAATTTCAAATTATTTTTTCTTATCTTGTAGCTGTACTCATGAGATTGTATAAAATGGGATTTGAAGCATTTATGTAAGATTTTATTGATGTATTTTATTCAAACTACTTTAGATTGACCTGCAAATTCACAGAGGTCTTAGTCTATATTTTGTTACAAGTCATTAACAATTATTCTGTCAAACCACTATTTCTATGTGTACACATTAAATATCATTTATAAGTTTTCTTTTAACTACACATAGCTTTAATATTATGAATAAAGACATCTGGAATGGGTAAATGACTCTAAGATGCATTTGATTCTAAATCAGCACTCTTAAATTTGCTCAGGTCACAAACTCTTTCATTTTTATTATATTTGTCCATTATTCATCCAATTATTACAGTTTAATTTAAAAACATCAAGCTCCCTGCAATCATAATTATGACACTGTTTTTGCAGGTAAATACCTAAGGATTCCCACCAATCATATGTTAGACTAAAAATTATAACATTTTTAGCCTACATATATCTATTATAATGGAATACAACCTAAAGGAATAATTAATTCAACTTCATTTCTTTTTACTAAGCATAATAGCTCATTTGTTCTTAAACTATCCATTTAATCACATAAAAACATTTATAAAAGGTAAGTGATCCCTAAGATACATTAGTTAAAGTTTAAAGAGTATAGATATGGCTTAAAATGGTATTATAATTTCTAACCAAATAAATAATTAGTAATTATCATTAAGGTTTTTCCCATGTATAATATCCTAAATATTCTTATATCTTTCTATTTAATAACATATTTTTTAATCAGATAAATAAAAATATTAAATAAGCAAAATGGTTCCTAAGGTGCATTAATTAAAATTTAAAGTGTATATATGAGTTTAAAATAGTATTACAATTTTTAGCCTAATAAGTAATTAGTAATAATCATTAAGATATTTATCTGGTGAGCATGATTATAATAATTATGAGTATAGAAAGTTTGGTATATTTAGATTAAGTTGTAGTAATTTAATATTTATATAATGTTTTTATTTAGTAATGCACTAAAAACAATATATATATTGTCACCTTTTATTTAGGTCCCTGTATTAAATAATCCAAAATTTTAAATGATAATATATTTGGCATTAAAATCTTAATAAAGTGGCCTTTAAATAAAGATTGTTTTGGAAGCACTGGGAAATCTGCTTAAGTGGAGATGAGATTTCAAACCCAGTCTAGGCTCTGACTAGATTAAAATAACAATCTAAAAGTATTGTTATTAATTGGGAGATAAATATATTGCTATTTTATTATTGTTGAATAGCAATTGAAATAAATAAATAAGTAAATCAAATTTGTAAGTCTTGTAAAATGAATTGTTATAGTAAATTACTTAAGCATAATTTTTTTATGTAGTGAATCTAAAACTGTCTTGAATCATTATGGGTAGTTATTAAAAATGAAGCCAGAGGGGGTAATATTAATTATTCACACTAAGATTATTGGTTTTAATTGCTCCCACAATCCATTGTAAAAACAAGCTATATATGATCTAACCAAGTTGTACGAGGGGTGGATTAAGAAAAAGAGAACTAAACAACAACAACTTCAACTCTGATTTTTTAAAATAAGGAGGAAAAAAGCTAAAAATTAGAAAATTTTGGAATCTAATTGAAGGGGATTATAATATATTAATATCTAAAAATGCTTGAATAAAAAATCTCAAAACCTTGCTATCGTTTAAACACCATTCTTCTATTGATTGATAATTCTTAAAAAGTTATACTGGAGAAAAAATGGAAACCTTTTGCTTCATAATTGTCTACTATAAATATTGCTTCAAACCCAAAAAAATTCAAGAAAAAGTAAGCTTTTACTTTTATTTTGTTCATATGTTTAAAATTTTATCTTTAAAAATGATGCATAAATTATTTATAATTAAACTAAAGAGCTGATAATGTTTGTATTTTCGTGCCCTAGTAAACATAAAGCAGAACATCTGATCGTTTGTAAATTATAATTTCTACAAAATAATTCTAAATACTTTCGAAGAAGAATGCCAAAAGATAAATTAAACAAATAAATTAAAAAAAAGTCATGTTTGAAATCATCTAAATTTTAATAAAGTAAAAGGAAAATGCATAAATTTGTTGTTTATTTTTATTAAGAAGTTAGACTCATCTGCCAGATAGCTATCATGCCAACCTCTTTAATTATAGAAATGGAAAATTACAGATTCATTAAAATACTTAGGATATCATATTTACAATTGGATAACTTCGTCTTAGTATTGTTAAACAGTTATTATTTTGCCAATGGAAATATAATAAAATAAATGTTTACTTTTAAAATTTTATTGGAAAAATATACATCATCGTAATAGTGTTTTAAAATGTTTACAATGCTCAGATTATTTAAAGTTGTTACACATTACTATGCAGAGGGAAAACCAAACCAATAAATAACTTTAAAAAGAAAAGTTAAATATGATAATTGCAATAAAATTTTAAAGTAATTTTCAAGGAAAATCATCTGGAGTAAAATGTAAATAAACTAATTTTAATTACAGTCTACTTGAAATGTATAAATCTTGTCTTACTATGTTCATATTGAATAAATCAATAAATGTCTTTAAAAAGTGTTTTGAAGATTATAATAACTTATAAAGTTATTTAGGAAAATTATCTAGAGAAAAGTAGATAAACCTATCCATTTAAGTATGCTATAATTGGAAGTGTGAATTTTAATTGTCTCATTAATTATTGGTACAGAAACCATTAAATATTTTTTTTTTGCCTTTGGAGAAATATTGAATATTGCCTTATTATATTAGCATCAAACAGGATAATAAAACTATATATATGCATTATCTCATCATAATATCAATTATTATCAGTTCAATTCACAAAGATGAAATAACTTGGACGAATTGTATAAAATTTAATGGAAGAAAATGTTGTTTATTATTTTTTTATAATTGCTGTGTTATGTATATTATTTACGTCATGTGTTATTTGGGAATTTTATTTTTAAACATATATGTTTTATTGTGGCATGAAAAATATATATATTGAGTTAAAAAAAAAAGAAAAAGATGTGTAAAATATATACATCTATTACATGTATTTTTATTTTTTAGTTAAGGGAAAACATGATATTACATGGATCGTTTATCTAGAGAAAGTGAGAGATATTTACTTCTCTCATATTTTTTAAAAACAGATTTTAATGTGTATTATTAAAGAGTGAACATGCAGACATTCTATTAAAGATATTAGAATAATGGAATTATTTTCTTATATAAAAGAAAATTTGATATAAGCCTTTTTCATTTTGTAATTTTGTATAGAAATGAACTTGTCTGCTTTGAATACAAATACAGGTTGGTCTTTATTGCTTAAATATGTTGTGCTCTCTGTAACAAAGGTATCAGTGTCATTTTAAAAGAATTAATGATCATTTGACATATATTTTGGTTTGTCTATTGATACATTAATGATTCTGCATTGTGAAATGGAATATGTATATCTCCAATGTTATTGTTAGTGTTGTTTTACCTTGCTATAATATTGAGACTGATTTGTGATAGTTTTTAGCTGATAGGATGTTCCAATAGAATGGCATCCAATAGATTAATATTAATATTGAGCATGAGTTGATGGAGAGTCACCTATTGCTGATTCCATGAGAGGAAGTTTTGGTAGAGGCTAAGTAGTAATTAATGCTTATTAGTATCAATAATCCTAAGAGAAAGGATATCCATGGTCTGAATTCTATTTTTTCTGTGATGAGGCAAAGCCCACACATGTGTATACCCATAGAGAGGTAGTAGAATTAGCCATATTAGTATACAACTGTCATGTTGTTTTATAGAGCCTCCCTTTTTGGTGTTAAATCCCTCATGATGATATACAGTTAGTTTTTACACCATGTATGGTGAAGTATAGTAGTTCAAAAATTATCTGGCAAGGATAAAATAAGGTTAGATTAAGAAACACTTATCTATCTGTAGTGTTTGATTAATTGTTATAGTGTTTTATTATGTTGTAGGATCTTTATCACTTATAGACAGACCAAACCAAGATCTATTAATGATTGTAGAAATTTTTAGATGTAAAAGTAAGAGATTGCACATGAGCAGTGTGGATTCATCTTCATCAAATAATAATTTAACAATGTATTGGTAAGATCAGTTAGGTATTCAATAATCAGGTTGTGGACATAGATAATGCTTTAGTGACATGTGTGTATTTGACTTTTGATGTTTGTTCTTTAATACACCAAACTTATTTATTTCAAATCTTAATCAGTTAGTAATTGTACAGAATATGATAATTGCCCTTATCATATTCTGATAAAAGAAATGGTTTCAGTATAATGCAACCCTTGATAATTTTTAATTCTAAATTTAAACTTGGTGCATATCCTAAAGTTCTAAATATACTGCTAGTTTTGTAATTTAAGTGCTAGTGCAGCTTAAATAAGTTTCATTAGTTCATTCCTTAAGATAGGCTAAAGAGTAATAAATGATATTCTTAATATCATTGCATAAGTTAGTTGCATTGACTAAGTGTATGGTCAATGGTATATCAAGTATTTTTCCCATTCCCGAATCTATTTTGATGTATTTGTTTTATTTCATGCCATGTCTGTGAATTAAAAAGTTGTAAATAATGTAAATAAAGTTTGTTGTGTTTAAAAATTTATTTAGTTGCCTGTAATCTTATTGCTAAGCACCGTATATACATTATTATTGTTATTGCTATCAACCCATCAGAAGATTATAAATTGAAATCATCATCGACCAATATAGTACTATTAACTATATTATGCTATATCATAATAATTTTGTTAAGCCTTATAATTTATTAGTACATCTAATGCATTATCACACAATAATCAAAATGTTAATAACTTAGAGTACAGATTATTTTAAGTAATAGATTAAAAGATAAATATAATATTGATTTAATTGATTTAGTTAAATACAGGGCTATCATTCACTGATCTTGATCACATGGTTTATAATTATTTGAGAAAAGGAATTTGGTAAGTTATTGTATTTATTTATTAAAAAGGTATTCCTATTTCTTAAATATTAAAGTTATAAGAGTTATTGAGCTCATAAAGTTTATGTGTAACTGCTAAATCTAGTTCTTAATTTGAGTTTATATTGAGAGCTGTTTTGTGCATTAAGTTTGAGTAGTGGCAAAATCCCTCTCACTGACCCAAATATATTGTGTATAATGATTTTGAGTGTTTTAACCCTGAAAAGAATTAGTTGTTAAGTTTCAAGGTAGAACTTAAATTTGTAATAAATTTTATATCTAATCGATTATTATAGTTGGATTTGAAATAAATTACTTTCACTGTTTTATGAAAGTCAACCAAACTTTAAGTTAAATTACTTCTTTTGTTGTAAAAAGTATAGCTTGTTTTAATTTCATGATAAATATTCCGGTTGTGTCAAGCTTGAAATCCCTATTTTTATTTAGCTTATCTTTTTACCATTTAATACCATATTAGTTTATAGTTTAAGATTTCAGTCTCCATCATTACATTGTTCTTCAATTTCATCTTGATCATTCTTTTAGTTATTCATTCTCATTTGACATTAATTCATTATCATAATTGATTAATCATACATTAACTTTTATTCTTTTATCATCTTCATTATTCATTAACTCTTATTCTATCATCATCTTAATCATTCATTATTCTCATACATCTTCGCTCTTTTCTCTTCATTCTTAGACTCATTTCATTCCACCATTTAATTAGTACTTTTTTCCCTCATTTATTTAGTCATCTACATCATAATTTACTTATCATTTCATTTATAAGTTTAATTTCATAATCATTCCAGAGATATAATTATTAGTTATTCATTGGTTTGCTGAACATCAAATTTAACTCATCATATTTTGTTTGTTTGGATTTCAAAGCTGGTTTGACCAGAAGTTATTATCTTGATTAATCACCTGGTGATCTTCAGATCTATAGTTTCATGCTAGCTTTATTCAATACAGGAATCATTTCATTAATTTTACATTTTTGTTTCTTTATGCTTATATTCTTGATAATGAGAGTATGATAGGTTGCATAGGAGAATTTAGTCACTAAAACATGCGGCATGATTCGTTTGTGACCAGTTAGATCAGAGAGAAGATTACAATTGAGATTATGGTGCAACATAGTGAGTGGCTTGATTGATTGATTAAGGATGTAGCTAGGTTATATGGGATTATGGCACCCAGAAATGTGTGGGCCTAACTGTCCAATGATCAGAGGGAAGGTTACAATATATATGTTTCTTTCAATCACAATTTTCATTAGTATACTTAACTTGAAATAAAAATGTGGATAATCCCCAAATTAATTAATTCAATCACTATTATGGATAGGTTCTGCTTTTATTTAAAATTAAACATGACAACCAAATTATGATTGAAGGAAAAAATATTTTTTGGTTTTTAGTGTAGTAAAATAAAACTTTTTATAAAATATTTTATATATATATATTAGATTTTATTTTTAGTACTCTGATATTTTAATGGTCTTCTTACAACTATTTATGTTCAAATTTAAAAACTGAGAATATAAACAATGTCACTATATTTCTAATATCAAAAAATATAATTTGCATGTGTTAAAAATCATGTAAAAGATTTTGATATTTATGAAAGTAGCTTTTTTTTTTAAAAAAATTTTATTTTTTTTTAGTTAAACAATTAGAGAAATAGAGATTACATACTTTTTTATTTTAATTAACTATAAATACTTTTTAATGAATTAGACATAAAATTCAATAAAAATGTATTTTTAAAAAACTATCACCATCAATAGATAGCTGTACATTATTGAAATTTACTGAACCAATAGTAATGAAGTTTGAAATTTGATGCACCAATACTGTTAGTCTAAACAACCCTGAAATATTGCATTATCATGTTGCATTTCACCAATACCTAACACATGTATAAAATTGGAAGAAAATTCATTTGATAGAAGTACCTTAAAAAGCGGTTACAAGATTTGACCCAAATACTGAATGAAGATAATTAAAGCATATGAAAAATTGTAACCTGGACTAAATGAAGACTGCTGGTTTAACATGAAATGTATCTAGGTGATCATTTTTTTTGTAGATGTCATTGTTCAAAAGATCAAAGTATATATAATCAAATGAAGGTTGTAAGTATATTTAAAATATTACACATGTGGAGTTGAATTATTTCATGTGATTATGTTTAATAATAATAGACATATTAATTTAGATCTTTATTTAAAATAATATTATAATTTTCAACCTAACAAATGATTAGTAATAATCATTAAAACATTTAACTGGCAAGAATGGTGTCATACTTATGAATATAGTAAATTTAATACTTTAGATTAGATTATTAATATCACATATGTATACATATTTATTAAAGCATAGGTGCACTCTATATGTCTAATTTTATTTAAGGTATTTTAGTTTCAGAATGCACTGAATAAACTGAATTATGGTTTTCTAGTGACATAATGGTAAATTTTTCACTGGGCTCAATAATATATATATATATATTGAATTAAATGTTTCTATAGATCATTATTATAATAATGAATAAAAGAAATGAGATAAATTCCATGAAATAAACTTTTACCTTTGATATTGCCAAGAAATTATCAATTACTACTAAGTGACCATTCCTTAGGCTACATAAGTTTTTCTCATAAACCTATAATATATATTCATTAAATCTTCACTGTTTTAATTTACAGCTTACTAAATTTGCATACAAGTGCATAAATTAAATAGAACTATTTGAAACTTTTTCAGTTTCAATATAATACTTTTAAGATATTTCATTAATTTATATAAAAGCAGAAAACATTGTATGACCCAAAAATAATTAATAAAAAACTCTATTTACTCTATTCCATTGCAACTATTTATTGTGGTCTGAAATCCTTAATAGAAATTAGATGGCAATGTTTATTAAATATGTAAAAAAGTATAGTGAGAGGATATGTTATGAATCTGTGTATATACAAGAGAATTTTGAAAAATGTATGAATATAGTTAAAGGTCCTGTAAAATTGGCTGGAAAATGGATGTTATTAGATAGCTGGAAAATTTAAGTTAAGTATAATTATAGGTAAATTATAAGTATATATTTATATTAATAATTATCATTCTAATTATGATAAGTTTAAATTATTAAATATAGTTATAATATGTAAAAAAGAGAAAATTAGGAAATTTATAAATAATATTAAAATATAAATATATGATTATATAATGTAAATACATGATTATAATTTATAAGTATAATGTAAAATGAAGCCTATAGATGGAGTTGCTGTAAAATAGAAGGAATTATAATATAATTTTGTGTATTTACATCTTGATAAGGCTCCAATATAAAAGCGAAATCCGGGTTGATAAGGTTTATTAAACAATATTTTTTAAAAAAGTTGTCTTATTAAATAATTTTTATTGAATTATTTTTTAATATATTACGTTGCAAAGACAACATTATGAACAAGTTTTAATTTAAAATTTGATCATTTTTTGATATAATTAGAATTGTATGTAGATTTAATAAACACTTTCTTTTAGCATCTATTGATTAATGAAGCTTACAATAGATAGCAACATGGGATGAGAATTAGCAGAGTTTGCTCTTAAACTAATTTGTATGTTTTTTCATGTACTGTATAGACTATTTGAAGGGAAAATTGATTTACAATAATTTTTAATTGATTTATATTTTTAATGTAAAAAGTGTAAAGCTAATTGATTTCTACAAAATGTTTTTATTTTCAGGATTATTTATTGAACTGTTTTATGACAAATGAAAATGCATTTATATCAGTCAGCTTTTTCCCCAATAAAACGAGTATTAATTATTTAAAAAAAAAAAAATCACCTGAAAAAATAAGTCACCCATCTTAATTCAATTCATTTTTTCCAAGTCTTTCTCTTTTTTTGCTCTACTCTTTTAATACTCATTAAATCCTAATAAATATTCACTATTAAACTATTCTTACTCTACATCACATGATCACCACTTTCTATGCTTTCCCAAGATGTTATGATAGTAGCAAACTCTCCAATCATTGGTGTCATTCAGTGCAAGCCTTAGTAATCTTTTAATATCCATACTGTATGGAGAGTTTGCTACTGCTATTCTCACTCTTATATAATGTATATGTATCTCTAATTTTGTTCAATTTCAATACTCCTAATTGAAATGATCTTATCTATTTTTATTACATAATTTATATATCTTACATAATTACATTTATGAAAAACCAAAAATCATCTAAATCAACTTTATATTTATTGGTTAGCTTAACTTATATATTACAATGGTCCGAAAAAAAGAGGAAGTTGCAGTCTTACTGTATCTGCACTACAAGGGCGCCATCTAGGCATTTGAACCTAGAAAATTTATAGAGTGTGCAGATACACTGTTAAAATCCCACTTTATTTTATATTTAGACCATTAGCCCAAGTCACTAGCTCAGTGGAGATGCAGAGATAATATTTTATAAATTCTTATCTAAGAATAATTTCAATACTACAATAAAAAAAATAAAAGAAGCCACTGCCAGTAATTAACACACAAACATTTATTTACGCACATACATAATCATTTAAAATTTGAGGAATAACATTTATTATTTTAGATTTTAATATTAACTTTTAATTTAAATTATTGTTTTAAAATTTTAAATCATCCACACAGATGAATTTTATATTTATTTTAAGATTATCGAGTATAAATAAACAACACAGATTTGCATTTGAAAAGAAAATATTCTATCCCTTATTTAACCTTAGGTCAAAAGTGTGCAGTCAAACCGGCATCAATCAATCTCACCATACAGTCAGGAATGTACATCTGAACAGTATGGTTAGAGAAGACATTGATTCTTAACCAAACAGGAATGCTACATCTGTCGGCAAGAAGAACATTAAAAAAAACTCCATAGGAAGGGACTGCATTTTCATCTTACTATCCCCTTCCATAGGCAAACAGGGGGTGTCTGTCATATAATGGAGATCCTGCACATAGCGAACCTCATACTACATCTACCAATTACACCAATATATCCAATCCATTGACCTAATTTAACTACAAAACAAATAACCTAAGATTACCCTCCCCTAATTAATTAATATAACTTTACAAATCTATATAGCCATTCATGTTCGACTTAAATTTAACATTTATATAAGTTCGCACAGATGGATTTATAAAAGTTTGTTTTTTAATGTTGAGCATAGATCGACTACATAGATTACATGCTCAAAAGCATTTCAAAATAAACATAAATGATAAAAATATAAAGTCATTGATGTAATTGCAGAGGGAATTCACAAGAAACCCAATGGCATTCATCATAAGATGCCGCATTGACATCAATAACTAAAAAGATATCCGAATAAATACATTTTAGATATTCAATGTAAGATATCATTATTTACCGAATGTCTATATATTCTAATCAAATATGAAAACAAAAACATAATTAAACATGAATGAATCCATGCAAGCATCTATGCCCAACTTAAATTTAATGCATTTAAATAATTTATACAATATTAATATTAATAGAAATAAAATTAAAAAAATGAAAATGATTTTCTTTTTTTTTTAATTTAAATGTATAAAATCTAAACATTAATTATCAATTTGAAATTTGAAAGTCAGATAAGAGTTCATTTTAAAATTTAGGTTCTGAATATTAAAGCTTGCATGAAAGTTCTTAATTATTTTTAAATATTATAGTTCATGTCTTACAGAAGGAGAATCACGGTTCCTGGTGCCAATTCCCATGACATCTCTATGTGAAGTCTGGTCTGTTGTTCTAAAGGAGGCCTAAGCTGGTTCAATCTTGGTATTACAGTCATTTTTATTTGAAATAAGTAAGAAAGAGTGACAAGTGCGTCTTATCGCTCTTCTCACAAAAATCCAGCTGGAATTGTTCTTAATTTCAATATTTTTCCTTTTATAGTACTCCTCCGAATTCAATGAATATCATTTCCTATTGCAATAATTTCCATTATGGTCCGGGCCTTCATTGTTGCTTCCATATTGGACATCTAATTTATTTTTTGTCTCTTATCTATATTTTTCAACTGACCTTTTTTCTATAAGAGCCCCAAGGGCTAGTTTTCTTTTTCAATTAATTTATAAAACAATCATTTCCATTTGCAAAAATATTTTATCTTTTTCTTGTACTTTTTTTTAAATAAGTACATTCAAAAATATATTTTTTTAAAAAGAAAATAATTTTTAAAGTTTTGCATCTGTGCGAATATATATATATGTATATACATTTAACAACTCTTTAATTTTTTAGCTTTTATTTATGAACTTAAGAAAAAAA
This sequence comes from Epiperipatus broadwayi, assembly GCA_028023455.1. Lineage (NCBI taxonomy): Eukaryota > Metazoa > Onychophora > Udeonychophora > Euonychophora > Peripatidae > Epiperipatus > Epiperipatus broadwayi. The sequence goes on from JAQFVV010000320.1 coordinate 254,055, forward strand.
ATTTATTTTAATTTTAAATTAATGTAACAGCATATACCATTACAATATATTGAGACCATTATGTGTTTAATGGCATACATCTGCATAGTAGTGGTTATATATATATAAATTTGAAAGGAAAAATAGAAATAAACACAATTTCTTTAAGTAGATATTTTCTATATTACACTGGAATAACAGTTAAAAATTAAATAATTTTGAATTTATTTTTTTTTATTATAAATTAAACATTTAAAAATGATTAATTAATATTTTATTAATTCTGATTTTGAAATTAAAACAAGCATGTTTTTCTGTTACAATAGATATATTGGTAATTATAAAATTTCATTATCTATTTTAATTAAATTAAATTCTTTTTAAATTAAAGCTTATATAATATATTTTAATAAAGGTCCTACAGGATTGTTTTTGAAAGGATTAAGTTAAATTGGAAAGAATCATTAACTTCCTTCAATCAAGATAGAGAAGGCATATTTTTAATTACTGTGGAGTGTTTTATCATGACTATAAAGATGTTGGAAAAAAGATTAAAGAGTTATTACAGTTTTACAGATGATGACAAGATTACTACTATCATGAAGATATAATTGAAGGCAAAACAGTGGACCCAGCTGTTTCTACTAGTAAAGCAATAGTAGGGTTTTGGATTCACATGGAAGTAAATGACCTGCTTTCTGTGCTCTCCATAGTCGATATATACATGTATTAGATAATATAGAGACTGAAGGAAGATCACTGCAAGTCAAGTTAGATGGATTATACCTTTCCTGATGATGACAAAAAGCCAGTCTACTAGTTAAAAGGGACTAGCTTACTCAGAGGATCCATCATATTGCTGAAGAATTAGTTTATATGTATACTGTTTTATCTTTATTCAGAGGGAAACAGATAGGGCTATTGTGTTATATATGTATATAAAGTATAGCTGGTGAGAAAATTTATTTTTTGAGTAAATAACATTATTCAACAAAAAATGAGATGCAATTTTTAGTATATTTTATTTAAAAAAAAAAAAATTTCTAAATTAGAAAATTAAAGAACTTGCTGGAGCATTGTTTTTAAAAGACTTTTGTAATGAATCAAGAATAACCTGTTAAAAAAAAAAAACTTTTATGAAAGACTGTCAAAGAATTAATGTTACTTTTTTTTAGAAAAAGGAATTTTTTTAAAAAAAAAACAAGAAGCTATTTTAATAGCTTTAATTCATCTCATCTATATTTTTATGTATACACACATTATATGTGTGCATTTATGTAAAAAATATATTTTTATAAGGTTATTATTTTGACAAAGTAAAATATCATATGTCAGTGTGTGCATGTATTTCCATGAGTACCCATATATATATATATATGTGTGTGTGAAAGCAGTCATTATATATGTATCAGTAAAATGTGATAACTTATTTTTTTTATCATTATATGACAATTCCAATATGTTACGGCATGTCCGAATGCTTACATAGATGAGTGTCATGTAGACACATATATATTAAATCAGTCATTATGTATTATAAAAATGAATTTCATTTATAGGTTTATGACAATTTAAATATACTGATAAATTATTATACTGTATGTCTGTGTATTTATATATTAGTATGGTTCATGTAAACCTATTGAGGTATTTGTAAATTACAATGTGATAGATAATTGTATATTAATCAACATCAGAATGCTGAATTTGTATTTATGATATACTCAGAAGACTTTAATTTCATTTTAATTGTTATTAATAAATTTATATTTTCATTGTTAAAATTATTCCAGTGAATTTAATTAATCCTAAATAGACTTAAAATAGAAAATATTATATGAGTAGGATTATCTCTTGCACACAGTATGTTATAGAGCTGTTGTTCTGTGAGTTAAATTCATGCATAATGGTATGTTATATAAAAGGGGTTTATATTTAGTTGTTATGGACATCCAGTTAATGATGATTCTGGATAGGTGCAATGGGGATATTCTTTAAAGTCTATGCACTACATTTTATTTAGTTTAGTATTTATTAGAAATTAAGTTTATAGTTGGCCAGTACAATTAAAGGTACTAAGTGGCCAAAAAATTGATGATGATCAGCATGTTTTAGTATCCCAACATTATTGTTTTATTATTATGTATTCTGATGGACTAGCACTTAAGTTTGTGCACTCATGTTATTATGTTATATTACTGTCCTAAGTTTGTCAAGAGCTAAATAATTAGCCTGTTCTACAGTAAACCCATTTCAAATCCAGTCATAAGATTGACTGTTGAATTTTATTGTTGATCATTCATGATGGTGAATGATTATTACTTTTTGATAATGCTGGTGAACTTATAGCTACTTAGTAGTGTGTTGATTTTTAATGCTCCTCATATTCATGCTCATTTTTTGTATATTTAAATTTCTATTTTGACTTGATGATGATGGTTTTCCACCACCCCAGGTTTACCTTCAAAGACTCCATACTGTTACAATATATATATATATTAAAAGCCTAAAGTTAAACTAGTCAATACCAAATTCACAACTCAACCACAATATTCAAATATATATATTGTAAAAATATTTTTTTTTTTTTTAAATTTAAAAAAAAAAAAAAAAAAATAAAAATTTTTATTTTTTATTAAGAAAAAAAAAAAATAAAAAAATAAAAAAATTATATATAAATATATATTTTTTATGTTTTTTAATATATAAAAAAAAAAAAAAAAAAAAAAAAAAAAAAAATATAATAATATAAAATATAATAAAAAAAAAAAAATAATAAAAAATAAAAAAAAAAATATATTTTAAGATGTATTTAATTGTGTGGTGGGTGAGATATTGCAAATAACTATAGATAAACAAGTCTTTAATTTTCTGTCAAAAAGAAAATTGCTTTGACAGTAAATAATTACTTTTAAGCAAAAGAATAAAATCGTTAAAGAAAGTTCATATTTACCCGTCTACTTTTTACTTCTTATTAATTCCTGAATTTGAATTTTAGACTTTTTCTTTGTCCCACACCAAAAAAAGTTATTGAGATACTTTTAAGATAATTGAATAATTGACTTTTTGTTTCTTAATTCCATTATTATTCCTTTGATTGGCTTCCTTCTACATTTAAAAAAGTTATTATAAGTATTTGAATAAGTAGTACGTGGATTTGTTGTTTTCTTCTTTAAAAAAATAATTGTGTCGATTTAGATGATTGAGGTAAATAAAAAAATTTGATTTATGGCTTCAAATTGGTTTAATATTTATAAATTTTTTTTCTTCTATTTCTTTCTCCATTCATTGGAAGGTATGAGTTTATAGAGGAACTAAAATAAAGATTCATATAGTTGTGTGGTTGGGTTAAATCTATATTTTGTTGGTTATTACTGATAATACTTTAGAGATAGAATTTTGCTCTTTTGTATTATGGAAGAAAATTTTGATGAGAGGTAGTCTTATGTAAAATAGTTATATATTTTTATAATTATTCTATTATAATAAATTAATTTGTTCCATTTCTCTCCTCTTTTTAATATTGTGAAATTGTTTATATAAATTTATTTGTTTTTTTTTTTTTAAGAGTGGAAAAAATTAATTTTTTTTTTTAAAAAAATTAGTATTTCTGTTAGATATAAAGAAGAAGAGTTGAGTTAATTATATAATAATTTATGTATTCTTAAAAAATTTATGACTGACTGATATCTCTTAAAAATTTATGTTATGATTAAAAAAATTGTTTAATTTTATATGAATTTAAAGAAAAAAATTGGAAATTTTATTTAAAAAAATAAATTAAATTTGAATAATAATTATAATTGAGTTATTATAAACTTTTTGTAAAAATATTAAGATAGTAAAAATTCTATAGTGAATAAGTTAAAAATTTTGTGTTTGTAAGATTATTATTGTGTTGTAATTTTTTTATCTCTTATTTAAATTTAATTGTTTATTTTTTTGTTTTTTTTTAATGAAGTTATATTTATTTTTTATATAAAAATATTATTATAAATAAAGATATAAATTATTATTAAATAATTAATATATATATATATAATCTAAAACACAACCAATGGTTTCACTGCTACAAGCAGATTTTGCAAGTGTAAAGAAGTCTGCTTGTAGCAGTGAAACCATTGGTTATGTTTTAGAGCACATAATTTTTTGGCTAGTCTGGTTGAATTGTGAATTTGAGGTAATTTTGATTATATATATATATATATATATTGTGAGAGTACGTAAAACTACTCACATACATGCATATATGTATTATCCTTTTACATTCAAATACATATCTATATACAGATATATAACTTAAAAGTTAAACTATAAAAACATTGATAAAATCCATTTAAATAAATAGTTGTTTTAAATTAAAATAAATATTTTAATTTTATTAAATCATTTATATATATATATAAAATCATTTATATATATATATATATACAATGATTATTTAAAATATTTATTAAGTTAACTAACATCACTAACCAAGATGTAAACTTAGAGATAACCTTAAGTCAAAGTTACATCTTAACTAAACACAAAGGAAATAAAAATTTGAATTCAATTATATAATTATTGAATATAATAATTTCAACAATGATCAAATATGAACTGGAAGTCGATTCTACTATAAAAGCTGGATCAAATAATTTTCAAATTAATTCTATCTTTTGCCAATGAATTAGCCACTACACATAGTCATTTTGCTGTGTTCTAATTCTGAACATATTAAAGATGATCAATAGTTTGAATGAATTTTCTTATTGATAAAATTTTATTAGAAAAAAACTCTAATCTCACTCAATAAAAAAAGTAAATAAATTACTCTTTAGTATCATTAATTGTAATTTCAAAATGAAATTATATATATATTTTGATTAATTAGAGAAACTCATAAGATCATTCTAAACTAGAATTCTAAAGAAGATAAATTTCATTAAAAAACATTTATATATTTAAATTGAATTTTAAAAAGTTAATAAGTATAGGAAATGCATCGGAGCAAAAACCACTTGCCATAGGATGAAATGCTATTGTTTTAACTGTAAATAATGTAACTATTTATTCCTACAGAAATGCCTAAAGTATATGCATACTTCATCTATATAATTTAAAATGAAACTTCAATTGATAAGTGAAATAATTTGTGGAAGATGTCAACATCATGTGAGAGGAAGAATTTTGAACAATGGACTATTCTGGGTGCCTCATTGATGGTTAATAACCAAAGATTAATGAACTTTATCCTTAATGAACATTATTAATCTCATTATGGAAAGGAATAGAATAATACCATCAAACTTTAATGTATCACATTATCTTTATGTGTTATCAGTTTCTGTAATTTTATTTCCTTTGCTTATAAAATCCATTTACATTGAAGTAATACATTTAAAAAAGTTATTAGATAAAGAGAAATGAAAAGATCATTGAGTTAAATATTTTTTTTATTTAATAAAGTTTAGGTCTTCCCTATAAATCGACTTCACCATGGTAAAAATAAACTTAATATGAGGGTAAGATTGTATGCTATTTTCACAATTTTTTTATGAATTAATAAAGATAAATACATAATTGCTTTGTGAAAGGATTTAAGAATTATTGATGAATTAAAACTGCAAAAGAAATACAGTCATTTTCTGATCATGGTTATTTTAGTTTAATAATTTCCAAAATGGGAAACACTACCTCTTGTGAATGTTAAAACAATCCAGAAGGTTTAGCAGCTTTTGGGTGCAGTTGTAAGTCATTAAATAAAAATAAAAAGATAGTGGAAAACACACAAAAAAAAAAAAAAGAAGAGAAGATTTGAAAAAAAACAACAACATACATTTCATTTGTTGAGGAACAGAGAGTTAAAGTTTTAGTGCTAATTTTTATTTATCAAACAAACATACAAAATGCAAGTTATATTTGATTAGAAATCATGTCTACTGACAGATTATAATAAAAAATTGTTGGCAAATAAGCTTGCTGTGTATTGTCTGCAATTCCAGCATGCATTAGCAGAAACATGTGCCATTAATGTCTTGTTTTTAGCATGATTCTATAAATAGATAATATATGAAATCTATGACAAACAGTTAATAATAGTCTATAAGTATGTAAAAATGTTAATTAATATTCAATATAAATAATAATTAAAAAAGCAAGTCATATATAATGTGACATTATTTTTATAAACTTGTAATTACAAAAATGCAATTCAATATCTTTGGTATTTATGGATTTACATCATATATAAAATAAATTATATTATTATTACTTCAACGAACTAAAATTTCCATATGTGCATTTTTATACATTTTCTTATGTGTCTACTACATGTTTCCATGTTTTATAGTGCTTTGGTTGCTATAATAGATATTTGTCATATTTTTTATTACAATATTAATAAAATCAATGAAATGATTCATAAAAAAGTGTTACCCATTAATATTTATTTATATCTATAGAATTTTTATGTGTTAATTATTAAATAAATCATGGTTAATAAGAAAAAACTATTTAAATAAGGACAAACTAAATTAAAATTAATAACTGATTTTTAAATTCATATTGATATATATTTTAAAAATTAATTATTTCTTGACGAACTTGGTTTGATTTTTGACAACTTAATATCAAATACATATATCAATACTGAGCAAAAAAAAACAATACCCACTTTAATTATTTTATTAATATTTTATAAAGTTTGTTTTTTGCCATCTTACCAAAAAACCAGTTTTTATCTGATATTGTGGGAGCTATTCTTTAACACAAATATTGAAAAAAAAAATTGATTCCAGTAAAAAAAATTGCACTTTTTCAATTATATAAATTGTTGTTATACTCTGTCTAAACACATAATTTTTATTTTTTTAGATAATATTATAGCTGAATATGTATATATATGTTATATAATGAGCATGCCAATAGCTCTTACCAAGCTTTTCAGAACAACCCTATTCCCAGATTGTTTTCTAGCTCTGGCTTTCATCAGTGAGGTGCTAGGATATTCAAGCATTAGATTTAAAATACTAGGTCCAGCCCAGCACTTTATCTAATGTTTAACTATTAAGTAGAAAATCTGAAATAGTATTTAAAGAAAAAGAAATCTTTCTAAGTAATATCTTATCAGTTTCAACTGATGATGCAGTGGAATGAATGGCACTGCAGGAATTTTCTTTCATATTTTTAAAAAAAATTCTGAATATATTTGCTGTATATTGTGTCATTCGTCATCAACATTTAATTAATTCTGATATGAAGATAGTAATTCTTCACACATGCACTATACTTTAACATTCAATGAGTGATGTTAAATACTAGTAAACTCTCGATCCAAGTATAGCCTCCTAATATTAACATGTAGTAGATTTCAATATTTCACAAGTGAGTAATGTAATATATTCATGCTTTGGTCCAAAATGCTTAAAATTAGCCTATATAATTGCACATAGATACAAAAGATAAGATGGCAATTCTTATCTTTTCAAAGTCTTTATTTTGTGACTTGAATAAAGAGTTTACTAGTATTTAACATTGCTAATTGAATATTAAAGTACAGTTTATGTGTGAAGAATGATTACCTTCATATCAGAATTACAATTTGACCCTGTGTAAGTAAAAAAATTCTAGATTATTAACATTTAATTACTAAAACTCTGAATATACACCTACATAGGAGCACTATATTTTACTATTAAAATAATAAACAAAAGTAGAAGCAGTTCACTGAATGATAAATTGTTTGGACAACTTTGTATCGAAAACAAAAAATTAATTGTTTGTTGTTTCATACAGTTGATTGTCAGCTAGCAAAAATTCCTATTTGGATAAATTCTTTGATTCAGTGCTAAAATTTAACAAAAACGATACTTTATGAACTAACTTGATTGATTCCAAAAATGATATAACTTATGTGGAAGATTTTTTAAATAAATTTCATGAAGCAAATTTACATCTGCACAGCAATAATCTGAATTTAATTGAAACAAAATTTCTCATTTACATATTAGTATCAAAACTTTTGTGTCAAATAAATTTAGGATGAAAAGAATTCAACCAATTTCCAAATTCTCACTCAAGTTTAAACACGGAAGAAACTCCAAAATTATAAAAAGAACTGTTAGAAGCAGTATTAAATTTATTTTTAAGTTTGTAGATGTAATGTATATTAAACATTGATATTTTTACATTGCTTTTATATGTACCAAAATATATGTTCTTTCTTGCACTTTTAAATTATGCATTTAGAATATAATGTACTGTTAATTTTAAAAAGAAAAAGAAAGAATCACTATTTTACTAAATTTAATGTACACATCTATTGCTTCCACAATGTACTTTTTTCATTAAGCTATATTTTAAATATATATGCAATTCAATGTTTACAATTAAAATATGTTAAATCTGATATATATATACACACACACAGAATTCTAGAAACTTTTGATTCGAATTAATATAATAAAAGTCTAGCATTACTATTCTTCAGCATTGTTTTGAATTTGATTTATTTGATCTTAATTTTCATACTTTCCAATTTCAAAATCCTATTATTGTCCTAAATTTAAATTGATTTATAAAAATAGCTATTCAATATTGTATTATATTTTTATAGCACTTCAATATTATTACTAATGTGTTCGTTCATGTTAGTCTGCCTATTATTAATAAGTAAACCAATAATAACTCTGATTCTAATCATGTGATAAATTCTTTATTATGCAAACACTATATATTTACATATGAAAAAGATAAAGTCCAATAGAATAAATAAATACAATGACACTTTTATCCAGGACATGACATAATTTCCTACACCTTCCAGTTACTTTCTTGGGTTTTAAAATCTGAACCATAAAAAATCATATTAATTTTTATATAACTATTGACAATTCAAGATTTCAATAGAGTTGTTTATATATATATATATATATATATATTGTATTGATAACTATGCTTAGAGCAGCCAACTGGTGATATGGATAAGCAATTTGAAAAGCAAATGCTAGTTTTAGAGTAATTTGTTAAATAAATAATCAACAATTATATAGCAGTAACAGTGAAGAATAGTATTTGGGGTTTAATATATATAAGTCACCACAATACAGGTATTAACAATCATTTGTTTTGACAACCGTGTGCACATCTTTGGGGTTTGATATATATAAATAACTGCAATATAGGTATTAACAACCACTTGCTTCAACAACCATACATCCCAAGCTTTGAACATTGGGGAGCATGTTCTCAAAGCTATGGGGGTTTTCTTTCTGTGAATCATATGTGTGGCTTTAATACTATATAATTATTAGTATCTGTTATATAAAACAAAAGATATTGTGACAGTACACTAATTAGATATAATTAACTCATGTATTTTTAGAAAATAGAAAAGCATTATGTCCAATATTTGTTTTAGTATGTGCATAAAATAATAATCAGACAAATTAATAAATAAAAAAATAATTTATTAATAAAAAAATAAATTAAAAAGATATATCAATAGAGTATTATTTGTAAATTCCCTCTTGAATTCTTCTCATATTGGATATCAGATCAGAAGTTTAAATCTTTTATATCTCTTAACTGTTCATTATAACTTCTCACAGCTGTATATGAAAAAAATTATTCATTTCAATGTAAGTTTTATAGAAATAGTTTCATTCATATTATTCTTGGTAAGTTATAACATAGTTTGCTTCATAAATAATTCAAATTTAAAGATTTTATTATTCTTGTTCATTCATGAACAAAATATGATGTCTTATTTGACAATCTAAATTTTCAGTTTTCATTTTATATTTTTATAGCAATATGTCTTTATTTATTCATCTTGAATATTCAAAAACACTATAAACATTAAAGCTTCTTTTTTACAGTATCTTACTGTTTTGTCTTGAATGCCTTTCTTCCTCCTTTGAATATGTTCTTTTAATTATTATCACACAAATCTTGAATATAGTTATACATAGTGTTAGTATTTTATTTTGCTTGAAACAAAAGAACTTTTTTGGCAATTTATCTACAAAATTCTGTTTCTTTCCCTCTCTAGTAGATACTAATAATTTACAGGGAAAACATCGGACAATCTACTGAGTATAAGAGCTGATGTGCTACTTGATTTGCTCTAGTGCTTCATATTAAAAGAATATTCAAATATAATGAGTATTTTCATAACTTTTAATGAATCCAATAATTAAAAATTGATGTATAACTTTTTACTTGATAGTTTCTCCTCCACTTCTTCAAATAAGAGCATAAGAGTGAGATCCACTCATCTCCTTTACATATTATTGATTTCATTAACATATAAAATCTTTTTCCTTTATTTATAAATTTTTGGAATTGTCTCTAAAAATTTAGTTAAAGGAATATATCTACATGTACTTACTGAATAAATAAAATCTTTATTCACATAATCATTTTCTGTGCTTGAATATTTCATTCCTCATTTGTTTATTTCAATTTTATATGTATGCATAAGGAAGCACGCACATTGTTTGACAAAATATACTCACAATGTAACTTTGGCATTGCTATGACAATGTCTACACATGCCCTTCTTTTAAAAGTAGACAATGGGACTGTGAAATATTCCATTTCTCTTTTTAATAACAAAGCTCAATTAATTTAATTGCAATTTTTTTTTTGACATTTATGTCAAATAAAATTTTTAAATTAGAGACATTCTTGATTTTTTTCCATAAGCTGGTAATTTCTAATATTAATTATTTAATATTTTTTTAAGTGTCACTTCCTTAGGATTGACATATTTAGTTTTGACATTTTGTTTATTTTTACAAAACCATTGTACTTTTCTTTTATTCATGATCATTATTCTTTTCAAACAGATACAAGGTCAACAGGGAATAAGCCATCCTTTATTTTTGTAAATGTAAGTTTTACTTCTCTATATATATGATGACTTAATCCATACACTATTTTTTCCAACTTGGATTAAAAAATTTATATTGCTCTTCTTTAGAGTTTTAGTTTTTTTTTTGTTTACCAACTGCAGAATTTAACAATCTGACTGTAGCAATTCATTGGTTGAAACTCAGACTAATTTTAGAGTGTTTTACTAATTTTTAATTGCCTCTTAATTCTTAGTCTTTTTATAGGCTTTATCATATGAACAATTTTATTTTTAACTTTCTTCAAATGTTCTTCTTTATCAATATTCAGGAAAGAGATTTTATTTTCTTGTCTAATAATAAAAATCTCAAAATGTTTTTGAAACAGTAAATTGTGGCATTTTTTTATATCTCTCATTATTTTTGTAGATGCTTGGATTAGCACTTTGTGTTCCTTAGTATCTTTACAAAAGTGATCCATATCTAAACTCGATACGTTAATGGTGTCTTTTATTACCACACTTGATTTTATAAGTATGGCTTCTGTTATAGGTATTTTTTCTTTTGACATTTTCAATTTCCATTATATTGATGATGACTTTTTTAGATTCATCTTTATGGGGTGTATCATTTTTCATAACTTCAGAAGGATATCATCTGTAACTTCTTTAATATTTTCATGAGTAACTGCAAAGTTTTTCTTCATTTTTAAAGCCATTCTTCATGTTGCTGTCATATTTTTTTTCTAAAATTTTTCTGACATTTATTTCTTCATGGCCTTTTTCATTTCCTCTTGGTTTTTTCTCTTTTTTTAAATTATATTTTCTGTCATTTTCTTCTTTAATTGCTGCTAGCAATATTTCCAATGTGAATGTGATTGCTGCTGGCTTTTGCTCTTATAGCATTGACACAATTCCTCTTCAATCATTGACTCAGCTGCCATTGGTCATATTTCTACAGTACTAGGTGAATCCATCATTATTTATTGTTCACTTTTTTTTTTAGACTTATCTTTATACAGATATTTAACAATTTTTAATTTGTTATTTTTGCTATTATTTTATGAATTAAAAGCAACATCATTCTGTATTCACATACAGCATTATCCAGATCTCTGCTCATTCAACTTTAATATTGCCTCTTAATTTCTGGTTTTTTGACAAAAAATGTTCCTTTTATTTTTTACATATATATACCACACACATTCATCTTGCAACCTTATTTATCAGAATAGAATCTTCAATCTGAACATGTTGGTGCCGATTTATATAGTAGTAACTATGTGCAGAGTAGCCAACTTGTGAGGTCCCTATTGTCATTTTTCAGGTGCATGGTCTTAAGGTTATAGCCTTGATATATATTACTTTATGTAATGAATATTTGTTTTACAAATTTAATTATTTAAGTAATCCATGATAAAATTAATGAGTAGTATTTGGAATTTGATATATATATATATATATATATATATATATCAAATATCCAAATATAAATATATATATATATATATATATATATATATATATATATAAATCACCACAATACAGGTATTAATAATCATTTGCTTTGACTACTGTACATTCCAAACTTTGCACATTGGAAAGCATATTCTCAGAACTATAGTGGTTATTTCTATCTGAGTGTCATCTGTGTGGCATCAATACTATATAATCATTACTATGTGTTAAATAAAACAACAGGTATTGTGACAGTACATTAATTACATATAATTAACTCATGTATTTCTAGAAAAAGCATTATGTTCAATACTTGCTTTACTTTTAAAATTAACTTTTAATTGGCCTTTAAATTGGTTAAAAGTTTAACATATTGGATAGTTTGAGAAAAAAAATTAGTTAACAATATACATGGATAATACAAAGTTTATGTGATTTTCAATTTAATTGTATTACATAGTCAAATAGAAAAAGAAATTGTATATATGTTTGTAATAATAATTAATATATATATATATATATATATATATTATATTATTATTATAAATATATATATATATATATATATATATATATTAGAATCACACTCCCAATACATACCTATATCACTTGTCTATTGATATTATTGGTTAATTGCTTAATATTATGAAGAAGAGAAAAGAGTCACAAGACTCCATGTGGCATGTTAGATATAGCAGGCACCTTATCTCTGTTTTTGATTTTAGATATCTTGATTGTAAAACAGGGGTTGCAATTTTTTGGATATAGGGTTAAAATAAAATGGCATCTCTAATGGAGGGGGAAACGCCAAGCTACATACTATCTATGAGGCCAGTGATTGATGAAATATGTGATTTAGAAATTGATTCAATAATGTTTCTATATACAAAAAGGACTGGACATTTGAATAAAAGGTGATGAATTGTTTCTTCTGATTTATGACAGAGTAAACAAATAGAGTCAATGTTAGCATATATCATTCTTTGTGACAAATAGTGATTAGTAATAAGGAAATATAGGAATTTCAGTTCTAGATGCCAAAATTTGAATTTTGAAATGATTTATTTACTACTGAGGTTAAGCAAAGACAGTGATTGAGATTTGATTTGTATTAAAAGTCAGGGTATCTAATAAATTATTTTCCCTGAAATGGAATGTTAATTCAGGTCCAGATGAGAAGCAACACATTTGATAAGATATTAAAAAACTTATCACCACTGGGTAGTGGTATATCATTAGGGGGTAATGCAGACAAATTTTATACCATCAGGATACACTGATAAAAATTTAAATATTGAGTTAAATGATGAGATTAAAAAAAAACTTATCACCACTGGGAATTGGTTAATCATTAGGGGGTAATGCAGACAAATTTTATAACATCAGGATACACTGATAAAAATTTAAATATCGAGTTAAATGATCTATGTTATATGCCTTCCCAGTAAATTATTTTCCCTGAAATGGACTGTTGATTCAGGTCAAGATTAGAAGCAACACATTTGATAAAAGATTGAAAAAACTTACCACCACTGGGCAGTGGTTTATCAGTAGAGGTAATGCAGACAAATTGTATAGCATCAGGATACATGGATACAAATTTAATTATTGAGTTAAATGAGCTCTAAAAGAAAAAGATATGAATTGAGTGGAATGAGAGGCCATTATTTTTGGCATGGCTATTCAGTGTTCTAACACTGATGATCACTGCTTCTTTTTATTCCAAATTAATTTAGAACAAAGTGAATTTATCTTCCTCTTAAATGCATTGGTGAATCTAATGATTGGCATATAGTAATATTTGGAAATATTAAGATGTTAATTAGGGAGATTTTTTGCATAAGAGCCAGATATGCTTTGGAGAGGGAGTTAATATTTTTTTTCAATAGATGAGAGCAGAGAGTTTACATTCTTATGGCATTTATTGACTTTGTGAGAGTGCATAAAGAGAGATAAGACACCCTTGCCATAGAGTATATTCCATGTGGATGATTTATTAAGGTTAAATTGGAGTTTAAAATGAGAATTGTACCCTTCAAGAATAGAGATAAGATTGTAGATATTTCTTGGAGGGGAGGAAGATGACAAGATTATTCATAAAAGTTATATGTTTGATAGCCCTACTAATCATTGGAAAATGAATGCCAGGTAGTTTCTCTTCTGTTTCAAGAAGGAGCAGATTAATATAGGTAATGAAAAAGAATCCACACAATGGTGACCCTTGCAGAATAGAGTTAAAAGGCTTAAAGCCTGAGGATACTTTGCCACTGATAGTAGTAGAAATTTATCTGCTAATAGATTAGCTAATATGTAGAGAATAGGAATATGTATGTTATGAGACTAATAATTCAATGAGAGAGTCAATGGGTACAGAATTAAAGGCAGATGAAATGTCTACTTGTATCACAATTGGGACAGTTTTGTTTGAAGTTCTGACATAAACAATTATAATTCTGCATAACATGATGATATCAGAGATGAAAGTTCCCTTCTTTGCATATTGGTATTCTGAAATTGAAGGGAGTATAATAGGTTAAATCTTATATTTTATGATAGATTCAATAACTTTTATAAGCAAAGGAGTCATAGAAATAGACCAAAGTTTATTTAGTGGGAAAGGAAGTGTATTCATCTTAAGGAATGGAACTAATGATACTGGGTATAATCCATCAATATGATGAATTTGTTTAGCAAAATAGTTAAGTAAATTTATGGTAATAGATAATGTGAAATTTCTAATATGCCAAAGAAGATATTTAGGAATGACCTGTGGCCCAATATGAATGCACTATCAGGGAGGGATTTTAGCTTAATTGTAATGTTAGGCTTTGTGATGCCATGATTAGCATGATTGGTACCAAAGATATTTGTATCATATTGAGCCCTAAGCGAGAATAGTAAGAATTGAAGAGGGAACAGATTTTTTATAGGAAACAGCCCAGAGAATGTAGCCCCTTGACCAATTATGGGGTTGAGCCAGAAAGATTTTTGCTTTTTTTTTGGGGGGGGGGGGTAGATAGGTATTCAGCTAAACAAATTGAGTATGCTTGTATTGCTGCTTAAGGGTCATAATAGATTATATAGAAGCAGGATCACTCAAAGTATACTTTAATTTGAAGTTAATGACCTCAAGTAGTTTCATTATGGTGGTGATTTGTTTTTACTAGTATAGTGCTTAATGGTTGGTGGCATTATATTAATAAATGAGAACTAATTTTCAAAAAAGTTGAAGGGAAAGAATATCAATCTTCCTAAAATAAATGTAAATCTTTAAGATTACTATCTCTGACAATAAAGTCTTGAGCAAGACTCTTAATGTAACATTATAATGGAGAGTAGATTGAGTATGAATATTAATATCAATCTGAATGTTGAGAGTCCTAGGTGACCCAAGAAAAAAACTGGTTGCAAAGAAGGGTTAACATTAAAGTGAAGATCTGGCAAATAGAATAAGAGGTCTATGGGAGATTAAAGTTTTAAAATATATCAGGAGAAAGAATTTTGGGGGGAAATGCTTTGCCACTCACCAGTTTACAATTTATTTGGTGAAGATACTTTCCAAAAAAAGTCAATATAGGACATATCAAAGTTCCCCAAAAAGGAGGGTAGGAAGGAGTTTTGGGGAAAGAACAAGATTAATCTGACAGATAAGTTGAAGTATCAGAATAAATTTGTTATATAGAGATAAATAAACCATGTTAACTATAAAAATATCATGATAAAATGTAATAACAATTAAGCTTGGATAGAGATAATAAATTTTTAAAGATTAAAAGATATCCTATAATATATCAACACATCTATAGAGAATTGAGAATTGCTATATTATACTAGGTATCTAACAAGATTAATATTAGAATGTATAAAAAATTTAGTTTCAGAGGAAAAGGTAATATAGGGAATAAATTGAGAAATCCAGTTACTGATTGCAACCATCCATTGGGGTGAGACCAAACCTTTTACATTAACACTAGTGATATTGAGAAACATAATTATGTAAATTAAGCAACATAATGACAAGCATCTCATAGAACAGATAAAATGGAGACAAATCTAAAAAGGCTACTCAATTTAAGTGGTACAATCATGAGCGCAAATAACAGAGCCAGATCTACATGGAGATAAAGTAATGACATTTTTTTGGTCTTTAAATTAGATGTTGAATTCAAAGCTTATATAATATTTGGAAGGGAGCATATGTATACAAAATAATATTAAAAGAAAATACAAAACTGAACATAATAATTTGAACACACAAAATTAGGACAAATTTCCTATACAGTAAAAATTATGAGCAACTTTTTATCATTGTACATTAGTGGATACATTGGTATCTTGGCATGAGCCACAGCCCATATTTAAATTTTCTTGCATCCCTGCAACTAGCTCAGGATTACTTATAATCTTCCTTAATCTGATTGAATTCTTCCTAGTGTACACTCCATCAAAACCTACTTTTTGATGTAGGGATGAAGCTGCTAATTGTTCTAGTACTTTTCTAGTTTAATTCTGTTCCAAAAATACATTTGAGCCTTAGTGGATGTTCTGTTTTAGATAATCCCTTTCATTTTTAGAGCAGTGAAAGCAGATAGTGTTTGAACTTTGATTATTCCAGACTTAACTTCAGAGATGATTTTAGCATCAAGAGTTGTTTCATCTTTCAACAACTTCACAGGTTTTCTTCTCATAGTGGATTGAATTGAGTAAATTCATCAGAGATAGAGACTTCATTTCTGCAGAATAGAGGCTTGCATCATTTCCAACTCTGTGTTAGCATTAGTGGACAAGGATTCATAATTAATAAACTCATTATCAATTTTAATTGGATCTGATACAATAGAAGAATGGAAAATTTCCTGACAGGGATCAGAATTGGATTAATGTTAGACTATGTTAATACTTTGGGACACTTATGGTTTTTGGATATTTTCATCTTATATTGCTGGGATAATCTAGAAGGGCAATTCTTCACGATATGAGTTCTGAATTTGCAGAAGAAACAATAGGGTGCTAGGAATCAAGTTGCAATAAGTGTTGGAATATCATTGGATAGAATTCCTTTCTTTAAAGTAATACTGAAGATAGCTGTATTTGTTAGAACTGGCATACTAGCTTTTTTTCTCCAACAAATCAAGTTTGAAACTGTTCCAAATTTGTTAAGCAGAATCTGGAGTTCCTTATCATTAAAATCAATGAAGCAGTTTTTAATTGGTCAACTGAGCATCATATGTTTATCCATATCAATTAAGCATATTATTTTATTGTTCAAGCACAAAACCTTTTTTTAAAAAATTCTTTTGGTTACAATCATAAAATTTCATACATATATATCTGAAATTAGGGTACAATAATACTTTGTAAACCAAGCTCATAAATTTTCTTCCATTAACATAACATAAAATTAGAAGGGAATCTAAAAAAGTTACTTTCAGCATTTGTTACAGGTCATTATTAGCATCTTCATATTGTAGAATTTTTTTAAAGACTTTACCAAATCAGGAGGAATCATTAAAATTATTTGAATATTCTCTATACAACTGTGGTTCAATCGATGTATAATCTAAGATAGATCCAGTATTAGGTAATGGATCATAGATATCATCACTCAGCAAATTGAAAACATCATTTTGAGCTTGCAAATCCTCTATAGTTACTTGAGTCCCTAAATCGCCTCTTTGTAATGCATTTGCAAAACTATTTTTATCACTTTCTTTTTTGTTTCCTAAAGATTTATTATTACTCATTGAATTCAGTTTGCTATTTTCAGATTCTATTAATGTTCAAGTTTGGAAAATCTTTTAAACAACTAATATTGCTTTTAAAGGAATTAGATGTAATAATTTTTCTATCTGCAGGTGATAATTTCTTACTAACAGGAATATTAGATTTATCAACCAATGCAGTTGTTGATTGAAGATTATTCTGAAGAATGTGTAGATAGTACATCTTTCATGATAGCTGACTCACATGTGCTACTAGAGTAAAAATATTAACTCACTAAATTCAGAGCTCAGTACATAGAAAAGAATTCTAAATCCTTCTCCAATAAATACATGGACTTCCAATCAACTTATTACACAAATAAGAGACTTTAAAACAGTGCATGAATTCAGGTAACTTGATCTATAAAGCTGCTAGATCGTGCTCATTATGTTCAATACTTGCTTTAGTATATGCATAAAAGAACATCCAGACAAATTAATAAATAATAAAATAATTTATTATTTTAAAAAAATCAATAGAGCATTATTTGTAAATTTCCCCTTGAATACTTCTCAAGTTGGATATCAGATCAGAAGTTCAAATCTTTTATATCTCTGTTTGTTATAACTTCTCACACCTATATATGAAAAATAAATTATTTATTTCAATGCAACTTTCACTGAAATAATTTCGTTCATTTTATTTTTAGTGAATTATAACATAGTCTGCTCCATGAGTAATTTAAATTTAATGATTTTATTACTCTCATTCATGCATGACCAAAATATGTCTTATTTGATGATTTCAAATATCAGGTTTTATTTTATATTCTTTTATAGTTCAATATGTATTTTTATTTATTTATCTTGAATATTCAAAAATAATATAAAACATTAAAGCTTCTCTTTTTAAAAGTATCTTACTGTTTTGCCTTGAATGTCTTTCTTCCTCTTTTGAATATCTTTTTTCTTTTAATTATTATCACACAACCTTGAATGTAGTTACACATAGTGTTAGTATTTTAGTTTGTTTGAAACAAAAATACTTTCTTGGCAATTTATCTGCAAGATTCTGTTTCTTTCCCTCCCTGACAGTTTTTAATAATTGATAGGAAAGACAATGTACTGAGGATAAGAGTTGATATGCTACTTGCTTCACTCTAGTGCTTCATGTTAAAAGAATCTCAGAATATAATGAGTATTTTTATAATTTTTAATAAATCGAAGTAATTAAAATTGGGACTCCTTGTATAAATTTTTATTTGATAGTTAATTCTGTTCCTCCTCCACTTCTTCAAAGAAGAGCAAGAGAGAGAGAGAGAAAGCCACTTATATCCTTTGCATATTACTGACTTTATTTACATATAAAACCTTTTTGCATTATTTATAAGTTTTTGGTATTGTCTTTTCTACGAAAATTAGTTAAATAAATATATCAGCATAAATCCAAATAAATAAAATCTTTATTCACATAATTTTCTGCATATGAATATATCATTCATTTGGTTATTATCCATTATATATATATATGCATAAGTAAGCACACATGCCATTTTGCAAAATATAATCACATTGTAATTTTAGCATTGTTATGACGATGGATGCAATATATATATATTGAAATGATAAACATTTTTTTTTTTGACCAAATGAAACTTGTAACATCATTGTTGAAAATAATGCTTAATTAATGGTAGTTAGATATTCATTTTAAATAACTGTATTTATCTGTGTTACTTTCATTTACCAACCTCACATCACATGATTACCACTGATCCTCCTCACTGATGAAAGCCACAAGCTAGAAACTAGTATGGGGATATTGGATGATTAGGCAGTAGATAGTGATTTTATGCACAAACCTTCCTGCATCCATTGATTACTCTGGCTTGCACTGAGTGGCACTACTGTATGGAGAGTTTTGCCTTTGTGAATTTGCCAACCTAATTTATCATATTTAATTCCTGTTATAATAAAGAGAAGGAAATAATGACCTTGAAGATATGCTGAAATTTTCTGAGATTTATAAAGCATTGATAAACGTAAAAGTTTTCAAGGAGCAGTTAAATGTCACTTAAGTGCAAACACTGTATGCACAACTTGATGACAGTGATTATGGAAATGTTATAATTCCAGAAATATCATAAGCAATAAGTTTATTCAAAACAAATGTCAATCAATGATTTTTTTTCTGAAAAATTTCATAAAAGACTTGAACTATCGTTTAAATTAAAAGATCTTATTTATACGTGTTTTATTGCTTGTAAAATTAACATCAAATTTATTATAGAACATAAATATTACAAGATTTACAAATGTCTAATCATTATAAAGTATTTTATAATAACACTCGTTTTTTCATATGTAATTACTTGTAAAATAATATAGACGCTATTGGCACCTGACCACAAAGCTACTTTTTACTTTTAAAAAAAAATTATATTACTCTGCAAGCGCTTTCAAGAGACGTGCTCTCATCAACCGCAAAGACACAAGCTTCGCGATCTTCGAACTTTGCATAATTTGCATATAATTACTTCACTCAGAGCTATGAAGATGAGAGTACGTCTCTTGAAAGCGCTTGCAGAGTAATATAATTTTATTTTATTTTTAAACAAAAAATAGCTTTGCGGTCAGGTGCCAATAGGGCCTATATTATTTTACAAATATATTTTCGTAAGCAAAGTTTTCGATTTAGGTTCGAATTATATGTAATTACTGTAATATTAAAGTTATGCCCATATATAAACCCATATGCATTTGGGAAATAATAAAAGCAGAATATTTGAATTTAAAAAAATCTGAATGTTCAATAAATAACCATTAACATGTTTTATCTATAATTTTAAATGGATTCCAGGTTAAATCATTTTCTCTTATCTGTCATTTATATTTCTCAGTTTTTTTGAAAACAGATGGATCAAGTTTTATTTTATCACAGGTGTTTTTTTTATTAAACTATAATTATGATTTCTATACACACATGTATATATTATTAAGTATTAATATAAACAAATATCTAAATACATAATCTTAAATAAACAAATCTATCATAAGTTTCAATATTAGAATTAACAAGGGAAGTTTTATTTTTATATAAAAGTTTTGTTGTTAATTGTAAAACTCCCATAAAATCAGCAACAGATTTTTAAAATATGTTTTACTTTGCTCTGTTTTACACTATCAATGAATTCTCCAGGCAATGTTTAATTACTGAATGCAGCCAGATTTGGTTAAATTTCATATTAAAAAGTTATTGGAGAGAATACAGAATTTTAGGTTTTAACGGTATTATAAAAATAACTGAATTTTATTGTTTGGAAATTCATGACAAGTCACAGATATGGCTGCAAACATGGACTTTGAGCCCCAGAGTTTGCTACTCCACAATTGCATCAAACCATAAAAAGCCTAGCAGTATTATATTCAGTTGCAAACTATAGAAAAATAATATTACAAAAAAATTACAACTCATCTACATCTTGATTAATATGTTTTTCCTATTCAATAAATCTATCCATAAAATCCTATAGTGACGACATAACTCTGACATATGGAATCACATCTTTAGGCAGTCGCGTATTTACACGTTAAATATTTCACGCAATTTGAGCACGGAGTATGTCACAACATTTATATAAATCTCTTTTGTTCCGACATATTGAGAACATTTTTTTTAAACGATCATATTTATAGCTAGAGTTACTTATTCCAAATGTCTTTATAAAACTAAATAATTTGAAACATTATAATTGTATTAATATAATTTAAAATAATGAATGCTTTGCAATTAACAGTTTGTAATTAGTAAAGTTTAGTTAGCTGCTAATGAATGAAGTGTATTTCCCCTCTTTTTCATACAGTTAAGTTGAATTATTACTCATTTTTACTTATAATAAAACAAAAAATGAAAATCTTTTTTAACTATTTGAATAAGATATTTTGAGCAGTTGATAAAATTATTTTTTATTCTTTAAATATTTATATATCAATTTTAATTTTTATAAAAATGTAATTTAATAAAAAAAATCATTTCCAAAAATATAAATTAATAAAAAGAAAAAAATCAGTTCATTAAAGTTTATACTGAGAGCTCACTAACCAAGCAATTGTGGAACCATTGAAAACAATGGGTAATATTGCCTAACACACATTTTTAGCGGATGATTAAACTTTATTGAAATGATTATTGATAAGAGGTTCCTATATTATATATGTATAAGAACTGTATATATAAATATTAATTGCATTGTTTTTCTTCATTTAGATTTAAGAAGCTAGGAGACGAGTATGCATTTTGTGGCATTTATGGATAAGCTCATCTGTCTGAACTTTTGATGTATTATAGAAAGTTTACATATTTATTACATGGATATAAATTATTCATTACATTTATTGATTAAAACTCTATTATACTGTCATACAATTCTGATCATTTTATGTCAATTATTTATTGTAATAAATATTAATTATAATGTTTGTTTTTGAGAAGAACACGGAAAATGCATGAAGATTTTTTAAATGTTTTTTTCTGAATATGAAATGGTATTAGTATTGTCTTTAATTTGTTATATCTTAGTGATGGAGTTATCATAGATTTTATAACAAATTTTGATTATTGAAATCTTTATAAACGTTAATTTCAAAGCCCTGTAAATAAATATTGTTATTAAACATGTAGCAATGCTTGTAAACGTTAATTTCAAAGCCCTGTAAATAAATATGGTTATTAAATATGTAACCCTGAAAATATATAATATTTCTAAAGTAATAATTTTCATAAGTGCTCTACTATAAAAATCCTTCACAAATCAGACCTTGAGGAAGTCATGTTAATAAACTTGATGGGGTTTGCGAATTTATTAAAATGATTTCTAAAAAGTCTGATTTGTGAAAGATTCTTATGGTACATTCATATTAAAGATTATTATTTCATAAATGTTATTATATACACTATCATATAAAACATTGGAATTAATGAAGATATATATATATACATTGAGAGATGTAGAATTGATGGAAATTAATCATGGAGTTCAATTGAATCAGGGATGATCATTGTCATATTTATTATTTATTTTGTTCCTAAGATAACTGAAGGCTAAAATAATATTGGAGAAATGAGTAGAGATTCTCATAATATGAACAAGTAGAATAGCTAATTTGGCACTCTTTTTTATGACAAAGTGGAACTTTTTGCAAATAATAACAAATATGAAACTGTTATTGGAAAAGAGCGCAAAGTTAGAAAAATTAAATTCAGTGAAAAAAAATCTAAAATATTAGTAATTAATAGAAAGGATAAAACGGAAGAATGAAAATTTATCTTTAAAAGTGGAATACAATTATTTAATTAATTGTTAAATGGTAAAAGAAATTGTAGAAACAGAAATTAAAATTGAAATGAAAAGCAAAAAATAGAATAAGATTGACTTAAAATGTGATATTTTTTTCATGACATATGTGGAATAACTGAAAAAAATGATCATACATGCTTTTATATTTGCATATCAGATTCTTTGTATTATCCAGGAACTCTGAAAATTTTAGATGGAGTTTTAAAAAGATAATAAAATAGATAGATATGTATTGGCTAGTAAATTGTGAACAATAAATAATGTTATTTAAGTAAAAATGAGCAGGAGTGGCCTTTTTAAAGAGAAAAATTGAAATAAAATTAAAATTGCTTGGGATGACTATACTAGATAAATAAAAATATTTAATTTGGATTAGATATAGACAACAACAAAGGAAATTATAAAAATTTTATAATATGCAAAATTTAATAAAGAAATTCATTCTCATATATTTGTATAAGAATGGGAATAAATTTATAGGAAATATAATAATAGTATATAATTATGAGGTATTAAACAGGCAAAACTCTCCATACAGTATTGCCACTCAATACAAGCCAGAATAATCAATGGATGCCAAAAGGTTTGTGCATAAAACCCCCATATAGTGCCTATCCATCCAATATTTCCAGACTAGTTTCTGGCTATGGCCTTCATCAGTTAGGAGCCTTGGATCCGAGAGCACTGCACCTAGATCTTAGGATCTAATGCAACCCTCACTGGCTTTCATCAGTGAGGAGCTTTGGATCTGAGAGCATTGCACCTAAATCTTAGGATTTAATGCAACTCTCCATCAGCCACCTTTTACCTATTTAGTTAATTGTAAAGCTATGATCCCAAAAGAAAATGCAATAATGTTTTCAATTCAAGCTCCTTTACTTGTACAGTCATATAGATCTGAAACCAGTTCAGTATCTATACATTTTGGTATATTTTGATATCTAATTTAATAATTATAGACAATCTGTTTCTTCAGATTTTCATTTTTTTTGCTATAGTCTTAAGCAAATAGTTCATATTATATGATAAACTTCGCAAAATTGCAGACATTTAAGCAATTATTCATGCAGCTGAAACTCAAGAAATTATTAAAAACCTACACTAATAATTTATTTATTTAACACTGGATTATTTATATATAGTTCTACTGAAGAAAATTGTAAACTTTAGCAGAGAGAGATATGTTATCTTACATTCAGCTAGGCTAAAAGATATCTTTTATATTCTCATATATTATAGTCATCTTATAATATCAAATGAAAGTGTTTAAAATTTATAATGAATAAAAATATTATTTAAAAATATAAAGAGAATCAATAAGATGAATGTATCAATAAAATGTAATAAATATATAATTTAAAAAAATTGAGAATACTGTTCAATGAATGAATTATCAGCACACACACGCACAATATATATATATATATTCTACAGCATTCAGACATATATATTACTTATAACAGTGAATGGCCTTTCAATGCCATAAAATAATAATCATATCAACTACTGATCTTATAAAAGCTGAAGCTCAACATCAATGAAGACATCAATTTAAACACTTTTTGCACCGCTTAACTTTAAAAGAATGCAGTTTAAAGATATTCCTCAGCTTTTCTCAACCCATCACATTCCTAAAATAATATTGTCATTTCGTTAATAGTTTTCAGTTTTTTGAAGATTCAGACATCAGTAATATATGCCAAAAAAAAAAACAGCTACATAATTCTGCTATAATTCAAATCTACATATGACATTTTCTGAAATCCACAAGGTAGGGAATTGCTAATTAGTTATATGTCCACTCACTTTATTCATAATTATTCCATTTACATAGAGAACTCCTAGGATTCTTTTTACAGACTTCTTTTTTCCTATTTATATTTACTTTGTGATTTAAAAAATTGAGCAAATTATTCTCATAAAAACTCTTGCATATGATATATTTATTACTTCAAAGATGTTATAAATATCATAAATGTTTAGATGTTCACTGTCTCATCTGCTTTACCATAACAATCAATAATTTGTAAGTAAGTAGCAGTAAGCCTTAAAGTATCTTCTTTTTTGGCTACTATTCTGCATCTAAGAGGATTCCTCTAAAGATGCAAATAATTAAAATCAGTCATTTGTTAAATAAAACGACAATTAATAGAAATATTTTTACTAATTATTATTTTTACTAAAGATTGTAAAAAAAAAAAAAACTTTTAATACCATGTCTTTGAGATATTCTGCAACATGAGATAACTGGCTAAATATTATAACCAAAAAAATAAGCAAAATCTAAATTCCTATGAACTATTCTTCAACCTCTTTTCTTACATTTTGCCTCATTGTAGAAATTGGAGAACTTAATCCCAGAAATTATATTAATTATAAGTTAAGTTTACATATCAATGTTTTGTAAAATCAACACTTTAAAGATTTGATGCCATCTATAAATGTGTTATTGTGATCTCAAAGTGTAAATCAACTTGCAATGGTCTATAGAACTGTGAGGAAGACAAATATACAAAGACATCATGGACACTCTGATCTTTCTCCAAAACTTTAATATTCATCTCCTCATGCAGATTTAAATTTGCATTATGCTTATTACAAGTACAATTTTGCTCATAAAGGTGTGCCTTTACTTATATACCTGTTTTTCATCTCAAAAAAAAAAAAACCCAAGTAAAATTTTGCTTTACTTATTCAGAAAATTAGATATGTAGAGATCTATAGCTACAAATTTTTAGGGAAAACCACAAATTCAAAGCATAATATATTAAACATATGGGTAGCTCTATATTCTGATAATCTTTATATTCTATCACAAGCATATACAATATACTTCCTATTCTAAATAGCCAATAGTCCAAACAATTCCTCATTCATTTAATATAAGTAAAATTTTGGAGTAAAGTATAGTGTAGATAGAATGAAATAAGCAGAGAAAACTATCCAATTCTCAATAAATATTATTTATATTTGCTAACACTATCATATGATCCACATATAATTCTTTTCAAAAAATTATTTGCAAGATGTTTAAATTCTTGGCATTTTTATATTTTACCATAATTAACTTGTGGTCTTTCATAAAATTTTATCAGATGTATCATTTCTGGTTATTTTATATTTTTGATTGTCTTTGATGAACTCTTATGATCATTAAATGGTACCAAATTTCTCAAGAAGACACATATCAACAATATTGCACCAGAAACTCACAATTTTTTCTGAAATAAATGTTATCATTGGAGTCTGAGCACAGTATTGGATGATGTTACCAATGGTAAAGAGAAAGCAGAAACTGAACATGAAAATATAATCCCAAAAGATTTTTTTATAACTCATAAGGTAAGTCACATTTCAAGTATTCTTATCTGAATTTATGATACTATTTTGCATTCATAAGAAAATAAATATATATGCTAACTTGTTTTTTAATATTTGTAATCTGTAGAAGAGGGAAAAATCAGATGTAGAAAAGAAAATATTATGTATATAATCCTTAAAGTTATGAACATCAATAAGACACAGTGATATTGATATTAAACCCAAAACACAAATTATAATATGAATAAAAGATTCTAATAATCACAGATCCAACATATTTAACAGTGAGAAATAAAAACATTATAAAAGCAGATTAATAATATCTTCAAGGCAACATCTTAAATAATCTAAGCAAACAGTGAACATAAAATTATAATTTTATTGGTAGTAGTTGTTTAGCCAATACAAGCCAATTGATGTCATTTTTTATGTGCAAAAACACATAAATATAACATTACCAAGCCAACCTTTTTTTGATTTATCCAATTTCTGTTATTATTTATATATATATATAAAACATGTATTAATTAATTATTTTGGATTGTAAACAAACTACTATTTTTTTACTATTTTGTTTTAACCACACCATTTATTTCAAGCAACAACTTGTCCAAATACAACACTGTGAAGCACAGCATTTTTGTGGGGAGCAGTGAGAATGGTCTAATTATTTTTGATTCTGAAAAAAGTACTTTTTTTTTTTTTGCTTTTAAGAAAGTTTTTTCTTTCTTTATTGTCCAATTTCTGGTATTATTTTTATATCAGAAAATAAAAAAAACTTGTATTAATGAATTATTTTTGATTGGAAACAAAGCAGTATTTTTGACAACTTGTCAAAGATGGCATCGAAAAGCACAGTGATACCGTCTCAGACAGGGGGAATATGTCAGCATGTAGTGATGGAATGCACAGGGGGGTATTCCCAATGGTTTTGCCAATCCAAAGGATCAGCCAAAAGGTGTACTAGTCTAAGCAAACCAACCTTACAATTTCCAAAATGAGCTGCAACCTCAGACATTTGATTTGTCTTGCAACTGTTCTCACGCAAACATGACTTTTTCCATATGTTATATGAAATCGTGCTTGGGCATACCCTTTCAAAATTGCTTTCACCTTCCAATCTGTGTAGGGAACTGTGGTGCCAGGCTTATAATTATTAGTATGTAATACTATGTCAGGTAGGGTGTAATATCATTATTTGGAATGAAGATTTTAAGAGCTAGGGCCAGTTGAATTGCAGACACTCTCACATGATGCAGTAGCAATCTGTGAAGTGTGCATATTTCCATAAATTGTCACGAAGCACATAGCAGCACAGTCCATCATATTAGGCAACCTGCAATGGCTAATCTGAACAGAACTGTTTGATTAGATGTAAATTGGACTGCGTAAACAGCATTTTTATGTGTTTTTACACATAACACCATCAAGTGGCTTGTATTGGCTAAACAACTAGTACCATTTAATTCAAATTTTAACCTTGAAAAGTATAAATTATTAGCATTATTTAATATTAAAAATAAATAAAAAAAACTTTAAAAACATACCTAAAATATCTAAGTATTATTGAAATAAATAATAGTCTAGTCAAGAGAATGGATTTAATTTCAATTTAAGCTCTGTTTCTGCAGTTTTTACAGATAAAGCAGATGCAATAATCAATGATATCAAGGAACATGGCACCAGTTCAAAAGATAAAATATGAGTGAATTTAAACCAATGTTTAAATTGAATATTCCATAGTGTTACTTCACTAATCAAAATTAATAACTATGTGATAGTTGTTCTGAAAAATAGACAAGATTAAAAATGAAGACATAAGAAATGCTAAATTAATTACTTATTTCTTTTTATCCCAGTGAAGGAAAGTAAGATTTTTTCATATTGCCTATAATAAGATTTAATGATACATTGAATAATTTAATAACTTTTATCTTGGAGAATGCTGGACTAATGTATATACAATAACAATACAAAAACTAAAGTAAGGATGAACTCTTGAAATTAGATTTTATGAATTTTATAGTTATATTAAATACTGCTTAATACTATACTAATAATGATAAATAAAATAGAAAATAATGTAACATTATTATACCAATCAACAAAACAAAATTGTATAAAATTCTACCACAACCATGAATTTATCTATTAACAAAAAGACCTCCTCAAGTAAAATTCAACTAAATACAAACAACATATCTTCAAAAATCAACCACCTTTGTCATCAAAGAATGTCTTCATAAAATTGATGTCTTAGATTCAAAAATATTTATTATTAGTGTTTCTTTGACTCTTCTTCTTAATTCATTTTTTTTATAAAAGATAATCTCTGCGTTATCAAATAATATTTTCTGACTTGTATTCAGTTCATGAATATACAAAACTGAGTTATGATACCTATATTTAACTCTATTCTTATAAACTTTAATTCTTTCATTAAGACTTAATTGCTTTGACCTATGTAAATTTTATGACAACTGCAAGAATCATATAAACTGTAGCAGGAATAGATTTACTATCAGACAGGCAATTGATAGCAAATCTATTCCTGCTATAGTTTATAAAATTCCTAGCAGTTAACATAAAATTTATATAGATCAAAGTAATTAAGTCTTAATAAAAGAGTTAAAGTTCATAAGAGTAGAATTAAATATAGGTATCATAACTCAGTTTTGTGCAGGTCATAAAATATTATTTGACACTGTTAGCGGTTATCTTTTATTTTTAAAAAAATGAATTAAAAAGAAGAGTCAAAGAAACACTGATGGCAAATCTTCTTGAATCTGATACTAAAAATCTCATGAAGAAATTCTTTGATGTTTTAAAAGATGTTTGGTTTTTGAAGTGAATTATGGGGAAGACTATATTTTTTGTATATATATACTAATAAAAAAATAAAAAAAACAATTACTTTTCTATAAAGCTGCTTTAATATTTCAATTAGCAAACTGGTTTTAGTCAGGAAGCAATTGTGAGTTTTTTTCTTTTATGAGTATTTTCATATATTTATTACTTTCATATATATATATTGTATGTGTTTCTTGTTATCTAGTTGAATTTCACTTTAGAAGATCGATTTTTTAATAAATGAACTATGATTGTGAGAGAATTTTAGTAAAAAAAAATGGTACTGTAGTATTAGAGCTGCGACATGAAGAATTATTATCGTTTAATCATTAAATTAATTAGGTTATTAAATCAAAAACATATTTTAAAATCTACATTTAAAAAAAAAAACAATTTAACAAAAAAAAAATACGAAAAGCATTAATGTGAAGAATAGTTAAAATGCGTGTTTAAATAAATTGAGTGTGTGTTTGCACATGCATATTCTGCATAATCTAGTTTAATACATTGTACAGCCTTACACCTGCATTTATATATGTAATATATGCAGGATTCGAACTTAGACTTTCACACGATCTACAACTCTCAGTGCCATCTTATATTGCTGACTCACTTGATCACACACATGTTGAAAAGATAAATAATCATTAATATTCGTATTTCGTGCTAAACCAGCACTCATTAAAGTATGAAAATTGGTTATCTTAATATAAAGCTGAGTACTAATTGTATATATGTGTGGAGATGGTAATCTGAACCAACTGATGAGTGCTGGTTTAGCACAAAATATGTGTATTGGAGATTATCTTTTCAACATGTGTGTGATCAGGTGAGTCAGCAATATAGGAATGCACTGAGAGTTGTAGATCGTGTGAAAGTCTGAGTTCGAATCCCGCATATATAAATGCAGGTGTAAGCCTGTACAATGTATTAAAATAGATTATGCATGTGAAAACACACACTCAGTTTGATTTAAATACGCATTTTAACTATTCTTCACATTAATGCTTTTCATATTTTTTTTTTGTTAAATTGTTTTTTTTTTAATGTAGATTTTAAAATATGTTTTTGATTTAATAACCTAATTAATTTAATGATTAAATGATTATAATTCTTCATATCGCTGCTCTAATACCACAATACCAAAAAAATGTTTGGTTAGTATTGTAATGTTATATGATTTTGTATTTTATTTTAAATTTAAAAGTTTCCCCGTTTATAAAAAAAGCAATAATAAAAAAAGAAAGAAATGAATAAGTTATTTTTTTATTTGACTTTGATTTTTAAAATATACTAAGGGACTTTTAATAATGTTAATCTAAAATCAGGTTTTTGTTTATTTCAAGTTAATTAATCTTGAAATATTTTTTTAGTATATTTTTTATTTGTAAGATAAAGGTTTTATTAACTAAAGTTTTAAAGTGCTTTTAATTATAAATTATAGATGTCAATTTGTTGTTTGTGATTAAAAAATCAATTCTTCAACTTTTTTGTTTTGTTGTCAAAAAATTTTTTCAATACAGATTATAAAAGATTCTGGAAAATGTAAAAATTCAATTGATCAATTATTGAATTATTATGGCTTATATCATGTATTAACAGAAGAAAGCTAGGTAGTTTGATATTAGACCTGCAATGTAGGGGAGATAGGAGGCCTTTTCACATCCACAGTAAATGTGTAATCTTGTGATGTCAAATTGAAAGGAAATAATTCCTGCAATGTTATTCAATCTATGTGAAATTGTGTTTATCTTTATCAATGGGTCTTTTTTTTTTGTAATATTTCAACATTTTCAGTTATTGTCCAGATTTATTTCTGACAACAGGATAAATATTTAATAAAAATCTTATAATAATTTATATTTCTTTTTTTTTTGTGTATTGTTTTTAATTTTCTTTCTTTAAAGAAAATGTTTATTAGCATTTCTGTGGGGAATCCCGGCATAGTCTGTATAATCACAGGTTCAATAAAATTCCATTTTGGGGGGAAATTTTTCAGTTCAAATCTCCATTTTATGTGTGTTAGATGTAAATATAAAATTTGTGGCTTCAATGTGATAATTTCTGTTATATATTACATGGTAAGTAGCATATGTGTGTATTTTATGTGTTTTTGTAAATAATATTTTAAAAAATTGTAATTTAGTGATTGTTTTGTACATATTTAAAATAATATTTTTTTGCATGATGGCATCATTTATTTAAGATTGTAAATCAATTTTTTTTTTGGTTTAAAATGTTTTTAATATCAATTTATATATCGTTATACATTTTAAAGTTGTTTTTGTGTAAAAGTCATATAAATTTGTTTTAAAGTGCCATTTTTAATATTATTTTTTATACTTTAAAAATGGTAATTTTTAATATCCATTTGTTCCTTAAAAATTATTTTTAAAATCATCTTTTTAATATCCATTTGTTTCTCAAAATTTGTTTTAAAATGCTGTTTTTAATATTATTTTTTAATACTTTACAAATCGGTCTTTTTAATATCCATTTATTCCTTAAAAATTGTTTTAAAATTATCTTTTTAATATCCATTTGTTTCTCAAAATTTGTTTTAAAATGCTGTTTTTAATATTATTTTTTAATACTTTACAAATCGGTCTTTTTAATATCCATTTATTCCTTAAAAATTGTTTTAAAATTATCTTTTTAATATCTATTTGTTTCTCAAAATTTGTTTTAAAATGCTGTTTTTAATATTATTTTTTAATACTTTACAAATCAGTCTTTTTAATATCCATTTATTCCTTAAAAATTGTTTTAAAATTATCTTTTTAATATCCATTTGTTTCTCAAAATTTGTTTTAAAATGCTGTTTTTAATATTATTTTTTATACTTTTAGTTATTTTTATTAGTTCTGCAACATAGAGCATGTATTAGACTTGCTATGCATTTTCACATTCATATTAACCTGCCGATAACTTTGTAAATCTTGCGAAAATATCATGTACAAGATTCATGTACATGTTACTAAATTTTTTTGCAAATTTTGTGAAAAATATGTACAAGATCCTTGTACATGTTATTTTGGTCAGATCACAAGATTACAAAGTTATCAGCGGATTGATATGACTGTGAAAAGGTGTAGCAAGTCTAATACATGCTCCATGTTGCAGGTCTAATACCAAAGTAACAAAAGCTGCAGCCCATAGAAGCAAAAATGTGGGAAGCATAATAATCTCCTGCTCTGGCACTGTCAATCAGTGAAGCCTATCCATGATAAATGACTAAAAGAATGCCATCATCATTTATTTAAAATATAAAGTTCAAATTGCAAAGAAAGCTTCTAAATGTTACATTTTAAGCAAGAATAAAAATGCTTAAATTTTAATAATTTCCAAAAGTCAGATAATTTATAATTTTCATATTGTATGAACTCACATCTTCACCTAGAAATGAAACATCCATAAAGAGAAATCCAATAAGAATTTATTCAACAAATAGTAATAAATGGCTAGATTTATTCTAACTTAAGGATAAACTTTTTTTAAGTTTCAAACAATAACAAAAGTATGTATATATTTGATTTCATACAAAGTTTCATTGTAAAATGAAAAGAATATTCTAGTTTTTACTTAAACTCTGTTTAATTTCATTCATATTTTTAATAATTTGTTTAAATCAAACATACGCTGATTTTTATTTCATACATTATTTAAATATTCATTAAGTTAGGATGTGTTCCTGTTATATACTGAATTGAAATTAATTTAACAATTTAAATCTGAGAGCAATTGATTTAATAATTTAGATAATTATAATAGAACATAGTAATTTCTGACTAGCATCTGAAAGATAGTATCACATTCAAAAGCTCATATCAATTCTTTTACACATAAAGTTATTCATATTCAAGACAATATATATTTAAAAATTATTATATATTAAACATCTATTATTATTGATTAAATATTTTATCATTATAAGTATAATATTGTCTTTTTATTTTCAATTCTTTTTATCTTTTATATAAGTATGATGTAGTTAATAATTAACTCTAGGCTCTTATAAGATTTTCACTTTTATTTGATAATAAGAAATTCAATTGGTTGAAAAAAAAATGGATAAAGATTGGGAAAACTATTTTATCTTATGCCTAAAATAGTGGCCCCAAAAAACCTTTCCAACATGTATGGGGAGGAATTGCTCTCTCCAAATGTGAAATCTGGGAATAAAACATAGAATAAAAAAGTCCAAATCATAAAAAGTAACAATTAACAGGTGACAGGAAATTTAAGTACACATGATGCAGTATGTATAATGGACAACTGAAGGATAATACTCCTTTTTTTTGTTGTTGTTTTGATTTTTGTTTGAATTAGAAATTTATCTTGTAATTATGTAAATATGTTGTGTTTTAATAAAGCTTATTACTTAAAAAAAAAAAAAAAGTTGAGGAATTGTTATTTCTATAGAGTGATTTCTATAGCTAAGATTGTAATGGGTATAGAGATATATGCAGGTTTACAGATTAATTGTCATGTCTTGAGAATAGCTGCTTTTATTCAATCTTTATAATATATTTTTGAAAATTCAATGTTGAATAAAAGTGGATGGATTGTCACCACAATCACCCAAAAGCAAAACTTCAATTTTGAGCAGCGATGTGTAGTGGAATATATTTTTTTTTTTTAACAAAACCTATACTATTTAAAATATTTTAATGTGTATATAACATTTGTAATTCAGTAAAAAGCAAATTTTTCATCATACTAAATAAAACTTGAAAAAAATTTCTTTTTTTTAATCAGACATAACTTTTTTTCAAATGATTGGCATTAGTAACAAAAACTAACCAATTAATAATACTGGTCAACAAATGAGTATCTAACTATTTAGCTAGTGAATAAAATAAAGATGATGTGATGCACTATGACTTCTCCTTTCTTGGAATCACGTATCTCGCAGCCATTACGCCCAGAGAAACCCATTAGCCAAGCTTCTCAGACCTGCACGCCATCTATCATTTTAAAATCCGCGAGTAATAATACCATTTTTAATTTTTTTTACAAATGGCTGTGAAAAAAGCTTTCATTCTGAAGTAGGGTATTTAGAGACTATTTTTTTATTTACCATATTCATGCATGTATACAAATTGAAGATACGTTTTTAAATACTGAAATTTAAAAACAAACAAAAACAAAAATATATCTAGATATATTTTATTTCTTAATAAAAGTAAACCTTAATTTTTTGCCAAATCTTTATCAGTGAAAATAAACAGTTAATATATTGCATAAAGAATAAACAGTTAATATAGGTAGACCATTTTAAATTCAAATATCAATTACTCTTTCCTTATCTAAACAAAACTTCAAAGGTGATTTTTAATCTTTAGCAATAAATAAATTAGTTTGTATTCAAATAAACCGACATCATTATTTTAAAAAAAAAACATTCTACAAATACCTATGAATTAATAATGAGTTTCTTCGTTTTTTTAATATCTATTAGAATGTGGTTTACAATTAAGGATGTAAAATTTTATTTTTGAAATCCAAAAAATTTATAAATCTGAAAAAGCCCTGAAACCAGGATTTTGGATTAGTAGTGTTTTATCTGCAGTAAACTACTTAACAATTAATATATAAAAACTAGTTGTATTTAAAATAACAATTTTTAGTAATAAATTGATAAAAATAAAGCGTACTAATCATTCTTAAAATTGAAAAACATCTGATATAAAAAATAAAACAAAAAAATTATTTTGAATATTAGATTGTTTTTTGTTTTTCGTTTTTTCAGTCTATGAATTTACGCAGTAAGAACATCTATAAATGCAGCACAATCTCTTTTATATAAGCAGAAAGTAAACGATTCAAGAAAGTAATTTTTTTTTTCCTTTAGCAGATTTTTTTTAATTGGGGAAGGGGGTTAGGTTTATTAATTGAATTCAAAGTCGCGACAAGAAACCGATAATCTTTAAATTATCTCATACCTATTTGATGAAAGAAGAAAAATACTTAAATAAATCAAACTTGAAAATACCAAGATCTTTACATCTCGTTATTTTTTGGACTAATTTTTGTTAAATTAATTTTTTTTTTTTTTTTTGTCAGCTACCCACCAACTTTCTAATTGATATAAATACATTTCTCTTTTTGTAAAATACGGATGTCATACATAATCAATATGCAGAAAAGGCAATCTCTAAACAGAAATTTTAGTAAGAGAGACTAGGAACAGGTAAAGGCATAAGTAGTGAGAACAACTTGAAATTAATGTCTTTTGCATTGCATCTACTATAAACAGAAGTTACTTACCGATTATCTTTGAAAATATAAAATTGGGTAATGCTATAATTGTAAACCTAATGAAATCTATAAGAAAATTAAAATAATGAACTCTATGCTTAATCTGGACAATGTTATTTTAATACTATTTATGTAAAATAAAATATTATTAACTTCACAGTTATCATTAAATCACTTTTAATTATCAAGTATTTGTTAAAATACTAGTTTAGAATAGTATCACAGAATCATACATTGATCAAGTAAATGAGTTTGTAAATTTAGCTTTATATGAGTGATCTTGATGTCAAATCAAAAATCAATAATTTGTCTGTAAAGTAAATAAATAATAGTAAAGTAAACATAAGGTATATTTATCAGTGTGTATTTTTGATACAAGATAAAAATAAAAAAAGCTCTCCAATAAGAACAATGAAACAATGTTTACTGAATTAATAAATTACTGGGGAAGATTTTAACATTTTTATTCTCTTGTTTTATCTCTAATAAACATCATATGATCACCATTTCCATGTATACACAAGCTGTCAAAACAGTGACAAATGCTAAATACAGTAATACCACCCAGTGCAAGCCTTAGTATTCAATGGATGCAAAAAGGTTTGTGCATAAAATCCCTATTTAGTGCCTACTCATCCAATATCCCCAGACTAGTTTCTAGCTTATGACTTTCATCAGTAAAGAGCTTTGGATCTGAGAGCACTGTACTTAGATCTTAGATATAATGTAACTTTCCCAGCAGCCACTTTTTTTTAACTAGCTATAAAGCTATGAGTTCAAAATAAAAACAACTGTTTTCAATTCAAGCTCATTTGCTTGGGTAAGTGTAGGAAATAGCGATCATGTGATGTTTATTGGTTTAATACCATTCCTGTCCATGAGATGATTGTGATTATGGTTATTAAAGAATTCAAGACACCAAAATGTATAGATACTGAACTATATGACTATACAAGAGAAATGACCTTGGATTGAAAACATCTGTTTTCTTTTATAAATGTGGTTGTTGGAGAGTTGCATTAGATCCTAAGATCTAGGTTGAGTGCTTTATAGCTCCTCACTAATGAAAGCCACAAGCTAAAAAATTAGTTTGGGGATATTGGATGAGTTGGCACTAGTTAGGGATTTTATGAACAAACTTTCATCCATTGATTACTATGACTGGCACTAGATGGCACTACTTTGGGGAGAGTTTACCATTGTTATATCTCTAATAATAATAATAAAATAATAATAATAATAATAAAATAATAATAATAATAATAATAATAATAATAATAATAATAATAATAATAATAATAATAATAATAATAATAATAATAATAATAATAATAATAATAATAATAATAATAATAATAATAATAATAATAATAATAAAATAATAATAATAATAATAATAATAATAATAATAATAATAATAATAATAATAATAATAATAATAATAATAATAATAATAATAATAATAATAATAATAATAATAATAATAATAATAATAATAATAATAATAATAATAATAATAATAATAATAATAATAATAATAATAATAATAATAATAATAATAATAATAATAATAATAATAATAATAATAATAATAATAATAATAATAATAATAATAATAATAATAATAATAATAATAATAATAATAATAATAATAATAATAATAATAATAATAATAATAATAATAATAATAATAATAATAATAATAATAATAATAATAATAATAATAATAATAATAATAATAATAATAAGATACCCATTTATTAACAAGTAACTGAATAAGTAATTGGATTGGCAATGTACAGGTTACCTGAAAAAAATCCAAAAAAGTGAGGTCTGGTAAAATGAATTAATTGGTTGCAGAAGAATATACATGTATTTAAAAGAAATACAAATTAAAATGTATATGCAAAAATACATGTAAAGTGAATTGCTGTACACATTGCAGAAGTAGATTTTAATAAAAACTAAAATTCAAATTTTAAGAATATAAAATTAAAATGTAAACAGATTTATACCCTCTAAGAAAAAATAATTATTGATTTCAAAAATTTTCAATTTTTTTGAATCAGAATTGTTTTGTCAGAAATTCTTTAAGATAATATTGGTCCATGATTTTATCTAATCTAATCTAACAGCCTCACTATACCTTATAACATTAAGCAATCCAATTTTTCCTAAACCTTGGTAAATCTTATTTTTCTGATAATATACTTTTTCATAAGAACAGCATATATACTAAAAAATCTTAAAAATTCCTTGAACTAGTATTCATTTTTGTTTTTTTCACAAACGATTACTTATTGATACTACTGTCTTCCATTTATTTTTGATTAAATCAAATTAGCAAAAATTTCCATTTGTTCCCTGATGTTACAACATAAACTGTTCAAAACTGGAAATCATTTTTAATTTGTTATGCTGCAAATGGCTGATTTAGCTATCATATTTAGAATTAAATTGATGATCATTTTAGAGATGATCTTTTTTTTTTTTTCATTTAAATACTGATTTTATACAAAATTAGAACACTATAAAAAGTCTTAGGTGGTTAATATGTCATCAAATAATAATTATTGTAACATTGTCTACTTCAGTCAATGATGCTTATCAATTTAGTTATCCATGCTTAGCACTTAGATTTCTGCCATTTTTTAAAGTAAGTTCTTTTCAAAATTTTATATTTTAGTTTTCAAATTGTACATTTGTGGCTCATAACTAAAAGTATTACAGTATATATTATAATGATACAGAAGCAGGGGAAACCTTGTGGTGATAGAAAATCATCCCCTAAACATCACAAATATAAAAGAAATGAGATCAGCACTGACTAATCATATAAGTATTTATGCTAATGATAAGTTATTAATTGCAAATTATCCAGCATTAAACAAAAGTAATAAAATCATCAACAATCAACAGTCAATTATTATTCTTGTGACTGGATTTAAAAGACATCTATGTTATAAAACAGGCTAATTCTCTTGCAACTGCTAAATTTAGGGCAGAACGTAATGCAATATTCTGGATGTGTATACCTCACTTCTAATCTATCATTTGTAATAAATAAAAAATAATGTTGGGATATTGATGCATGTTGATCGTCACCATAGTACCATTAATGTACAGGGCAATTATAAATTAAATTTTTAATAAGAAAAACAAAATTAAATGAATGGACTTTAAAGGTGATATTTTTGGCCATCCAGAAGATTATCTGGATGTCCAACTATAAACCCCTTTATCTATATAACTTAACCATTGTTGGTCTCTAGAGCTAGCTCAAGATTGTAAGACCCAAGTGATTGTAGCTGTAAACAAGAGAAACATAAATATAGCAGCTTATTCTACTTTCAAATAATTTTACTGGGATAATTTTAAAATTCCTAAAACACTAATCTATAATGAAATCATGTCACACACATTTCCTATTTATAGAACAGATAGGTGGAAGAAGAAGACACTGGAATACTTTTAAATACTTATTTAATAAACTAACTGATTAATAATTAAAATAAGTAAAAAAATAAGATGATAATATGGTAATTCAAATTTCTACATTCTTAT
Source organism: Epiperipatus broadwayi (assembly GCA_028023455.1). Classification (NCBI taxonomy): domain Eukaryota; kingdom Metazoa; phylum Onychophora; class Udeonychophora; order Euonychophora; family Peripatidae; genus Epiperipatus; species Epiperipatus broadwayi. Next base: position 293,384 of record JAQFVV010000320.1, read on the forward strand.
CAAAAAATATAGTTTCATATTAAAAAATGACTGACCAGCTAATTTTATTCCTTAAATTAATTGACTTTTGCTTTCATTAAGTTATTTTCTTTTAAATAACAAAAGTTGGAAAATAACTTTTTCACAATCAGAAATAAAAAATTAAAATTAGCTTAACCCTTTAATAGTTTTAACAAGGCTGTAAACCTTAGCAATGAGCGTCTGAAAAAATCGTCACTAGGGACCTCTGTAGGTCTTTAAAACACATGCTTACGCTATGAAGAAAATAGCGTAAGCATGTGTTTTAAAGACCTACAGAGGTCCCTAGTGACGATTTTTTCAGACGCTCATTGCTAAGGTTTACAGCCTTGTTAAAACTATTACTGAAATAATAGTGAGCGTTTAATAAAATGTATAATCTTAACCCTTTATATAATTTTGGAGGGAAAATAAATGAATAAAAAAAACATGTTTAAAAAAAAATGTTATATTTAATAAAAATTAAATTATCGTAAAAAATTCTTTTTATAATTTTGAAGGGTAAATAAAGGAATAATAAAAAAATGTTTCACAGAAAATGTTAAATTGATAAAAATTACTCATTATAACCAAGTATTTTCTATAAAACAAAAATTACCTACAAATGTAGAAATACAAGTAAATAAAATGTTTGAAGTTTACTTACTACAAACTTCTTTAGATCAGAACAGAGGACTGCACTTGGAGTTAAGGAGTTGTCAAGATTTAAGATTGATATCATCTTTCTGAGAAAAGAAAATTTTATAAAATAAATGGACTGCTATTTGTTTTTGTTTTTTTGAAAGGCAAATCAAGCAATGAAAGGAGAATGTATACTATTTGAGTTGCTGTAAAACTAATTTAACATCTTCTATTGTTGGTATTCCTTGTTGTATCAATGAAAAGTTAATAGAATTAATACATATTTTTTATTTCTTCTGGATAGCATTGTTATAGCAATACCATTAAAAGATCAAATTTTTCTTCTCAGAGAATTTAATGCACATGATGAAACAAATAGTAGACTTTGGTCAAATGTTGTTAGAAGTAAATTCAAATGGCCTGTTGTTGTTCACCTATGACAAACATTTTGTTTAGGCAGAAAAACTGCAGCAAAGAAACATGGATGCATCTATATTCAAAAACAATGACACTAAATAGATTATACAATAGGATTCATAATAAAACTGAAATTCGTATGAGTGCCTATAAATGCAGATTGATGGATGGATCATAGATTACTACACTCCAAAATTAAAATGATAAAGCTGCAGAAGATATTATTCCAATCACATTCACAAAAAATTGATGTTTATTTTTTAAAATATCTACTATACCTATTAAATTTCAATGGCAATTAAACACTAAGAAGGCTAATTTGGACCCTCCCGAATTGTTATATTACTGAAGCATGGAATTGTCTTAGAAAAAGTGTTATGGATACATGACAACATTAAAAATAAAAATCATGACTTTTTTTAAATGATCTTATTATTAGTAATTTGATTAAAAGGAAATGTAGGATTTTCTGCTTGGCAGAATAGTAAATTAAATGTGCAATGATCTAAAAGCAGCAGTTCTATGGCTAACGGAATGACTTAAAAATGCTTAATGAATTAAAACTGCAAAGAAAACATTCACTGGTTGTGGGCACTAGATTTTTTTTTGTTGTACTGAAAGAAACACATGTATCTAAAAAATGGTTACTAGTGTTCTCTTATATAATAATGATATTTTGAATAGATATAAGGAATATTTTAATCTTTTTTTGAATAATGATGTAATAATTGACATGTTAACTTTTAATGACATATCTATTTTATCTCCTCATTTACATAAAGATGTTCACTGTAATAAAGACAAAATGGCACTTTATAATGTTAAAATGGAAAGACTGCAGGCCTGGATAAAATATCTGGGAAAATTTACTTTAAAAATATTGGACTTTTTTTTAGAAATATGTGGATCCATGAAGTTGTGCCATTTGATCTTAAGGATATTTTCGTTATTCCAATTTTTAAATATAAATTGAATGTACAAGATTGCATTAGTCATCATAGTAAAAGTACTTTCAAGAATGCTGATAAATAAATTGCTTCCAACCATAGGTGAATAATTTCCAGAGACTTGGTATCATTTTAGAGAATCAAGATGCACTATAGATATGGTTTTTATAGCCAAATAGTGCAATAAAAGTGTTGAAAACAAAAAAGTGATTTATACATTAAGGCATTTGATTAAGTTAATCAAATAGATTTATGGCATTGTTTGAAATTAGTTGGTTGTTCACCAAAATTTATTTATATTATATACCTTTTATTCCATGAAAAGTAACTATTACAAGTAGAAAATATGAGACATTTAAAATGAAAATTAATATTAAACAACTTACTCCAACATTGTTTTCATTTTTTATGACAGTTGTCTTTGGAATTTGATAACAATATGCTGAAGATTGTGCTATATTTTTGTCAGCCTGTAAGACAATTTATGGAATGTACTTAATTGAAAGGATCTGAACACAGACTTTCAAGCACCATTCAGCCATCAACTCTATCTCCTATAACCAATACACATGTCCACACACATGTGAAAAAGATAAATGATCTCCAATGTATGTATTTCATGCTGAACCAGTACTTATTAGTTGGTCCAGATCATTATCTTCCAAACATGTATATATAATCAGCACTTGGTTTATATCAATATAGCAAATATTCAAACTTCAATGGACAGGCTTCAATCTACTCCATCTGCCAACTCTTCAGCCATCCATACCATTAAAAATCTGATAACAGAATGCCCAAATCCTTCATTGATGCCAATATTATTGTGATCCTCTACAATTACATCTAATTTCCAAGTATATTAAATTATGCTTATATTCTAATATTACATAATATCTTGAATGCAACAGTTAAAAACTTTTGTTTAATAATTGATGTTAAAAAAACTCAAGTTCTTTATCAGGCGGGGGGGGGGGATTTTCAGCAACTTTTAGCTAGAAATGGTTATTAATTTGAGAGTGTAATCCAATTTAAATACTTGGTAGGTTTATAAGTAGAAAGATGGACATAGATGATGACATATGACATAGACACTAATATGCTACTAGTGTTTTAACAAATTAAAAAGGTAGAATACTTTTGTTATATAAAAAAATAACTATGGCAATTCAGCCACATATAGGACTGTTTTCTATCTAATTTATTTAATGAAAGTGAGGCTTAAACATCCTATTGATGCAGTAAAAAACAGAAATTTTCATTTAGAATGATCTATACAATTTTAAAAATAAATTGGCATAAAACCAATCAATATGTTCTTCAGCTTGGTGGCTGTGATGCTATAAAAAAAACCTTATTATAAAATAATATCTTTATTGGATTGAATTTATGATATAAATGAACAATGCAAGATTTCTTAAAAGGGTATTTGATGGTGACCTTGAGCATGGTTTTCGTGAGATGGATCTTGTCTATGTTATAAGGTTTGTTCAAAAATCTTTCTAAAAAAATCACTATTGATTGTTTCCTTCTGAAAGATATATCAGAGCATAGAATACATTGGAGGATTACAATTAGACTTGATGTTGAGATATTTCAGAAAGAAAAGCTTTCTGTTAAAGAAGATAAACAATAGCATTGCAAAATATCAAATAAATTTAAAAATTTGGAATGAGCATGTTATGTATGTGGGCATGTGTATTTTATAGATTAATTGTGATAGTCATTGCCAAATTCATTTCTAGAGCAGAATTTTTTCTTTCTTTTCTTTCCTTGGGTAATATTCGTTTATGAATAGCTACAGTGTTTATATATATATATGTATTACATATTCTTGCATCATAATTTTTTTTCTTACTCTAACTAATAAGCACAACTAATTTAAAATAGTTTAAAAGCTAGAATAAAATAATTTAATTAAATAGAAAATGAAACTTATAATAGTAAACTTAAAACAACATTAAAAGTACTTTATAAATTGAATATGTCTAAGACTGAAGTTGATCATCAAATCGTGTTATAATCTAGTAACAGACTTTAGAACCACTAGAACGTCGTTTTGATTTTGGAACATCTCCAGAAATGAAGCGTTTTCTCGGTGAAGTGGATTACCTCAGGTCATCAGTAATCTAATGAGGATTTTTAATTGGTAGGTAAGTAAGTAGGCTGACTATTTTGCCTCTAGATAGACTATTGACCTTTTTTAAAAGCACATTCACTTGTAAGCTAAATATTTCTAATAAAATAAAATTCCTAATTGAAAAAAAATATGGAAATTTATCTTACTTTAGTTTTCCCATTTTGTTTTATTTTTTACACTTACGCTTATAGAGTTGATATGCACGATATAGGTGTGTCTGTGTTATATTGAAAATAGATTTATAAAAAGCACGTTATTTTAAGAATTTATAAAAAATTGATTATAAAGATAATTTTCACACTTTTACATTTTTGAATAATAATTTTATAATTTTATTGCTTACGCTTTACTATATATAAATATTATCAACACATACATGTTCAATTTTCAATACTCTGCATCCAGTGAGTATACAATTATTTCCATCCACGCTTTTCTCTTGCATCATTTCTTCAAATTTTTTTATTAATAGTTTTCTTATATCGCCACAATCTCTAGGGACTCAGTTTAAGACTTCGGTTGTCCTTTCCGTTGTAGTCAATCTCTATTTTAATTCTTTCAATGATAACAATGATAATTATTGTTTTCTCATGCATGATATTTGTTTAGATCTTTCCTTGTTAATTCCAACCTATATCTCTTAATAGACCTCTGCTAATCTGCAGTCTCTATATTTCGTTATATATATATAATGTGAACACTTTTTTAATATTCAGTTAATTCTGCCAAAAGCATTCCATCCAAATTAATTTCATTCATTATGTTTATATCTATATTAATTAGATGATATACACTTATTAAAACGTATTCTAATTTATTATTATCAATCGTTATTTTCTTATCTTTTAAAAAACCATTAAAGATTAATCTTTCTCTTTTTTTTTCTTTTCTCTTTCACACTTTTTTCTCTCTCTCTCTCTTTTTAGTTTAAAGCTTTATGCAGTTCTGAAACATTAATAACAAAAACAATGATATCAGTTGCAAGACTTAAATAATTTATCTTTTATTTATTCCTTTGTGATTTTAATTCACTATATATTTCCAGTAAATCTGCTGTAAATAGTGAAATAACATGGAGTCACCCTTACCAATGTTAATCCATTTAGTGTTACTATACAGTCTAATGACTGTTATTCCATTTTGATTAATATTTTTCAATTTTTGAAAATATTCTGGATTTATATCATAATTTGTCAAAGCTTCATTAAAACAGAAATATTTGTAATCTACAATTGCAAGACAAAATGGCAGTTAATAAATTCTTCATATACTTGTAATCTCTTGATATATTACCATTATTAAATCTAGTTTGTTGTTGTTATATATTCTGCAATTTGATATTCCTTTCAATATTATAATATTGTATCATATATATATAAATTTAATATTTTTAACAGATTAATATAAATCGTAAATTATTTAATAAATGATAACTTCATTTTTTAAATGGAGTTAAATCCAGCCAAGATTTATTAAAATGCAATAACCAATAGGAGTGATTCTTCTTATATTATGATGCCTAGCTACTAGCTCATATATAACAACTTGAATAACTAATAAAAGCTGTTGTCTTTTGATCAGGAATAGCTTAGACAATTTTTCAATTGTTTTCTTTCGATCTGCAGAACCAATTTGATTGGTTACTGCATTTTAATACACCTTGGCCATAGATTTAACCTTATTTATATACAATAATTTTCCATATATATACAATTATATTGCCTATACTGAACATAATGCAATTAGAAGGGATTTGAACTCAGACTTGCAAGCTCCCTACAACTATCCACTCCATATATATTGAACTGATGGGAGTGGATCACTCTGATTATATAAATTTACAATTAAAAAAATCTTGATCCACTCTGGCTTCACTTTAACTATTGCTGCAAACTGGCCCTTCAAGCAGAGAAGTCAAGTACAGAAGGTGGATAAGATCAACGGCACCTATAACCAGACCGAGGCTATACAAAGTATAACCTGTGACCACATTTCACAGCTATAGAACTTCTCAGCTGCTAAATTCAATCCCCTGCCATCTAAAGTATATCTATTTGTTTTGGGGTAAAATCTCAGGTGCCGGCTCATCATGTTATAATTAACATGTCTGGATGACAGGTATACAATTTAGCACTTTATCAATTCCTAGCTAGCTCTTTGTTTAAGTATTAGGGAGATAAAATATAACATATTGCTTAATGCTTACATTCAAGTATAGACTATCTATTAGTGGCACAATTATCAAAGAGAACTGACCAAACAAATGATTTATTTAAAAAAAACTTCTAATTAAAGAAAATGGTAATAAAGAATATTATAATAAAAGAACATTATAAGTTTATTTAAACACACTTCTAGTTGAAATATCTAATAATAAAGAATACTATAACTAAAACCTTTAAATCTAAATGTGCACACACACACATTGAAATATAAATTCATTACTCAATGGAAAGCTTTGCACATATTAAAACACATTATGAGAAAATTAAATATGTACACACATACTGGTCTTTATTCTATATAATGCCTTATAGGAGACCCTTAAAGATTGCTATGACTATCAAAGTTCAACAGTCTTTTATCCAAACATGATCAGTTTACAAATAGGAATAAGAAAATTCATAGTTACCTAGGATTTTGCACTTTACACTTCTAAAGATACAACTCATCATTTTATTCTGCCATTTTGATCACCAACCAGATGGATATTTGGACTCCACTAATGGTTTTGCCTCCTGGCTGACATCCTATGTTCACTGAGATAGATATACCTTGACTGCTCAGATTATTAAGTGGGCATGAATTCTATATGAAGGACTTCTGATTTTCAGAAGGGCTGGGACTGAAGACTGGCTACATACTCAAGTGACTGCCTAGCACTGCATAATATTTGGTAAATGTGATGACATCTACTTGCATGCTGGAGATGCTAGTAGCTTTCCTCATCTTCTCTTCTCTGGGAACTCTTCTATGGTAGTAGTACAAGTATAATCTTAATGATTATTATGAATGAAGCTGAATGGTGCTGGAACTGCAAACATTAAAAACAACTGAACTGATTTTTTTCAGTTTCTTTATACAATTCCTCTTTATTGTCTCTAGTTATCACTCCAATCTAGTTTAATTAATTTACAAATTTTATTAATTACATTCCCATTATGTTTTAGTCTGCATTTTTGTGTAGATTAATCTAGCCTTCAGATAAGATACCGTATTGAATTATTTTTTATTGTTTTCACTTAATGCAATTTATGATTATCAGCCAAGCAATCTAAGTGCATTTAAATTTATATGATTCTCTTTCACATTTTAATTTAATTTTCATTTTTACACACACACATTTTTACAGCACCCATGTTGGAAAGCCAATTGAACCAGCAGGAGTAAATTGCTCTGATTATATAAATTTACAATTAAAAAAAAATCTTGATCTACTTTTTAACTATCGCAGAAAATGAGCCATTTAAGTGGGAAAAGTCAAATACAGAAGGTGGATAAGATCAATGGCACCTATAACCAGACCAAGGCTATACAAAGTATAACCTTTAGCCACATTTTCAGGTTACAGAAATTCTCAGCTGCTAAATTTAAAACCCTGACATTGAAAGCATTTGTATTTGCTTTGGGTATAACCTCAGGTGCCAGCTAATCATAAGTTGTAATTAGCATGCCTAGATGACAGGTATACAATTTAGCACTTGATCAATCCCTGACTAGCTCTTTATTTAAGTATAGCAGGAATAAACTATAATGTATTGCTTAATGCTTACTTTCAATTATAGACTATCTATTAGTGGCACAATTATCAAAGAGAACCAACCAAACAATAACTAGCAAACAAATGATTTATTTTTAAAAAACATTTTAATTAAAAAAAAATGGTAATAAAGAATATTATAATAAAAGAACATTATAAGTTTATTTAAACACATTTCTAGTTGAAATATCTAATAATAAAGAATACTATAACTAAAATATTTAAATCTAAATATGCACACACACATTGAAATATAAATTCATAACTCAATGGAAATGCATGCGCATACTGGGATTCTTCTGTATAATGTCTTATAGGAGACACTTTAAGTTTGCTACGACTATCAAAGTTCAACAAAGTCTTTTATTTAAACATGATCAGTTTATAAATTGGAAGAAGGAAATTTATAGTTACTGAGTATTTTGCACTTTACACTTCTAAAAGATATGACTCCTCATTTTATTGTTATATTGATCACCAACTGGTTGGATTTTGGGACTCCACTCAAATGATTTTGGCTCCTGGATGACTTCCTACATTCACTGAGATAGATATACCTTGACTGTTCCATTTATTAAGTCGGCATGAATTCTATATGAAGGGCTTCTGATATTCTGGAGGACTGGAACTGAAGACTGGCCAACTGTCTAGCACTGCATAATGTTAGATGGTTCTTTGGTAAATGTGATGACACTTACTCACATGCTGGGGATGCTTGTAGCTTTCCCCATCTTCTCTTCTCTGGGAATTCTTCCATGTTAGTACTACAAGCATAATCTTAATCTTAATGTTTATTATGAATAAAGCTGAATGACACTGGAACTGCAAGCATTAACAAAAAACTGAACTGAACGGACTTGAATATATTTTTTTCAGTCTATTTATATGATTTCTTTTTATTTTCTCTAGTTATCACTCTGATCTAGCTTAATTAATTTACAAATTTTATTAAATTTTAATCAGCATTTTTGTGTAGATTAATGTAACCTTCGATAAGATACCATCTTGAATCATTTTCCATTGTTTTCACTTAATGCAATTTAGAATTATTCCCTTCTATTTATTGGTTGAGCAATCTTTAAGTAGATTTAAATTTATATGATTTCCTTTCACATTTTAATTCAATTTTCATTTTTACACACACACATTTTTTTCTTTAAGTTTATGAAAAGAGAGAACTATAGTTTATCTTCTTACTTAGATAATCACCCCCCCCTCCTTTTCCTATTTGCTCTTTAACTATTAAAATTCTTATATATTTTTTTTTAAATGACAAGATGACACAACACTTTGTCTTTTGGCGATTTGCATTTCTTAAAAAAACTCTTTCAACACTTTTTAACTTATATTTCTCTTTCTTAAGCCTTTCTAAATTATATTTCTATTTTCTAAAACTTTACCAGTTTCTTTTATGAAGTATTTAATAAGAAATGATGTCACGGTATTTTTCCTTTTTAAAAAAATTTCATTTTAAAACAAACTTAAAACTAATTATATTTTCTTAAAAAAATTACGAAACATGTAGCACTATTCACCAGTGGTACAATATATATATATATAATACAAATAAAATGTCTTAATTAAAAAATGTTATTGTAATAATGGTAATTAACTATTATATACAGTCTTTAATCTGCCAAAATAGTTTGGGTTAATTCCTAAATCCTTTTCAACTGCGTTAAATTCAACAGCAGTTGAGGAGGGTTAAGGAATTAACTGAAAATACTTCTGTAGTTTTAAAAACTATATATAATAATTAATTACAATTATATTTATTATTTTTATTGTTTTATATATATATTGGTACACCTGACAAAATGGCTTATCTTTTTTTCATCTAATATTTGTTTGAATAAGTGCCTTTTGATATTGAGCCTCATAATCATAGCTATCTTATTTCATTGTATTGCTGGTTTTGTGGTATTTTTTATTATTCTAATTATATAAATGGGCTCATTTACATAATTGAATTTTTCTAAGAACATTTAACAATTCAAGTAGATGATGAAAATAGTATACCATATATCTAAAATAAATAACAAATAGGTTAATACACATTTTAAATCTATTTTCATCTAATTTAAGATGTGATATTCTAATCATTACATATTTCATTGTTGGATTTCTTAATAAATGTTTGATAATCTGAATTTCTGAATCTGCCTTGATTAATTCTGGCACTTAATATTCACATCTTAAAACTAAGTTGATTATTATTTCCATATTTATATAAACCATGTGATTGCTGTATTTGCATGCAATGCTGAAAGTATTACAAAGAAAGTGAGAAAAGAAGTCTTTTATAAAATGCACATATATATTGTTAAGTGATTTATCAATTTTTTCATGTAATATAGCAGCCATAATATTACATGTACTATGCATGTTAATTGAAGGTGGCATTCTTTCAAATTTATTTTTCATGTTAGTGAAATTATATTCCACAAGAGTGTGTGGGCAGTTACTAATTAATGAGATGGCATTAATGTTTAAAAGCCAGAAACACCAATGGGAGTTTAGGATATAAAAACAACTTCACTCACAATCTCGTAAAAAATCTGAGGAGCAATTGATCTTCAAACTGAGGCATTTTTCCAAAGGTTGTCATATGACAATTTGAATTCTATGAAATAATAATCACATGCCAATTAATATCTTAAATATTATTGAAAACAGTATTGTAACTTGATAGCACTTAACTATTAATAAAACTAAGATTATTTTTTTTTAGATATTACTGAAATTGCTAATTTCTCAAAAAAGAATAAAAGCCCAGGTATAACAATTTTAGTTTCAGAAAAACTTTATTGCTGACTGTCACCTCAGCTACATCAATAAATTCAGAAACTGGATGAACTTATTGACATATGACTTACTTAAATGGATTCTTCTTGTTCCTGAGTTTGAAGTAATGATAAATAGAGCATGTGCCAACTAATAATACAATGTCCAACAAAAGCTAATTTCTTTGTTAACTAAGCAGAAATTTATTAATTTTTATATAATAATGTTGTGTGCATGTGCATGTATATACATATAATATTTAAATACAAGTATATTGTATATATTTTTAAGCTAGATGTAATTATAGGGAATTTGAATCTTTGAATTATATATCCTCTCTCTCTCTCTCTCTCTCGGAATATATATATATATATATATATATATATATAGAGATAGACATATATGACAATATATATATATATATATATATATATATATATATATATTGTCTGGGTTCATCCACAATTGTCAGTATAATTGGGAGTAAATAAACCTGGACAGTAAATGTTTTGTATTTGTTGTCCATAAAAATTTTATGATAGTTTTAATATACATAAACACATAATTATAAAATCTAATTGTAAAATTCACAATTTAATTTTTGATCTTATTGTCTTACCTCATACTACTTTTTTTTCCCTATAATTTTCTATAATTGGCCATATTTCTATTGTTTTTATTTTTATCAAAAATAGTTCCAATATTTTTTTTATCAAGAAGGATCATCTAGATTCATTGTCATCATCATTTTCAACCAGTATCAATGCACTGCAAGATGATTCTCTTTTCCATAGCATTTCATTGCATCTATTCTCCTCACTTGTAGTTTCTTTCTAATTCTTTTATAATCTCCAATGATCCATTTATTGTATTCTCTTCTAGAAATATGTCCAATTCAGTTCAATTTCTTAATTCTTTTAATGATGTCGATGATACTTGTTTTTCTCTTATCCATGTATTCAAATTTTGATCTCTTATTGTTACTAACATTCTTTTGCCTATAGTTCATTGCTGGAATTTGAAGTCTCTGAATTAATCTTCTGTTATGTGTCCAAGTCTCATATCCATAAGTAAAAACTGGTAAATATATTTATTAAAAATGCTCTTTTTTAAAACATATTGGTATATTTCAGTTTAATATCAAAAACACTCCATCCAAGTTTAATTTTATTTGTATTACTAATCTGACTAAAGTATTTGTAGTTGTTACTTTCTTGTAATTCATGATTATCAATATTTATTTTCTTCTGAGAAAATCCATTAAACATTTCTTAAATTTTTTTAACATTTATCTTTAGTTCCTTTTTTTTTTTTACTTTTGTTTAAAAATTCTTGCAACATTTCAAGAAGCTCTGAAACATTATTTGTAAAAACAACCATATCATCTATAAAATCTAAATGATTTTACATAATCTCCATTTACTTTTACCCCATTAACTCCATGTTTTAATTCACAAAATATTTCTTGTAAAATTGCTGTAAAATGTTTTGGATATATGGAATTACCTTGTTGAACACCAAACTCAGTGTTAATCTTATTACCATGTAATCTAATCATTACTGTTCCATTTTGATAAATATTTTTTCAGAATATGACAATATCTTTGATCTACATCTAAGTGAATGATTGTTTTCTTTAATCATCACAGAAGTATATACATCAAATGTTAGTTCATAATCTACAATCCAAACATAATCACAACTCATATTCATTAGTCTTTCTAAAACTTTTCTCAATATTTGGATGTGATCCACTGTGCTAAAATTACTTTTAAATCTAGCTTGTTCTTTTAGTTAAAATCCAAAGTTTGGTATAGATAAATTGTAATTATCTTGGTAAAGATTTTGTATAGAACAGATAAAAAAACTGAGGTGTAATTTTTGATATCCTCTCCATTACCTTTTTTAAATATCAATACATTAGATTGCAATTGAAGTTATTTATGCATTATTAATAATCAAAAAGTGTATGTAATATAAAGATTGTGTTCTAGAGTATGCTCTAGGTGATATAAATGCCCTAGATGATATAAATGCCAAACCTTTTTGTTTCTGGTTTCAAGTTAATGGCTCTAGTCAATCAGGCAGTCTGACATTCAAAAAGACATTAGATCTAAAGTACAAACTCAAGCCCAGAATTTAACTAAAAAAAAAAATCTGAAATTTTCAGACATCTAAATGTCTTTAAATCCAGTTATCTAATTTAAATAGCCATATGGGACTGACCCTTAGCAATATAACATCGCCAAAGCATAAAAAGCCAAACTATAAAAGTAAGGAAACCAACTCATGCATCATATGACTTAATTAGCTTGAAATGCTTTGTCTTGTGGCATTTATCGGAAAGCTTGTTTAGAATTTTTAGCACACTCGTTGTATTACATTTGTAAATACAAGCTAATTAAGGTATGTGATGTATGACTTGGTTTTTTTACTATTATATACCTATATAAATAAATAAATTCACTTGAGTTCAAATATTAGTTATATGAATCCATAGTATATGTGTAAAAATAACCCATGAAGAATAAAATTATCAGTTTCTTAAGCATGGAAAAGGTAATTTAGCCAAAAATATTTTTAATGCTCATTCATGTATGTAATTTGCAAATAAAAATTCAATTAATTTAAATAAAGAAACAAAAGATGTGTACTGTAAATAAGTACTGTATTAGATATATAATTTTTATAAATAGAAAAAAAATTGGTTATCTAAAAACTGAAATCAACCACTTGATAAATTAAAAACAAAATCTAAATGACATTTGTAAATTAATGATTATTACATTACAAACAAGTGTTAAAATTAAGAATTAATTTTTTTAAAACACAAAAAAACATATATCACACATTAAATATATCTTTCCAAGAGCAGTTTTCTTTATTCTATACCATAGCCATCTATTGTAAGCAGAGAAAGTCATGTGATGTTTTGTTAATATTAAATATAAGCTGTATTTTTCTAATTTTTTTTCTTTCTCACTTTTTTTAAAGATAAATATATATTCTCAATTTAATTTTAAAATGATATTTTTATAACATATGAATATTTGTTTAAAATTGATAATGTTAACTAAAATTTATTCTCATACTTATATATATAACTTATGGAATAATGGTCAGAATGCCTGTCTATTATGCTCATAATCTTGAGTTTAAATACAGGATAGGTAAAACCTTAGATTTTTTTGAGCTTCCAAACAGACAGAATTTTTCTTTTAAATAGGTAGCTCATATTCAATCCTGATAGTTTTCAAAGTGTTGGTCAGTAAGTGGTTATTTAGTTTTAGCTATTCTTATTTAGAAAATAAGCTAAGAAAAAAACAGCAACACTGAAAATTTATCTCCAGCGTTTGAAACTTGATGAATATTATTCTTATATCTTCTCCTTTAGTATTATTTTTGCATTCCTTCATATATTTGCATTAAAGTGTATATGTGGAGATTTATTGTAAGTTGTTTAAAGATTAATTTTATCTAATATGTTGTTACTATTATATTTTTGGCAACATGTAGTACAGAAATAAAATACATACCAAAGTAACATGTCTTTTTATATATATAGACAAGACACAACTAAGTAAATGATAAGAAGTTAGAAACAGCTTTACAAGTCAGAGTGAATAAATATTACATTTGTATTAATTTTAAAAGAAATACTGTTTCTATTTGATTAGGATTAATATTTACAGTTAAATAATCTTAAGAATGATTATTGATTTTTTTTACTAAAGGTAGAAAACAAAACTATTAAAATACCTAGAACACTAAAATAGTGGTAATTTAGCTAGTGCTTTGGTTGATTTTATTGGTGCAGTAGCAGAACCAATATATTTGAAATAGTACAATGTGAAGAAGATAATGAAATGAAACTTGAATTATATTCTTAAGTACTGACAGAAGTTGAGAATTGGTCATTTCTGTTTTAAAAATAGGCATATGGCTTTATTGCTCAGGAGTTTGTAAAAGTTTTAGCACCAAAACTGTGAGCACCAGGATCAATCCTGGATCCTCCCAAGCTAGACACTCTACCAACTATGCCAAACCATGCAGGACACTTCTATGATGTGCTTTAATATTATGGGTATATTATTAGCAAACTCTTCATACAATAATGCCACCCAATGCAAGTTTTAATAATCAGTGGATACATCCATTGATTACTAAATCTTACACTAGGTGGCTCTACTGTACAGAAAGTTTTGAAAGATTACGAAGAGATACCATTAATAGGTAGTAAGGGAGTATATATTTTGTCAGGTCTTTTTTTTTGCAGATGATATATTTTTGTGTGCAGAAAGAAGAGAAGATATCGAAGTTATGCTGAGGACATGTGCAAGGGTAGGTAAAGAGATGGGGATTAAATTTAGTGAAGAAAAATCAAATATAATGATGGTTAATACTGGGGAAAGAGAAGACGTAGAATTTTTATTGGGAGATATTAAGTTAAGAGTGGTGAATAGATATAGTTATTTGGGAATTATTTTAAGTAATCAGAAAAATTATTTGGATGAATGGGAGAAAAAATTGATAAATGAAGCAAAGAAAAAAAAGGGATTGATTAAGAAATTAACAGTGCTTTCATATAATAAATATGATGTAGCTAGAATTATATGGAAAAGATTTGCAGTAGCAGGGTTAACATATGGTAATGATGCATTATATGTTAGTAAATGGGTATTAAATTAATTAGAAAAAGTTCAAAGGGTAGTAGGAAGATATGCATTGGATGCAGATGTATGGACAGCAAGGGAGGCAATTCAAGGAGAAATGGGATGGTCAAGTTTTCATATGAGAGATGCAAAAAGTAAAATGAAAATGTTTGGTAGATTGCAGTTTATGAATAATAAAAGAATAGCCAAAATAGTACTTAATTGGGTTATGAGTAAAGAGCAGGTAACAAGATGGGTGAGAAAGGTAATGCGGTATGCAAAAGATTTGGATAAAGAATTTATATCAGTATATTTGTATAAAATATGGGATGATTGTGTTAAGAGGATTGTTGAGTGTTATAGTGGTAAGTAATGGGATAAAAGAATAGATTTATTAATAAAGAATAGGGAGTTAGAGAGATGGAGAACTAATATGGAGAGTAAAAAGAGTTTAAATATATATAAAAATAAACAGAATATTAAGTGTGAGTTAATATATGATAATAGTAAGGAAAGTAGTTTATTGTTTAAGGCTCGAACGAATATACATGTAAATGGAAAAATATGGGTAATTTAGTCTGTAAATTATGTAAGGAAGGAATAGAAAATATTTGGCATCTGTTAATTGAATGTAAATGCTTGAAAACAGAAAGGGCACATATAATGAAGTTATGGAAGAATAAATATGAAAAAAGTGATTATACAGAAAGTGGGTTATTGGTTTTTATGCTGGGTTTGGAAAAAGATAAGGGGGATTTAGATATAAAGGCTGTAGAATTGACAAAGATTATGTTGTGGAACTGGGATGGAGCAGAATATGGGGAAACTTAGACTGGGGAATGTAAAATTAAGTAGCTAACAGGTTTCTCTGGGCATAATTGCTGAGAGATTCTTGACTTCGTTTAAGAAGAAGCTACAGTACATAACATCACATCACATCAAAGCATGGGAAATGGTGATTATGTGATATTTTATTGGTTTTATATAAAAAATTATACTTATAGTTTCAAAGAATTTTAATCTATATTGGTGATATTAGATTGCTTTCTTTTTTTCTATGGGCATAAAAAATTGTACATAATTAAATTGGGAAATCCATGGAAAAAGACAGAGTGAACAGCACTGTTCAGTGCTGGTTCTCCATAATGAATCAAAATAATAACAGTATTCAGTAATTGAGCTTACTGAAAACAACCAGCATTAATATATAAAATACACAATTTTAATATGTGGGTTTCCAATTAAATGTGTTTTTGATTAATTTTATGAGAAGCCTTTCCTCCTTTTGGGTTTTTCAGGGGGATATAATGGGTATTACCTTTTTTTCCTGGAAGTAATTACAGGATTGGAAAATTATGACTAGTGATTTTAAATAGTATTCTCCTTTGTGTTAACAATAAATAATATTCAACATTTAGTAAATTAACTTTTTTTACACTTATTTTTGACAGATTCGAATTTTATTAAATAATCTGACATTTCCATTGTTCAACAAAGAAAGTTTTTTTTTTTTGTAAAAGTTGAACAATAAAAACTTGATCATTGCAAAAAAAAAAATAGATATAAAAATGATTTATTAAATAGTGGCTGATGAATTAATAGTTTTCATAAGCAATAGAAGAGGTGGTCATAATATATATATAATAAAAATATGAGAAAAATTGTACTTGAATATTTAATCTATTTGCACCTCAAGCACATGCTGCCAAAATTTTGTATAAAAAACATATACAGGATGAATAATAGACAAAAAAATGTGGATAAGATCACAAAACTAATAAAAATCTCAAACAATTACCAATTGTTAAAAAAGTGCTACAAAAAAGTAGGAGGGAGATATGAAATGAGATAATAAGATCGTACTTTTGTAGATTATTGTGAGTTGACATGTGGCATTATATTTGTATGTAGTCTTAATCAGAAAGTAATAAGTCTTTAACATGCACTGTTTAATCATGTTACTAACTCACCAATGTCATAGTGGGTATGAAGGACATTATCAAACCCACACACAAGATAAAAACTTTTTAAATGGCCATCTTATCTTTAAAACTAAATGCAATTATATAAGCTAATCTAAAGCATTTTGGAATGCTTATCTTTTAAAAAAGCTCTATCTTGCATTTGGATTTGAGAATGTCCTGCATAGTCATTATAACATCAGTGAGTTAGTAAATTCATATTGAAGACTGATTACCTTCTGTTTAAGAATTACTAATGAAAACTGCACTTTAAAATTATGTTATTAAATTGATTTGCACACATTGTGTATATAATTGATGTTTACACAGAAGGGCTAATGTAGGCAAACAAATTTCAAATTTCTCAGTGCATTATTTATATTTAAAATCTATCACAATAAAATTATCCACCAGTGTAAAACTTTTTTAGATTTCTCATACACAAACTACTTTAACCTTTTATATTTAGAGATATATTATTAAATTATTGTGATAAATTTAAATACAAACAATATCCATAAAAGGACAAGTAACAAATATATTGAATTACTCACAAATATCCATTAACTAATGCTCCCCAAAAGTAGCTTCTGCTGTCTTACAAAACAAAATATTGGACTATTGTAGGTCAAATACTCTTTTCAATTTGATCAGTTTTCTTTCTTTATGCTTTTTTCTATTTCTCCCTTTTTATAACTTTTGTGCTTTAGCCATTAGAGAATTAGGATTTAATCATAATGAACTTTTAATATCCTCTTATTTCTTTATACTAAATATGATAATGGAATTTCATGTTTAGTGCAAATGCATTTCTATTCTTCAATTAACAGCATAGTAATAATTACTTTAACAATTTCTTTGTATATGCATGTGTGAGTGCAAATAAGTGTGATCAAATAATTACAAAAAGTCTTCAGCATTAAGGAAACAATGTTGGAAACAAATGTAAAAAAGAAGATAGTTTGTAATTGTGATCTTGCATGAGATTATTATTAGTAATGAGGTCTTTTGGACTGGATTGAAATAGGAATTTTACTGAGTAGATCATTATTGTCAGTAGAAGCACAAATTATGTAGCACAGAGACCTACAATAAATTATTCATGAAAGAATTATTGACTAGTTTTTATCCAAGAAAGTAATACTAAGTCATGCCTATAGAGCTGTTGGAAAAATCTTAATGGTTTGAATATATGGAAGTAAAGAAAAATAAGTTGTAAGAAAATAAAGAAAAATTAAAAAAATTTAAAGATACAGATTTTTTTGGTAAATGATGATCTTTAAAATATTATTAATAGTAACTAAAAAACATTTATAGGCTCTTGCAAACATTGGGGTTTCTTGATGAATTATAAATTAATTTTGGTGATTTAGTTTGCGCTCACAGCCATTTTGAAATCTAAAGATCATCCAAAAACACTGCTGACACATCCAACTGCTAAATGACAAATATTGAATAAAGTACCTCAAATTCATATTTTAGTAATTATAAGATAGTAAAAATAATATACTTTATTTCATATGGTCATATGGTATAATCTTTTAGTATTTAGAAATTATAAGCTTGGTTTGATCAGACTTCTGCAACTTTTGGCTGATACTATGTATAAACCATCCTTCTCCCTCCCCACAAATTTTGGCGCTTTGCACCATCATATTTCAAATATTTTATGAAGGTAAATTTTAAAAAAAAAACCTAATAAAATAAAGCATATTATTTTTATTAGCTTATAATTTTTAAAATGTGAATTTAAAATACTTTTATTCAATATTTATGTCATTTATCAGTTGGATATGTCTGTGGTGGTTTTTAGATTTCAAAATGGCTGTGAGCGCAAACTAAATCACGACCGATTAATCTATAAAAGAAATAGGAAAAATAAAAAAACAAAAAAAAACTATAGTAATAAATGGAAAATTATTAAAAACAGAGATGGAGATGGAAAAAATTCCTTTTCAGTCAACATTAGTGATATCTTGAAATTTATTCTTCTCCAGAATAGATATTACTTAATAAGTAGAAAAAACAGCATACTATTTTAAAAGTGCTATTTTTGGACTATTCTATGAGAATCTTGCCAAATCTTAAGACATTATTTTTAAAAATAATTTTGTAGACAAAAGTGTATTAGCAAAAAAATATTTTCCGAAAATCAATATTTTTTAAGGGACATATTGTTAAAGCATGACTTCATACAATGAAAACTCTCTTTAAAATATTAAATTTCAACTTATGACTACTAACAATTACAAAAAAAAGTAAGAACAATATTTTTGACAGCAATTTCCAATTTTTCTGTTTGTTGTCAATAAATTTCCAGTTTATTTTTTTGTTAAAAAAACCACTACATTGAAATAAAATCTAAATATAAACATATTCTTATTCAAAATTGTTTTTGTAAAATTATTAAATATTTAAATAATGAAAAAGTAAAAAAATTATATATGCATAATATTTTGTTTTTATAATGTAAACAAAAGTCAAGGCAATGCATGTGCAGAAATATATTTTTTATTCTGCATAATATGAATAGATTCTATTATGGTTTATTATTGGCTTTAGAGTTTGTATTGTTGTTTTTTGATTACAGTATCTTCTGATATCTAGATATTTTAATTATCATCTAATAATTAAAGTTTTTTTTCAAATAAAATTTCTACTGCCAAACATTCAAAATGAATTTTGCCATTAATGGCATATATTATATATTGCAATGCCAATGGAGAGTTTTAGTGATTATCAAGTGAAAGACTAAATCTTTGAATATGTTATTTTGGAACTCACTGACAACCTTTTTTTGGTATTTTTTTTCACTTTTTCTACAGCATATCCTTTATCAAATATTTAGGTTTGAATTCAAACTTTCAGACATTTGATTATATGTGTAATGAAATGGTCTATTTTTTCTTGAATTTTTGATGAAGTTCACCATAATTAAGATCTTTCTTAACTTAATTAATTATTGGACCACAAAAAACCAATTTGATCATAGCTTTGACCCACAGACAATCAATCGTGTATAAAGTGGGATGACAAGATAAAAGTCAAGGAGGTGTGGTTTATTGCCAACTGTAGAAATGTAACAAATAAAAGAGAAAACAACATACAATTATCTAACAAATGGAATATTTAAATATGCTAATTTAAATAAAAAATGTATGCATAATTACAGCATAAATAAAGCAGCAACAATTAATTTATGAAAGTTATAATTATGGTGAACTTTACTGAAAGTGTAATTAGCATTGGGTTATAAAAAGAAACTACTTCATTATGCAGATGAACAAATGTTTGCCAATTTGAATTGCAAGTACAAATAAAGGGGAAAAAACCAAAAAAATTCATTGAAAGCATTATGTGAAAATATTAAAATTAATCTTAGAAATAAAATATTGTTTTTATAAATAAAAAAATAGCAATAATGCTATTAATTTACAATGAATTTATATCAGGCTTCAGTCCAAAAATGTATTTAATGAAAGCAAATTATCCTTAAAAATGTTTTGATTAGTGCTGCAGCATTGCTTGTCTTGGCTGTGAATATGAGAGAATCTCATGCTTGGGTGACTCAGGCCAGAGAGTTCTACTATGGTTTAAACTTCAAATCAGGCTGCTGTGTCACTCATCTCTGCCATCTGGATGGCAGGGTCTGGTGCTTGGAAGGTCTCACAAGCCTGGGTTTTGGTGGGGATCTGGGTGCTGTGGGGATTAGTAAGGGCATTGGATGAGAGAGTCTGAGCTTTGGAAATACCCCAAGGCCTGGTTCCTAGTCCTTAGCAGGGGGGGGGCTGGGATGTGGGTGCTGCGGGGATTAGTATGGGTTTTCACTTTCTCATCTTCTGGATGGTGGAGATGATGTGATTCTTGGTAGCTGTGATCTATCTAGTTGCCATTAAGGGCAGGGGTTACTTAGTAAATTATGAGAGAAGCTATGAATGGCAAGATATATGCATATACAATTTAAGGTTTTTCTGTTCACTCGGTAAATCAAGTTCTGCATTGTAAATCATAGTTTGAATCTTGTATATCACTACATATAACATGTAAATTCAAAGATTAATATTATGTTAATAAATCATATTTTGAGAAAAAAAATTATATGAAAATAATGAAATTAATCTTTAGAAATATTAAAAATCAACTTTCCAATAAAAAAAATAATAGTTACTGACAAAGATGATTTTCTGTTTGATATCACTTATATTTTCAACATGCTACTTTTTCTTTTAAAAATAAACCATACTCAAACAAAAGCTTTATATAAATATTACAATCTTATTAAGAAATAAATATTTAATAATTTTACAAAAATAGATATAAAATAAAAAAATGTTTATTCTTCTATCAACAATGGTGTAAAAAGTGGCATATGTTGTGCAAGCAAATTTATTTTCTCCTAGTAGGTTTTGATTCTCTTTACTATACTGATTGATCCTGTTATTTAGGTACAAGAGTTACAACTAAAGTTTTAAATTATTAAATGGTTTGCAATTGTGAAATTTGCTAAAAAAAAATAAATTTCCATTGAGAGCAATCCTAGACTTAAAAGTTGGTTAACATATACACAAATACATTTTAGTAACTCTTATTATTAAGTGCTGAAATAATTGTAATCATAAAGAAGGAAATAAACCTCCAGTTATGCACTGTCTATAAAGTGTGTATTAAAATATTCGTGCACTCACCTGCGAGTAATAATTTAAAAGCATATGAATTTACATATGCTTAAAGTGAATTCATATATATGCCAAACATTATTGGCCATGTTTATCACAGGACTTGAATCTCTTATATGTCTGATGTTAAAATTTACAATTATATTGTACAAATTTAGATATTTTATCAAAGGAGAGAGACAGGATCTCATTTGTAATCACTTGTGATTAAACATACATTAATTAGGAATAGACAATTATATTGTACAAATTTAGATTTTCTATCACAAGTGAGGAACTGAATCTCATTTTTAACCACAGGCAATTAAATGTATTCTGTCTCTCTCCTATGATAGAATATCTAAATTCATATGATATAATTATCAATTTAAACATCAGGCATATAATAGATTCAAGCCCTGTGATAAGCATGGTCAGTAATGGTTGATATATATAAGAATATACTTTAAGCATAAGTGATTTCACTTATACTTTCAAACTATTACTCGTGAGTGCATGAAGATTTTAAAAATATATTTTAGTTGAATAAAATTTTAATTTTATTTTTTATATAAATATCACCTGTTGAATTAATTATGTATGTCACATGGTCAATGATGCAATTAATATATTAATGATTTGTTATTTGTTTTTGTCAGTACATTTTTATCAACTCCACTTTAATTTATCTGATGAGTAAAAGTTAATATTAAATCATCTATGCTCTTTATTGCTGTTTTACAATGCTTATATTAAAACTTTCTATGACAGTTTTGATTGACCTAGCAATCTTAGAATTATAAATAGAAGTTCTGAAGAAGATTGCTGAGGTAATCGAAACTGTCATAGGGGATTGTAATATAAGCATTGTAAAACAGTAATAAAGAGCATAGATGATTTAATATTATATGAATTTGACAATGCAATAAGAAAAATAAAGTTATGAGCAAAAGTTGTTGGCAAAATGCATGTGTAGTAAGAGAAGATGTCATGAATTTTTATATTGGTAGATGATTGCGATGGATTTAAAAAACAAAAAACTTAAAATTTTCAGATTTATGCTTATAATATTAAGATACAGCAAATAAAATTTGCTTAATGCAAATAAGATTAAAGTTTTTCTGATTTATGCTTATGTAATATTCAATTTTATTTATTAGCACAGAAATCATATGTAATTTAAACAGAAATGAGTCACACCTTAAGCACATAAGATGTAGTGTTGTTATAATAATTCAATGATGTCTTGTTAGGTATTGAGAATACTCTCAAACCAAATCACAAGAGGCTTGGATTGGATAATGAAGGAGGTTTCTCTAAAATTGGTCCTGTGAGTTTTCTTATATTGCTATGGTTTATTATTTAGAATTTGACTAATATAAATATTTTATATTTTATTTAAACAATAAGTTAATAGAAGGTATTTAAATGCTCTATATAAATGTAGTCCTCTAACATTAGCCTAATTTTTTTTCTCTGATGAAAAATGTTTTCGTATTATTTTCAAACAGGAGTTCCTTATGTAAATAACTAAAATTACATTGTCTACTCTCTGCATTCAAATTCAATTGAAAAAAGAAATATTACCAAGAGTTCTCTATTTCATATTTTGAAATAAACTTAGGATTACAATTTAAGTAGGTGATTGAGATTTTAAAAAGCATCGACTTTATGCAAATATATAATCATCATCATCAATAGTATTCTGTCCAATGGCCAGATCCATAAGACAAAATATAATAGTATATAATAATAGTCTTAAAAAATGCAAATGTTGATATATTCACACATATATTTTTTAGTGTGATACTAACCTATAGCACTGCAGTTAACTATAGATAATATATGCATTTTAAAATATTTTGTCTAAAAATTTTACATATATATTATTGAATAAAAATTAAAATTATGGAGGAAGAGAATAGTTTAATAATGAATGAAAGAGTATAAAATGTTGAATAAATATATACAAAAAAGGGAAATGTTAATTGTTTTGACATGTAAATGGTTTGTCAGAAAATTTAGATATAAAACAGCTAAAATTATAGATTAGAGTGGTTGTATAGAGTGTAAAAACTTAACAATTACACCCACAAAGTAGTTTTCAATTATATATATATATAGTGACCTTTTATTCAGGTCTCTGTATTTAATAATCCAAAATTTTAAACCTTAATAATATATTTGGCATGAAAATCTTAATGAGTGGCTTTAATAAAGACCGTTTTGAATGCACTAGGAAATTGCTTGAGTAGAGATGAGATTTCAAACCCAGTGTATATTTGAAACTAGGGATAAAACAACAATTTACAAATATTGTTATTAATTGGGAAATAACTATTACTATATTTTATTATTGTTGAATAGCAATTAAAATAAATAAACAAATAAATTAAATTTATTAAAACTTGTAAAATAAATGATGATAGTCAATTACTTAAGTATATTTTTTATGTAGTGAATCTAAAGCTGTCTTGAATAATTATGGGTCGTTATTAAAAATGAAGCCAGAGGGGGTAATATTAATTATTCACACTATGATTATTGGTTTGATTGTTCCCAGAGTGCATAGTAATAAAAGCTATATATGTTTTAACAAAGTTGTAGGGGGGGGTGGATTAAGAAAAAAGAACTCAGCAATCTCAGACTTCAACTCTGATCTTCTAAAATAAGGAGAAAAAAAAAAGCTAAAAATCAGAAAAATTTGGGAATCTAATTGAATGGGATTATAATATTGATATCTAAAGATGACTGAATAGAAAAACTTCAAACCTTGCTATCGTTTCAAACACCTTTTCATCGATTGATGGTTCTTAAAAGTTATACTGGAGGAAAAATGGAAACCTTGTGCTTCATAATTGTCTACTATAAATATTGCTTCAAACCCAAAAAAATTCAAGAAAAAGTAAGCTTTTGCTTTTATGTTGTTTATATTTTAAAAAACCCTTCTTTAAAAATGATGCACAAATTATTTATAAGTAAACTAAAAAGTTGATAATGTTTGTATTTTCGCGCCATTAGCAAATATAGAGTAGAAAGATGTTCGTTTGAAAATCGTAATTTCAAGAAAATAAATTCAAAATAATTTTAAAGAGGGATTTCAGAAGATATCATAAATAAAATCAAAAGTCTTTTTATATCATATTTTAATAAAGTTAAAAGATAATTGCAAGTGATTTTATTCTCAATTCTTTATTAAGAAATAAATACTCATCGGCTGATTTTTTTTATAGCACCAAACTTGTGTAATGATAGTAATAGAAAAATTACAAATTCATTAAAATGTTAAGGATATCATATTAATAATTGGATAAATTTCTTTTAATATTATTAATGATATCATGCTTTGCTGATAAAAATGGAACAAAATAATTATTTACTTATAGAAGTTTTCCGTGCAATGCATATAAGTAAGATTTTAAAAATAGTTTAGAAATGACCCGACTGTTTAAAGATTGTTACATGTTTATTACCACGAAGGAAAGAATAAAAATAATAAAGAATTTGAAAAAAAATATAAGTATGTTAAGTGTAATAAAATTCTACTCATTTTCAAGAAAAATTATTGGGATTCAAATGTAAATAAATGATTTTAGTTATATTTTACTTGAAACGTTCACAGAATAAATCAATAAAGGTCTTTAAAAAGTTTGTTTTGAAGATTACAATAATTTAAAGAGATATTCAAGAAAATTATCTAGAGAAAAATAGATAAACCTATCCTTTTAAGTCTGCTACAATTGGAAGTGTGAATTTTAATTGTCTTATTAATTATTGGTACAGAAATCATCAAATAATTTTTGCCTTTGGATAAGTGGTGAATATTGCATTATTATACATCCAACAGGATAATAAACATATATACGCGTTATCTGGAATGTTTGCTCATCATAATATCAGTTATTATCAGTTCAACTCACAAAGATTAAATAACTTGGACAAATTGTATAAAATTTAATGGAAGAAAACATTTGTTTATTTTTTTTTTATTACTGCTGTGTTATGTATATTACTTACATCTTGGGTTATTTGGGAATTTTGTTTTTAAACATATATGTTTTATTGTGGCATGAAAACTATATATCTTGAGTTAAAGAGAAGAAAAAAATGTGTAAAATAGATACATATATTACATGTATTTTTATTTTTTTAGTTAAGGGAAAACAGGATATTACATAGATCATTTATCTAGAGAAAATGAGAGAGAAAGATATTTACTTCTCTCATATTTTAAAACAGATTTTAATGGGTATTATTAAAGAGTGAACATGCAGACATTCTATCAAAGATATTAGAATGACCAAATTATTTTCTTATATAAAAGAAACTTTGATATAAGCCTTTTTCATTTTGTAATTTTGTATAGAAATGAACTTGTCCACTTTGAATACAAATGCAGGTTTGATCTTTATTGCTTAAATATGTTGTGCTCTCTGTAACAAAGGTATCAGTGTCATTTTAAAAGAATTAATGATCATTTGACATATATTTTGGTTTGTCTATTGATACATTAATGATTCTGCATTGTGAAATGGAATATATATATCTCCAATGATATTGTTGGTATTGTTTTACCTTGCTATAATATTGAGAATGATTAGTGGCTGTTTTTTAGCTGATATGATGTTCCAATATAATGGCATCCAATAGATTAATATTAATATTGAACATGGACTGATGGAGAGTCACCTATTGCTGATTCGATGAGAGGAAAGTTTTGGTAGAGGCTAAGTAGTAATTAATGCTTATTAGCATAAATAATCCTAAAAAGAAAGGATATCCATGGTCTGAATTCTATCTTTTCTGTGATGAAGCAAAGCTCACACATGTGTATACCCATAGAGAGGTAGTAGAATTAGCCATACTATTATGCAACTGTCATGTTGTTTTTATAGAGCCTCCCTTTTTAATATTAAATCCCTCATGATGATATAGAGTTAGTTTTTCCACCATGTATGGTGAAGTATAGTAGTTCAAGAATCATATAGCAAGTATAAAATAAAATGTTAGATTTAAGAACACTGATTTATCTATAGTGTTAGCTTAATTGTTATAGTGTTTTATTATGTTGTAGGATCATTATCAGTTATAGACAGATCAAACTAAGATCTATTAACAATTGTAGAACTTATAGATGTAAAAGCAAGAGATGCACATTGGCAGTGTGAATTCATCTTCATCAAATAATGATTTGACAATGGATTGGTAAGATCATTTAGGTATTCAATAATTGAGTTGTGGACATAGTTAATGTTTTAGTGAGATCTATGTGTATTTGACTTTTGATGTCTGTTCTTTAATATACCAAACTTATTCATTTCAAATCTTAATCAGTTAGTAATTGTGCAGAATATGGTAATTGCCCTTATCATATTCTGATAAAAGAAATGGTTTCAGTATAATGCAACCCTTGATAATTTTTAATTCTAAATTTAAACTTGGTGCATATCCTAAAGTCCTAAATATACTGTTAGTTTTGTCATTTAAGTGCTAGTGCGGCTTAAATAAGTTTCATTATTTCATTTTTGCAGGATAGACTAAATAGTAATCAATGATACTCTTAATAACATTGTATAAGTTAGTCGCATTGACTAAGAATATGGTCAATGGGATACTAAGTATTTGTCCCATCCATAAGGTCTTTTAATATATTAGTTTTATTTCATGCTATGTCTTTGAATTAAAAAGTTGTAAATATTGTAAATAAAGTTTGTTGTGTTTAAAAATTTATTTAGTTGCCTGTAATCTTATTGCTAATTACCATATATACATTATTATTGTTATTGCTATCAACCCATCAGAAGATTATAAATTGAAATCATCATCGACCAATATAGTACTATTAACTATATTATGCTATATCATAATAACAATTTTGTTAAGCCTTATAATTTATTAGTACATCTAATGCATCATCACACAATAAACAAAATGTTAATAACTTAGAGTATAGATTATTTTAAGTAATAGATTAAAAGATAAATATAATATTGATTTAATTGTTTTAGTTGAACCCACAGAGCTATCATTCACTGATCTTGATCACATTGTTTATAATTATTTGAGAAAAGGAATTTGGTAAGTGATTGTGTTTATTTAGTAAAAAGTTATTCCTATTTCTTAAATATTAAAGTTATAAGAGTTATTGAGTTCATAAAGTTTATGTGTAACTGCTAAATATAGTTCTTAATTTGAGTTTATATTGAGAGCTGTTTTGTGCATTGTATTCGGGTAGTGGTAAAATCCCTCTCACTGACCCAAATATATTTTGTATAATGATTTTGAGTGTTTGAACCCTGAGAAGAATTAGTTGTTAAGTTTCAAGCTAGAATTTAAATTTGTAATAAACTTTATATCTAGTGGATTAATATAGTTGGACTTGAAATAAATTACTTTCACTGTTTTATGAAAGTCAACCAAAATTTAAGGTAAATTACTTCTTTTGTTGTAAAAAGTATAGTTTGTTTTAACTTCAGGATAAATATTCTGGTTGTGTCATGCTTGAAATCTCAGTTTTATTTAGCTTATCTTTTTACCATTTAATACTACATCAGTTCATAGTTTAAGATTTCAGTCTCCATCATTAACATTATTCTTCAATTTCATCTTGATCGTACTTGTACTTATTCATTCTCATTCATTATCATAATTGATTAATCATACATTAAATTTTATTCTTTTATCATCTTAACTATTCATTAACTCTTATTCTATCATCATCTTAATCATTCATTATTCTCATACTTCTTCATTCTTTTCTCTTCATTCTTAGACTCATCTCATTCTACTATTTAATTATTACTTATTTTCATCATCCATTTAGTCATCTACATCATAATTTACTT
Source organism: Epiperipatus broadwayi (assembly GCA_028023455.1). Lineage (NCBI taxonomy): Eukaryota > Metazoa > Onychophora > Udeonychophora > Euonychophora > Peripatidae > Epiperipatus > Epiperipatus broadwayi. Next base: position 322,184 of record JAQFVV010000320.1, read on the forward strand.
ATCATTTCATTTATAGTCTTAATTTCATAATCATTCCAGAGATATAATTATTAGCTAGTTATTGGTTTTCTAAATATCAGAGTTAGCTCATCATATTTTGTTTGTTTGGATTTCAAAGCTGGTTTGACCAGAAGTTATTATCTTGATTAATCAGGAATCATTTCGTTAATTTTACATTTTTGTTTCTTTATGCTTATATTCTTGATAATGAGAGTATAATAGGTTGCATAGGAGAATTTAGTCACTAAAACATGCAGCATGATTTGTTTGTGACCAGTTAGACCAGTGAGAAGGTTACAATTGAGATTATGGTGCAATGTAGTGGCTTGATTGATTGATTAAGGATGTAGCTAGGTTATATGGGATTATGGCACCCAGAAATGTGTGGGCCTAACTGTCCAATGATCAGAGGGAAGGTTACAATATATATATATATGATAAAAAAAGTTTTGAATGATGATCTAGTTCATAGAATACATCAATGACTAAAGATAGAAATATTAAATTAATGGAATAAAAACAAGTTGAAATGTTATTTGTTCAATAAAAATAACAAGTTTTTTCCTCATGTTAATTGGAAAAGTTAAGAAAGTAATGATGAATTATATTTTGCAATGATTAAGAAAGAATTTGTAAAAGCTTTTAAATGAATTGAAAAGCAATATAATATAATAAAATTCCAATTAAATTACTAAATCTGCAAGGTAAAAGGTGTTTTTCTGAAGGTTTGTAATGATGGTGTTCTAGTTGTATTTTTATATTGGACTATTTCCATCATTTAATATGTGTGTTGAATATCTTTAGAACAATTTAATTTATTTAAATATTCCAAATACATTCAACTGTTAGTAATATCAAAATGATGGAAATAGTCCAATATACAAATGCAAAAAGGTTTGAAAAAATTAATTCCTATTTGAATTGCAATCTATGACTGTTGGAGTTTAATTTCAGAATAATTTGTTTATCAATTCAAGTATTATTGAGGTTTTTAAATAGACAGATCCCCATTCCATAGATCACATGTACCTTTTAATATGGATTAATAAAGATATAGGAATAAAAATTACACATAGGTTAAACTCTTCATACAGTAGCACCACTCAGTGAAAGCCAGAGTAATTAATAGATGCAGGAAGGCTTGTGCATAAAATCCCTAACTAGTGTCTACTCATCCAATATCCCAGCCTAGTTTCTAGCTTGTGGTTTTCATCAGTGTGGAGCCTTAGATCTGAGAGCACTTCACGTAAATCTTAGTATCTAATGCTAAACTCATTTCAGAATCCATATTTTTTGCACAAATCTTCCTACATCCATTGATTACTCTGGCTTTCACTGAGTGGTGCTACTGTATGGAGAATTTAGCCTCTGTGTAAACAGCCTGCGAAAGCATAAAGAATGGTGATCATGTGAGGTTTAATAGGTTTAATACAAATTACAATTAGAGTTAGATAAAGAATTTTGTTTAATTGCTATTGAAAAAATAGACATAAAGGAAAATGTATGATGGTGTTGTATATATATTGTTCTATTTAATAAGCAATTGAAAAATAATCTTTAAATAATCTATGGCATGCAAAAATCTCTCCATCAACTTTTCATATTAGAATCAATAGTGGTAAAAGACAATATTTAACAAATTACTAGTGGTAATAATTTATTATTTTTCTTTTTATCTAAGAATAATTAAATACTCTTTTATTACTCAATAATTAGATAATTATTTGAAGCAGTAATGCTTTTTCCATTTGGAATTTTTTTTAAAGTTTCTTTCCTTGAAAATGGAATAAAGATTCAAAACCCTGTTTAAATAAATGATAGTTAACAATATTAAAAATCATGCTGTAAAGTTCATGTATATATTTATATATTGTATTACATGATTATTGTATTTGATAACAATGGAGTTAACATTGGAGATAGAAGAATATATTGTATTAGATGTTTATCATTTGACAGTATTTGTGGACAGTGGGGATAAGCCTAATATGCTGAAGTAATAGAAGAGCTTTTAGAAGATTTGGACTGAATATAAATGTAAGTGAAAATAAATGATGAGATAAAAACATTAAGAATAAACATTGAACAAAAAAAGTATAAAACTGATTAATGATTTTAAATATTTGGGAAGTTATTGATTATGGAAATAGCAATAAAAAAAATTAGAATAAGAATTATAATTGTAGAACAAGGCTTTTAAAAAAAGAGGAAGAAATATTTTGGCAGTCATTAAAATTAACTTTTATAAATAGGATTTCTTAAATGCTTTATTTGAGCATATCTTGATGCTAAACTGGAAAACAGATAATTATGAAAAAATGGAAAGAAAAAAGGGAAGACTAAATTTATAGATGCGGATTTAGAAAAGATATTTTAAAAAGGAAATTTAGTGTATAAAATTAATCATTCTGTAAAAAACTGATTCTTGATGAAATTATGAAAAGAAATTAGTCTAGATGTGAAGTTCAAGAAAAAGAAGCATGATATATATACTGTATATAGGAAAAAATAGTTGAGATTAAAATAAAAACAATAAGTGAAGAAAGAATTTAGTTGTTAATTAAAGAAAGGAAGATATTTCTGTAAAAGAAAAGTAGAACAGAGGACAAAAGGCTTGGGTAGGTAAACTCATTTACTTTTTGACAGATAAGTAATAGTGAAGCTAATAAATTGTAGTGAGAATAATAAATTAATCAAAGAATTCAAAAATATACCAAATCGAAATTTTTGCTATGGAAGCTTTATCAATTAGAAGACATTTAATTCTTTATATAAAGTAATAGTGTCAAAAACATACAAACAAAAAAAAAACATATCAAAGCAAAATTACAGGAAAATTAAAGAAAGGAGAAAAAAGGAATCTAGATAAGGTTTGGTCATAAAATATTTTTTTTAAATTGTTTTATCTGTTCATAATTTTAGCTGCAGAAAAAAGATAAAGAAAATAGGCTTCAATTTGTAAATCCTAATTGGTGATATCAATTTTCTGAAACAAGTTAATACAATTAGTTTTAAAAATTGAATAAAATGAGTTGTTTTTTTCAAGAAAAGTTATAAAATAAATAAATAAATTTAAATAATAAATAATAACATTTATTTAAAGTTAATTAACATCAACTAAAACAAATGATATGGAAAAAATCTATTAACTTATTAAGACTCTGCCAGAAGGATAATCTTTTATCCTCTGCTTTACTTTAAATCCTCATAACCACGCTCTTTTTTTCTATCACTTCTTTTTATTCTTTACAATCTATTCTAACATATTTTAGTTATATTATTTATCTCAAGTATATTGTCAGTGCAGTATCTTTTTTCTCTTGCTAATTAATTTTTCAATTCATTCTTTCCATTGTTTTTGAATTTATATTTCTAAATCTTTCATATTTTACTTTTCCTTTTCCCTAATTCTTTATGTTTAGTGTCAAAATAAAGATACATGCTGAAAGAATCATCTAATTTTTTTTTTTTTTTGTAATTATTGTTTAATGGTTGACAAAAAATCTACTGTTGTTTAGACACTTGGAGTATCTTCAAATTTTGTTTAATTATTACTTTTAATATGCTTATTCTTAATTTTTTTTATCTTAACTATCTATTTTAATTGCCTAAGTTTTATTGGCATTTATTTTGATTACAAATATTTTGCAAAGTTATATCAATTCTATATAAATGTTTCAAAGACCATTCTCATTATCTATCAGTACAGTACAATAAATCTTTTCACATCCAATATGAAGTCTTTCATTATCAAAACAGCACTTATGATCAAACAAATAGTATACATCATTGTTGAATACCTTCTTTATACAGTTCTCTTCAGGAATGCCATGGGGATAAGAGATTTTTTGTTCAAATTAAATTCCAGCCACCTACCCTAATTCTATAAAATAAAATTTGTGACTTAAAACAAAATGAATTCTATAAAATTTTCTTTAACAATATGGAAGCAGCAGAACATTAAAAAAATTATAATTATATATATTATTTACACTTTTACCTTTTTATTTGCATATTATCTCTCCTGGCTTTGGCTGTAACAAGATAACTTCTAGAAACTTTCCATTTGGTAAACAATAATAATATGATTCTGAAAACTTGTGACCAGATTGCCTTTATGAATATCCTTACTAACTATCTGAATAATATAAAAATTTCAACTAATCTTTTATGTTCAGTATTTTTGGCCAAACGACTGAATTATTAACATTAAAATTTAATGAAATAATTGAGAGAGTGCAAATTTCTCAAGCGCTTATGACTGCACTTTAAATATTATTAAAATTTAATGTAAATTCAGAAGTTTCAAAGTTTTCACTCTCAGAATTATATCTTTCTTCAACTTTGAGGTCCAGATAGCTTACTTGATATTTTATTCATGATATGTCCTTGACTGGAGAGAATAAAATATATCACAGGATAAAATTATTCAATAACAAGAGTAGGAATCTAAAATTAGTTTAATGTAAACAATTATGTATACAACAGAATTAATATATATTATAAGAAGCTGAATATACACATATAGGATAAGTTACAAATCTTAAAAATTGAATATACATGTTATATAATTCTACTTCTAATTTACTTACCTTTATAATCTATGTGGCTCCATTGGGCTTATTAAAAATATAAGATCAAGTGACCTATACTACAGCTGGGAGCTGATTCCATGGGGATACAACATCTGGATGAGTGAGTTTTTTTATTCCTAACATATCAGTTTATCTCCATAATCTTTCCTGGGGTACACTAATTGTAACAAGGTGGTGTAATTCTTAAGATTCCAATAGAAAAGAATGGGTTAACTTTAACTGTCATGTCAATTAGTTCAATAAAAATAATTATTAGTTTGTTTCAAATCCAATAGTTGCTAAAAAGTTTAATTCAAAATCTATCATGCATAACTCATTTATGTTTTCTATAAACAAAGTTCAATAATAAAATATTTAGGCTATTAATAATTTAATTTAATGTATGCATTATACTTAATTATATACATATTATACAATCCAAAATTTTAAATATTCATACTTACATTGGTTATTCAATAAATTTTTATTAACCATTTAGCATACATTTACACTTTATTTTAATGTTAGATTGTGCTTTAAAATAATCAATCATTTGGTTTGTTCCATTAAATAATAAATGTTTTAGACATTTTTCCAGCATTGCAGACATTTAGAAAAATTTCAAAGGCATTATGTAATTATTCCATTCAACAGACTGGCATTAAATATCAACATCATTATAATGAAATTTGTTGAGAATTTAATATTTTGGTACATATCTTTTTTAAAAATTATGTGTTTTTTTACTATTTCTGTTTTTCTTGAATTTCTCCTGTCCATAATCAACACTAATTTCAGATATATTTGAATAATATTATAGATCAATTACAAGTTTTTAGCTAAGTAATAAACTCCATGATATCCAAGAAAAAGCATATTAGTAAAATATGCAAAAAATATAATATCAGTATTAAAAAAAAGATAATATAGGTATATTAAAAAAAGATAAAATCAGTATTAAAAAAATTATATTCAAGAAAGCATCAAAATCAATCCCAAGATCCAATACCATAGAGGCCGACACTATACCAAAAAATGAATATAAAATATGATTGATAAATGCAACTACCTATTATATGATTGTTGTCTAATATACTACAGAATTATTGTAATTATTATAAGATAATATTTTTTTAAATTAAGATTATTTTAATAGAATTATTGTAATTATTATAAGGTAATATTTTTTAAACTAAGATTATTTTTAAGGAAATTATTAATAGTAGTGTGTCATTTTATATATAAATTATGATATTTAAATAAAAGTGATTCGAAAATCTGAACATTTGCATTTACATATGAATGTTGATAATTATTGTAGCAACATGGTGGCGAGTTTGTTCAATTTAAGGCAATAAGTAAAGTATACAATATGTAGTATATTTCAAGAAATTGCCACAAGGTAAGTAAAAAAATAATTCTCTCTTATTTAAGTAAAAAATATTTACAATCAGAATGTACTTCTAACAATGGAATAATTCAGAAATCTAAATATTTTTATTTACATATAAATTTTATTAATTATTGCAATGACATGGCTCCTGCATTGAAGTATCTTCATACCCCACACAATCTGTGCACATACACATGGCAGCCATGGCTCTATTTTCTACAAGAAGGTTGAGAAATCTTAAAAATACCTTCTATTCTTATGAAGTTATTTTAACAAATAAATGTCCCTTCACCAATATATATATATATATATACATTAATTAAAACAAGTCATACATTTCATAACTTGCTTTTAAGCTTGCATTTTATGATCACTAGATGGAGTTTATCAATAGCTCTAATCAAGCTTTTATTTTATAAGTGCTGAAAGGCTGGATTTGAAGACATTTACGTGTCTGATAAATTCATGCTTTCAAATTGATAGAAACGTGTTTTATAAGTGCTGACTTTTGAGTTAGTATTTTAGATCTAGTTTCTAGAGTTCCAGCACTCCACTGAGGTGAGCCACAAGCTCAAAATAAACTGGTCTGGAGATAGGGACCCCCAATAGAGATTTTGAATTTTTTCTCTTTCGGCACTTATAAAATAAAAGCTTGATTAGAGCTATTGGTAAGCTCCATCTAGTGATCATATATATATATATTTAAAAATATCTACTAAAATAGTCAATCACTTTTTCAGTTGCACTTCATAATCAATAGAGCAGATAATGATCTTCATATGGGTATTTACATATCATCAATAATTGTCATCATCCAATTCAAACCCCTTCAATAATACCTGAGATAGAATAAAATTAAATTAAAATATCTTCATATTTTTGTACGTTAAATTTTTTCTCCATTTGAATCATAATTGTTGGTTGCAATTATGAAATTTTCCATTCTCATTAACCAGAAGTTCAGCCTATAAGTGGACAATTAATTTCATATACAGAAACTTGGTACTATCAAAGTGAGCTATGCAAAACTCATTCATTCATCTTTTGCAATTTCAAATAAAGATTATTGATAGCATTAGTTTCTTGTTTTTTTATTATCATACTTTTAATGCAATCTTTTGTGGAAATGTTCTTTATCTCTGTACCAAATCCTTCATACAATAGTGCCACCAAGTGCAAGCTTTCATAATCAATGGATGCAGGAAGATTTGTGCATTAAATCCATATCTAGTGCCTACTCATCCAATATCCCCAGACTAGTTTCTAGCTTGTGGCTTTCATTAATGAGAAGTCTTGAAATTTGAGAACATTGGATCTAGATCTTAGGATCCAATGCAACCCTCCATCAGCCAACTTTTATCTATTTTGTTAACTATAAAACTAGGAGCCCAAGATGAAATCACCATAATATTTCCAACCCAAGCTCACTCACTTGTATAATCATATAGACCTGAACTCATTTCAGCATCTATACAATTTAGTGTATACCATATATAAACATATGAAATGGTGATCTTGTAATGTTCTTTATCTCTGTTATTATATTTTGACCATTACAATTCTTGTTTTCTTGTTTTCCAGATATATATCATCTTTATTCACATCATTTACTTTTCAATTTTTCTCTTATTTATTTAGTCTTCAACCCACTTTTTTTCCTGCTATTTAAACATTTCATTTCTTTTTGATAGTTATTTAAAACAACAATAACACTTTAATAACTTTCAAATGTTTTCTTTTTCAACCTATTTTTATTCCTATTTAAATTATAAACATTTTAGAAGCCATTGGCATGATTAAAGACCATGCCTATAACAATTCCTCCCAAATTAAAAGCATTGCAGTTTTTGAAATGGTAAATAAATTTGAATAGGGTTCCATAATCAATACTGTCGAGCACAAATAGAAAATATATGTGAATAACAAAAGCATTAGTGGCAAAACTGTCTAAAATATAGAAAGATTGAAATATTTCAAGTGTCATTAAATTGAAATTGGCCTATTGTCTTATTTTTCCAATTGCCCATTGCTGGAACATAAACACTCAAAAAATCAGATGAAAAAATAACGATGAAATATGCCAGAAAATGTTTGTAATTTTTTTATATTGTATCTATTGCAAAGAGTTTTAAGTTCAACTTGATATGTCAGTGCTTATAAGAAGACAGATAATAAAATATTGTGGATACATGATGAGGAGATATATTACTATAGAAAGCTTATTAAGAAAAAGTGAAAATGACCTTCATGAGATGTTACATATGATTCAAAATCATGATATATAGAAACCGATAATAGATTGTTTCACATTAATTCCAAATTGAGATCGTAAATGCAGAAATAGGCATTGCTGCATTTTTTTAAAAATAGTGAAATTAGATCCCGAATCGATTCCTAGGTGAAGAAAAAAAATCTTAGCTTGAGTTAATAGAAGGAAATTGCTGTTCATAGCCTTCCAATTGCCATCTAAGCAAGTGATTATATATTTATAAATATCGCTAGTACAGCAGTCCAGTAATCATTTTTCATTGCAGTCCCCCCTACCCGCCCGGTTGATCTTAGCAATTTAAGTTTTGCATTTGAATGTATTTAATCTTACGTTAAAATGTATATATGGATATTAAATTCATATATTAATTATTTGTGACATTTTTGTAGCAATTATTTTGTGTTTCAACATCAGTACAATGTTTACTTTTAAAACAAAGCACAGTGATTGGTATTTGTTTTAATGCTTACAGGATATAAAGTAAATTAAACCTTTTCTCGTTTTTCAGTTATAAAAATTCTGATCATGTTTTGCTTGACGATATTTTCTCGTTTCATTCATACAACTTTCAAAGTTCAAATCCAAAATTGTTATCCCAACGGGTTTGATTCTTAATTTCAACTGGAGGCTAATTGGTTGCATGCTTGAGATGATGGCGAGGACACAAATGATAAATGATAGACGTAAAACTGAAAAATGTAGAGAAAGAAAGTTTAATCGTCGATTTATATCCAATCAAATGACTTGTCTTTAAGAACATTTTTTACATTTTAACAATTGACACATGTCTGTATATATATGTTAAATAAATGAAATGTTATATATATATGTAGTATAATTTCACTTACTATTTAGATGGATTGCGGAGAAATTTATTTCTACTAGAAAACAAAAATACTTAGACTTGTATTTTTTGCCTAAAAGAAAATAATTTAATTATATCAAATATTAAATACATTATTCTAACTATAATTGGTATCGCCTTAAAAATTTTAATTATATAAATAGTTTTAGCTTCGAAATAAAACGTAAATAGTTTTTAAAAAAGTTTATTTCTAATCAAAATTGGCACGAATGCCCACAGTTTATTTTAAAAAGCATAGTTAAGCCATCAAAAAGAAAGAAATCATCTCTTCTTTTCGTGAATACATTTTTAATTTGCGTTATAATTTTTTTTTTTTTTCACTGAGACTTATAAAAGAAACAATATCAAGGATATTTTTGACATTCTGATTAAAGAAATGCAGCTTCTAAAGAATTATTGTTTTCTTAGCCATATTGTCATTAGTACTATCCTATAGAAAAATACTTATTACAATGAAAAAAAAAAATTGTAAAACATTTAAGAAATAGTAAAAAAAAGTTATATTTTTATGTATGGCAATGATTTTTGCTCTACCATGTAACATTTTTTTGGCTTCAAAAACAGTTGCTTATTTATCTTAGTTATTATTCTATTTCTGGTTAATTTTAACCAAAAATGTACAATAATCACAGTTATTATTAGCAGTCGTATGGTTGTTCTAAATTCAGAAGAATGAAAAAAAAAAAAAACAGATAGAAAGTCTAAGAATAAAGAAAGCAATTGCTTTGAGGTAATTAAAGGATTAAAATATAGTTCTACGAACTCATTATACAGAGGCTAAACTCTCTATATAGTAGCGCCACCAGTGCAAGCCAGAGTAATCAATGGATGCAAGAAGATTTGTGCATAAAATACCTATCTAATGCCTACTCATCCAATATCCCCAAACTAGTTTCCAGTTTGTGGTTTTCATCAGTGAGGAGCTTTGCATCTGAGAGCATTCCATCTAGATCCTAGGATCTAATGCAACCCTCCAACAGCCACTTTTTACCTTATTACTTACTCATTATCAGAGATCGATACCATAAGTGGCTCAGACGGCTGATTCTGAGACTATATTAACTTAAATAACGGAAACAATAAGGTAAAAGAAAATGGAAAGGAAGATGAAAAAAATATATAAATGATGACTTAATATAGGTTAACCAAATATTTGGCATGGGAGGAGAGAGGATTCTTCCTTAGAAATGAGCTTTATTGATCCTACAAACAAGTTGTCAGAAAGTACTCTTTTACTAACTCAAATTCTCCTTTCTGCTTAAAACTTTGTTTGTTTTTTTAATTGTCATTTCACTTCCCCCAAATACAGATTATAATAAATTTAAATCAGTGCACCTATTATATATATAAATAATACATTTTATAAAATAAAAAATCATATAACATTATAAAACTATCCATAAAACAAAATTTTACTAAAATTCTCTCACATCCAGGATATCATCTATTAACAAAATAGACCTCCCATAATTCATTTAAAAAACCAATCACTTTTAACATCAAAGGATGTTTTTTTAATGAAAAGTCTATTTTGTTTTCTATATATATTGTTGTTTGTATCATGTTGAATGTCACTTGAGAAGCTTTATTTTTTAATAGATGAAACCATAATCGTGATAGAATTTTAGTAAAATTTTGTTTGTTTTTTTGGCTAGTTTTGTAATGTTATATGATTTTATATTTTATTTATTATTACTAGTATAGAATTAACTCTTCAGCCATTCATAGCATTGAAAATCTGATCATAGAACACCCAAATCCCTTGTTGATGCCAATATTATTGTCATGTCCATGTTGACTAAGTCACTCTGCCCCTCATGTATAGGACTTTGTCCATTTAAAGACTGAAGAGGGATGGCCAGTATACAGGCTGAAAGTTGTAATATTCAAAATACAAGCATAATTCATATACTTGGAATTTTAAATGTAATTATAAGGAATTTGAACACAGAACTTTCAAGCTGCCTTTAGCTATCCACTCATATAACTGATACACATGACCATATACATGTGAAAAAGATAAATGATTTCCAATATATGTATTTCATGCTGAAACAGCACTTTTCAGGTTGATCCAGATCATCATCTCCTACATATGTATATAATTAGTGCTCAGTTTATATTAAGATAGCAAATCTTCAAACTTTAATGACCAAGTTTCAATCTACTCCATTCTTCAACTCTTCAGCCATTCATACTATTGAAAATCTGATGATGGAACACCCAAATTTCTTGTTGATGCTAATATTGAAATACCTTATAATTCCATACAGAATTTTTATAAAGGACTGCTACATATTTTCAATTAAATATCTTTTATATTTATTTTATTTGATGATGATTGCAATAGAAGTACCAAAGTTTCTAATCATTGGTGTTTTTCTTTAGACAAGATTTTTAAGTACTAACCATCTTGGCATATACTATCTTTTTCTTTAAGGTACTCTTTTATTTGTTTGTGTTTTTTTAATACTGCATTTAATAAAATATTTAAAATATTTACAAAAGATATTAATTTATCTTGCAACATAAACAACTTGTACACATCCTTAAATTAAAAGTTTTTATTTTTCTAAAAAAAAATTGTAATATTTATATCCATTTCAAATCAAATTTTAATCAATGTAATCATTTTGAAAATATCAAAAGGACTGCCATTTATGATTCTCTGAAATTATAGAATAAATAGCTAGTATTTGTGAGTTTTCCTGTAAACCAAGATGGCAGTCTATTTTTGGTAAATATGCAGTTTTGAGGGCCTACAATCTACCAAAAATGTGTTAGTTGTTAAATTAAAACAAAATTAATAAATCAATTGTTAAAATTAAAAAAAGAAATAAATTCCAATAAATTTCATTAAGAAACTTTATTTTAATTTTTTTTTGCTTATAACAGGGAAACAATGCAACACTTTTAACATTGTTGTATTTTGTTTCAATTCAGTATGTTTCTTTTTGTCAACAGTTTTTTTTTAGTAAATTGTCATAATGATAAAAATTTGGAATCTTCCTGTCACAGAATGTTAAGCAGCTGAGTATTTCTAAAAGTACGGGGATTGATCCCAACTTCTCGAAAAGTATACACATGAAACTTTATATTTAAACACGCCCATAATAGGGATTGTGCACTGCCAACATGAATAAAGTATGAATATTGTATATATATATTTCATTTTTCTGTTAATACAAAAAAAAAATGTAAATATTATAATTAATCTTCCCACGATTTCTTTTTTTTAAATAAAAATAAAATGTAAATATTAAATATATTTCCTAGACACCTTTTCTTTTTGTAAACATTTGGGGGTGGGGGCTAAACTTATATATTTATCAAAAATATAGTTTGACATCTTGGTTTACAGAAAAACTCACAGGTGTCTAAATAGCATTTTAATTTTTTCCTATCCTTCTGTTTCTTGTTGCATATTAATTTATCTTCACAATGAAACTTTACAATCAATATTTCTAGAGCAAAAATCTATACTTTTTTTTATGAAAACATAAATTCTTTTCAAGTGAGATGAAAAAAAAAATTTTTTTCTATTTAAACTCAAGATTGTGCATGCACCAATTTGGAGAAGACTCTTATATTTACAGTCAGTTTATTTGATCCTTTACACATTATCAAACCATTAGACAATATAAGGAATGAAACAGAATTTTTGTTAAGTTGGAGATCAGGAAAAATTTAATAGAGTAGCTGATTTGAAAACTCCTCATAAGTGGATTTTGACTTCAAATATTTGCCATGAAAAATATGTGAGATGCCTTGAACTCCACATGCAAAATGAAATTATGTTCATATGCAGAAGCAATGAAAGCTTCAACATTATTGCCACCTAATGATAGAAGAAAGCATAATGATAATGTAATTTTTTTTCAGTAAAATTATAAATCAGAATGCAAGATTTCATAGATCGACAATGAATGACCTTATTAAATTAGACATACTAATGGATAACCACAAAAACCTATCAACATGATAGAAAAGGCCTACATGGAGGAAAGTGTAGGCAGAATTTTAGAGGCTGTCAATGCAACAATACCGAAAGATCTTTATTTTTCATTTAATTTTTTTTTTACAGATCGCTTGATTATTCTGGTGATTATGGATATAAATTTCACCCTCTACAAATTTCAAAAAAAATTACTGTATGGAATGATTACAGTAAACAATACGTAGGACTCCATATTATGGATTGCTGATCAATGAAATCCTAGATATATTGTTATCTAATTTTTTGATAAAGGACGAAGAAATATATTTGAAAAAACAATTTACATGCTGAAAAAAAAATGCACTAATTAATGTAGATCAGAATAGAGAAAATTATGTAATCAGAATTATAAAAAAAAAACACCTATTTAAATTATGACATTAAAGACTAAGAAATTAAAGAAGCATTTGGAATCAGTGGTAACATTCCAACCTACATATCTAAAAGATTAAAAAATACACCTATACTAATCTTGAAGAATAATTATTATTTTAAACTGTTTAAACAAAAATATTAATCCAAATGACATCCTTATGCTAATTACTGATTAGGAAACAATGCATTTCTTAATAATACATGGAATCAAACCACAATGTTTCAACTATAAGAAAAGAAGTCACATCATAAGTAGTGACCAAAAATTAAGTGCCCACACTGTGAAATGAGAACCACATTAACACATCAGTGTGAAAAGAAAAATGATATAAATAATGATATGCAACCTTCATCAAGAGGAAAGTTAATCACTGGTATAACTGGTGTTGATATGATGATTTGAATAGTAATACACAGAATATATTAACAGATGATAATATTTAAAGGCAAGGTCAGCTATCAGATCCAAACATTTTCCTACCACAAAAAGACACAAGCAAAACAAGTAAACAAATTCTTACAGAAGCTAATGTTATTAAACAATTCAAAACAAAGCAAAACTCTCCATACAGTAGTGCCATCTTGTGCCAACAAGAGCAATCACTGGATGCCAGAAGGCTTGTGCATAAAATTCCTATCTAGTGCCTACTCATCAAATATCCCCAGACTAGTTTCTGGCTTGTGGCCTTCATCAGTGAGGAGCCTTGGATCTGAGAGCACTGCACCTAGATCTTAGGATCTAATGCAACCCTCTAGACTACATAAAATATGATAGAGACAACAATACCTGATCCATCACACAGAGACATTGGATATAAATACCCTGACTATCAAATGCAAAACAGGTCATCCAGCATGCATGAAAATGAAAAGGGAAATCCCAGGATTAAGCAAAGACAATATACCATAAACTCTGGACCATGTTTAAAAAGTTAAAAAGTCAAATAGATTCTGATGCAGGTTTTACCTCAAATGAGAAGACAGTTAACATATTAGGGGGGAGTCATATCTAAATGCAATTGCTTATGATAAATCTTTAGAATTGTCACATGAGCTAATATTTTTAAATAAAACTAAACAGTTAACATAAATAAATATATTTTTTATATTAATTATATCTATATACTAAATAAGACAGAATGTTAATAAAAGTAGGGTCTATCAATGTCAGAGAATTAAAGTGTGTAGAAAAAAACCATTAATTTATAAAATGGCTTTATATTATTCAACCACACATAATTGGTTTTCTGGAAACTTGGGTATGCAACAAATCACAAACAGATCCATCAAAATTTTATGATAATCAAGGATATTCACTATTTTTCAAAGCAGCATTCTTACCTTCATCTGGAACAGGAATTGTGATAAACAAAATCTCTCCATTCAACTCATTTAAAATAATATATATTAATATGTACATGCTAATTGTTCACTATACCACAAAAGAATAACACTGAACATAGTATACATGTGCATTCCTCAAGGTAAAATAATAATTAATAGACTTATGTATACAGTAAACTCAAAATTTGTATCCTCAAAACATGCCATCATTCTAATAGGAGATTTTAACATGCCATATAATAAATTTGGAAAAAATAGTGATGTCTGCTAGCATTCCCTCTCATGTCTGGAGAAGAATTTCTTCCACAGAACTCTATCTTCTTCAACAATAGCAGATAGTTGTTTCTAATTGATCTTGGTTTTTATTCGCCAACATTGCATCATACAATCAGCATATCACTCAAAAACTGATCTTTTTCAGATCATTCTCTTGTGATGGTCCATCTTAAAAATGATTTCTCATATATATCTGTGATCACAATAGGTAAAAATTATTAGAATACTGTTCCCAGTATGACTAAAGAATATCTCAAAAATATACATATCATTATTCAAAATTCATGTTTTGAAATGGACCCTGTTCAAATATCAATTGTATTTGTGAACATAATCTCATACACAGTTGATACAATGACAAGAAACTAACCATCCCTTTCAAAGATTTTAACACTTGCAGATGAATTGCACAAGAGAATTACACTAGTGTTAACATGTCAGAGAGCTTCACAAATGTAATAGCCCTGAGTAAAGCATATTGTTTGGCTTGTGACTCAATCAAAGAATATCTGATGATAAGGAGGAGAAAAATATACCTGAATCAAATCCACGTTATATGCAATACATTCATTGGGCACTATCAATTCATAGTAAAATATCTGACAAATTTAACTAACTTTCTAACAAATACAATCTATCACATACATGGATTTTATCCCATATCACTGGTTCAATTTGTTAAATAAAAGCAAAATATAACCACATTCCAAAAACTCAGACCCATATCAATGAGTCCACTTGGGATTAAGATCCTGGAATCAGTGATTAAAGGTAGAATTGAATTTTATATTTTTCCATTGCTGTCAAAAACCCAGTTTGCAAAGAAAGGATCATCAATTGGGCAAGAAGCATTTTGATATAAGATAGTACAGTCAGAAACAACAAAAATAAGGACTAGTTGTAGTTCAGCTATGCTACCAATTGATATTTTAATTAATGCATTAGTAAATACATCAATATCCAGGGCATTAATCTCTTTGATTATGAATCTTCTTTTAAATCAAGAAATTTAGATAATTCTTAGTGGGAAATACCATCATTTATTCCATTTAACTTGATTCTACCAGGTTCACTGTTAAGTTCTCTTTTATTTGCATTGATCCACCCCTTAAAGCATCTGAAAATAAGACGACTGGAATAAAGGAAAATGTCTTAGTGAGAAATATTCATCATCATTCATTCAATTTAGCTTGATTCCACAAGGTTCACTATTAAGTGCTCCTTTATTCAAATTTTATATCAATTCTCCCCTTAAAGCAACTGAAAATAAGATGACTGGAATATTTATATCTGGAATAAAGGAAAATGTTTCATATATTGCATACATAGTCTATGTATTCAGGATGTCAACATAAGCAGTATTTCAAAGGAAAGCCTAGTTTGTTTGTGGAATTTCTTTTCCATTTGAATAACTCTGAAATGCAATCACAGATACAGGGAAAATTAATGAATAAAGTTGAGAATATAATTAATTTTTATATCACTCTTTACCAAAATTTCCTCTTTAAATCTCCTAATAATGATATATATCACATACTATATGCCTATAATAATATACCCAAAAGCTTTTATATTTAAAATTTACTTAATGTATAGGAAATTATTGTGAGGGGGAAGTGGCATTAATATCCCTAAGTAAGATTCTATACCCTCTATTTCAAAATGGATTGGGTTTATATTCTATAAAAATTTTCCAAATTCAAAAAATATATTCTCATGTGTAAGGATATTTCCATATTTAGAAGTAGTTTCTAAAATTACACTCATGGAGAGGCCAGATATGCAATTATTTGAATAGGTATTTTCTACTTTATTATGCATTTTCAAATCAATATATTGGCCTCCCAAAAATAAAATTAAATACTGGTATCCAATGATAATAACAAACTCAGTTTAAACATAACTAATAAGCAGTTGACTAGATAATCCAAAATATTGATTGTTAGAACCAAAATATTACCCTTTTCTCCTAAACTAAATCTTGAAGCACTTCCCACTATTTATTTCTACAGACATAAAATGAATTCCATTAACAGTAAAGGTATATGCTAAACTATGTAAAAGAGAATCAGAAACACCATCATATCATCATATCATGTTTTATAATATCTAATGGGATATCCCCAAAATATTAAAAATAAAAATTACTACAGACATACACTTCTCAATGCATTTAAAAAAAGTATGCATGCATACATTCGAGCCAGCACATTTATACTATTCTCATTATGGTATACCAGATATACACTTATGTATGGTTCAAACACAAGAAAACATCATAATACATTTAGGAAGAAAATGAATATTATATACATAAGGGATGAAAAAAATTCACTAACTAACATTTATTCAGACACATGGTCACTAATGCAACTTTTCTCAAATTTGACATGACTCAGTATTATAAAATAACTAGATAATTAAAGGCAAAAAAGATATTAATACAATGATGTATATAGAAAGATATAAATCGTATGCAGCAGTCAGAAAATGCTAAACTGCTTTCAAGATTGCAGTTTTTTTTGTTATGCATAGATTTGTATTTTTTTCTCATCTACAGAGTATATAATGTAAACCACATTTCTCCCTTTGTTTAAAACCTCATGGTCTTTTCTTATTCTATCCTATGTATGTGGTACTAAGTATTCTTTGGTAACCTTATAGTTCTATAAAGCTTTTTGAAACTAGATTTTAAGCTGAAATATGAACATTATTTTGCATTTGAATAATATAAAAAGCTTATTATTTGAATTTGTAAACGTTCTCCTGATATTGGAAATAGAATAAATGGGTTAAATGGTGATAGGCATTAACAAACTGCCACTGCTAATAATCAAGTTAAATTCTAAGTCAGAATTCAATATTACTTATTTATCTATACCTGTCTTCAGGTACACAAATTGTTACATTTTTTTATAAAATAAAATGGTTAAAAGCCTTATCTAATACTATAGCTCTTTAAAAATCATAACTACATTTTTTAAATGAAAACACAGACAAAAGCCAGAGTAATCAATGGCATTATTATATGGAGAGTTTTGCCTCTGATTTAACAGCTTTTGTAAGTATAGAGAATGGTGATCATGTTTTTGGAATGCAATGTTTCATGGATAGACTATCCCAAAAGCATAAGACTTTTTAAACAAAAAATTAAAACTCCAGCACTATATTCTTTACACACATCATTATTTTATGTACATAAAACTTCAATACTGTTATTGTCTTATTGGATAAGCTAAGCTCAATATCTGCAATAAACTTCGTTAAAAAAATAGCAAAGCTTACTCTCATTATATGTTAAATAAAAGCTGTTGTTGTTGTTGTTGTTTTTTTTCAAGTATTTCATATTATAAAGATATGCTGTTTTGCTTTAATGTAATACTCTTTAATTATTGTAAATACTAACAAAAGATTTACGAATGTTTGAGAAGTACATGTATTCATATATTGTGATAATAATGCATCATATAGCATAAAGTATTAAAAAAATAATCGGTAATATGATGTTCAGAAAGAGAAATTAAAAATAAAATATAGCTTATTTAAATAATACATTAAAGGCTATGAATTATTTAAAATCTATAATAACGTAATGTAAAGCGTTAGACCAAGTGATATAACGTTATTAGCTCGATTCCAGTGCCTGCACTTCTGGCTCTCTTCTTATGAACCCTCAAGCAATGTAGTCATTTGATTATTTATTTATTTTTAATAGCTAAGACAATATATTAATTTAAAGGAAATTATAAAAAAAATAGTAAAAAATAAAACTAAAATTGTTAGTCAAAAAGTTGAGGAACTGTTGTAAAATCCGTTACTGTTGTACTCAAACTCCTAAAGGTGAACTAATTAAAATATTGTAAATAAAAGTAAAGTATAAGATAGGATAGGTTTCCTTACTAAATTTGTATTAGGGTCAGATATTTAATGATGAATGATTTTATGTATTACATATTTGTATTAATATTTATCATTCAGAGCACTTTAACTCTTTAAATTAAATTCAAAAAAGGTTAGGGGGGATATGACTATTGTACTATGAATAGTTGTATATAGTAATGGTTGTTAGTATATAATAATGCACATACTGACAGATAATAGTATATACGCTTATTTTACAATCTGAGTATAAAAGGAAGGAGTGTATAGCATATAGTTTGGTTTATTAATGGTTTTATTTAGTAAATTATGGATGGAATTAATACATTGAAGCCTTACAGAACTATTTATTATTTGAATTTGCTGTAATATAATATTATAAGATATATAAATTTCTGTAATTGAATCCTGTAATGTTTCAATTATGGAAGTTTACCATTAAACAACTTAATTGGATTCCAATTAGAATCTAAAATCACTTCATAACATTTGATCATTAAAAAGGGGAGAAAATCTTACAAGTTTGAAAAACAAGCTATTGATTTATGGGTATGGGAAATACCTATAATATATATAAAAAGATGGAATGTAAAAAAATTAGAACTAGTCACTAATAGTTATTCCTAGAAATTCTTATATATATTAACTTATCTTCTGCACTGGTATATTAAAAGTAAATAGTACAGAAAAGTTGCGAAGTGACTGCCAGTTTGTCAGATCTGAAAATTCAATTCCACTATAGCTATGTAAAGCAGTAACTTCAATAGTTATGGATACAACTACCTACAAATACATTATCTTCAGGATGGGTGGCTAATTAAAACTGTTATTTGAGTTGCGAATCTCTCCCTAAAATGTGAATCGTAAACACCATTTAAAATTTAGCTAGAAACAATAATACTGGATTTTATTTTATTATTATTATTATTATTTTTATTCACGCATGCAGACAAGCTGATCTATTTGTATAACACATGTTGGTTTACAAGACAAAAATTTGAACATCACTATATCTATAAATAATATCATAATTACCTAAATAATATTTAAATAAGTACTGTTTACTTATTTGTAGCTATACCATGACTTTATAGATTATTATCTCTCTCTCTCTCTCTCTCTATATATATATATATATCTTCAGTTAATTACCTGACCTATCAGATCCTTTATAAATGTTAAATCAACTAAACCCAAGTTCAAACTCTATGATACCAACATGTTATTATCTTTCCTAGTTTACTAAGTAAATATTATTGGGTTTAACAAAATTTAAAATTATAAAGCAAAATTTTATTTTAGAATGGAGTGGTCCAATAAAAAGTGGACAATTTAACAATTAATGTTAAAGTTTACCATCCGGTTGTCTACAAATATAAGAAATAATCTAAATTCAAATAAATGTTGATCAAAAGTTTTTTTCGGTAAGGGTAAATATCAAGAATTATGCAAATATTATACCTTGTTTTTGCTCAGGTTGGAATCATGTGAGTGAGTACACTAGTAATTTCAATAAAATATAACTCGGTATACAGACAGTAGTCTTATCCACTTTCATTTCTTGGTTTGATGTTAGTGCAGTTTAAACAAATACTAAGTGAATATGGTCTAGCAGCGCCCTAGATTATCTGAATCTAGACAGGTTATATCTAATAACCTTTCCATGTCCGGGTTTGAATCCCCTTTTGGTACTTTATTTCTAATAAAAATGGAAGATTTTGCTTTTGGGAGCCATATCACTATACGCACTAATATTTAGGTAAAAGTAAAACAACTATAAATTAAAGTGGAGTATATTAGACATAAATCATTTCTCAGATCTTAGCATAACAAATGTGTTTCAATGTTTTTATTGTTTATGATTCAGATTATTAAACTATCCCATTGAATGCTGAAAATATAAGAAATGTCTGGCTAGAAAAATTATATGTATGTCCCATCGGTTCCGGACCATCTGGGGAAGCTGCACATCACATAGGAAAGAAAAGATGTGTCTAAAATAATATTCTACACCTTTCAACTGACCAGAGAAATAAGATGTTTTTTTTATAGAAGGAAGAAAGCATTCACCTGCATTCAAAGAAGATGAATTAATCTACTGATAAATATTAATCATGAAGTCCAATTAATTGTTACAACAACTGATTTTAAACTCAAGAAAATTTACAAATGGGAAAACAACGCTGTATTTCATCCACATGCGACAGGAAAGAAGAAAAATTAATAGATTTCCAAATTGTCCACTAAAGCAAATAACCTCAATAGATCATCACATCAAATAGTTATACACCTCAAGAAAGAGTTGTTCCCCATAAAACGGAAATAAGCCAGAAATATAGACATTATACAAGCAGTTTGACCCTTGGAAAGTCGCCACAAACAAAGATCGTAATTGTTTTATATCTATTTTCTTTATGATATCGCTTAATAAACTTTTAGCAATAAAGTGGTATATTTTATTTAAAAGAACTTTTAAGAGACTATTCAGATCGATTAAAAAAAGAATGTCTTACTAATAATAACTTTGAGCTTCATAAATGATCTTGAATGTATGAAATTTTGTTTATTAATTTTACAATATTAATGTGTAAAACAATTTTTTTTTTATGGTATTATGATTTTAGTTTCAACTAATATATTATTATTTTGGTTTTAAATAATATTTTGTTATCATGGGATAAAACAGGCACATACATAATGATATTGTATATGTGTATAATTGCGATTGAATGTGGAGTAACAAGTAGTGTTAGAATATTAGATTAGTTTGTTTCATTAAGTATAGCATTTCAGAGGTAGAAGAGAGGGGGGAGAAAATAATTTAAAACTTGTTTCTAAAACTTGCTCTTTCAATTCTACTAACTTT
Organism: Epiperipatus broadwayi; assembly: GCA_028023455.1. NCBI lineage: Eukaryota > Metazoa > Onychophora > Udeonychophora > Euonychophora > Peripatidae > Epiperipatus > Epiperipatus broadwayi. Next base: position 344,022 of record JAQFVV010000320.1, read on the forward strand.
TTTTACATTCTATTTACGTTAGATTTTTTAAAGTATGTGTCTATGAGCAGATAATATTTTTTTTCTTGAAATACTTTTCTCATGGAGTGAAAATCATGGTAATGTGATCCAACTTAATACAAATAATTTGAAGGGAAAGGGGGAGACAAAATTAATCTGAGGATTGTTATATATAATTATTATTATTATTATTCATGTCAATTTTCATATTTATCTAGAAATTTTTATGTATATGTTAGAAATGTAGTAATAAATATTAGTTTGTTTTATTAAGGAGGGTATATATTTCATTAAGTGTAGTCTTTGTTAAGTGTGATTATTCATCATCATCAATGGTTGAATATTAGTTATTTAAGATATAAGTAAATATGCAAAATTAAGCAATAATTATGAATTTCTTTATAAAATTTAGTTTTATGTTTAGGCTTAGTCCTAGAGCTGTAGTTGAAACTTGTCATTATCGTTATTATTATCATCATCATATCGTCATCAAGTTTTAATTAATGAGCTGTTTAACTGTTTAAAGGCCATAAATAAATATTGATTTTATAATATTTAGTGATCTCTTAGTATTATTATACACCATCATCTATTTCTGCAAGGATGAGTGATTGCATCTAAATTAGTTATATATAATCTGAGCTAGTAAACTTATAAAAACATTGAAACACATTTGTTATGCTAAGATCTGAGAAATGATTTATGTCTAATATACTCCACTTTAATTTATAGTTGTTTTACTTTTACCTAAATATTAGTGCGTATAGTGATATGGCTCCAAAAGCAAAATCTTCATTTTTATTAGAAATAAAGTACCAAAAAGGGTTCAAAGGTAATGTAAAGGTTATTAGATATAACATGTCTAGATTAGATAATCTAGTGGCGCCCTGCTAGCATATTCACTTAGTATTTGTTTAAACATGCTTAACATCAAACAAGAAATGAAAGTGGATAAGATCTATGTCTGTATACTGAGTTATATTTTATTGAAATTACTAGTGTACTCACTTCACATGATTTCCATATACCTGAGTCAAAATACAATGGTTATTAATAATTTGCCTATAATTCTTGATATTTGGACTCCTTTACTCAGATATAATAATATCTTTTGATCATCATTTAATTTTTGAATTTATGATTATTTCTTATATATTGTAGACAACTCAGGTATGGTAATATCTTTTGAACTCATTAATTATGTTACAATATATATATATATTATCTTTATCATATGTGAGAGAGTTAAATATTGTTAATTCTTAATGAGATATACTTCTACTCTATTTCATGAGTTTAATAACCAAATAACAATAATTTAAATCATAAATGGTAAATAAATGTGTTTGATTATTGCAATTATTATTGTATAATAATAATCTTTAATAAAAGTGCTTGAAATAATATTGAATTACAATATTGTACAATTTTGTATTTTAAGGGAAATGAAATATATTTTTAAAAGTTGAAAAAATTATTATTAAAAATAGAGAAGGTTGTGTATAATTATTAATTTTATTGTTATTTATATGATGTTTGAATTATAATAGCCATGCTGTATATTTTGTGTAATAAAATTAGTGTCATCAATTGTCATGGTGTTCTTCATTTTTAAATTTTATTTATATCTTTACTTTACTTTGAAGTTTATACAAAATCTGTCAGTGATAGATATTGCATTGGGTTTGATACAGCTATTCATTGTGAAATTATTATAATAAAATTATAATATAAAACTTTACATATTAATATTACATACTTGCACGTAGTCTACAGGTTGTAAAGTCATTGTAACTAGATAAAGAAGTGACATCTATATTGCTGTAAGTAAAACATCTAGCTTACATGGTGCTCATCATTATCATCTTATAAATGTTTGCATATGTGTTCTATGCTATACATTTATGCCACAGCAGTCACATTACATTATATTATCTTTTATTTATTCCATTACAATAAATATAAATAGAAGCAATGCATAATAATAACTAAAATATATACAATATATTTTAAATGCCCCATAGCTATATTCTTCCAGCCTCCTTTAAATAAAGGAAGTGTGACTGGAAGAATATAATTATGACATATTAAAAATTATATATCTATATTCCACCTTTATTGTTAAAAGGAGGTTGTTTTAACAACAGTTTGAAATTGTTGATTGTTATTGATATTGGGATTGTCTAAGTGTTGACTGGTTTTTAATGATATACATATATAGAGAGTGTGCAAACAATTGCAAAATTAAGTCATTCCATTCATAATTCATTCACAAATGATTATGGTTAAAACAAAATCATAATTTTTTGCCATGATTATTTCCATTGCAATATGATCTTTCCTCTCTTACACTACTATTTGAGAAGTTGTCAAGATAATGAAGTTAGAATTTTGGAAAATATTTTAATAAAATATACAAATTATTTTCAAGTATTATTTATAATTAATGTCTTATTAATGGGTCTGGTATGTAATAGATAGCACATTTTTCTAACATGCCTATGTATAAGGATTCAAGTATAAGTCAACCCAGTATAGCAATGCACAGGATATGGAAGCATTTAATTAATCTTGCTCTTAGGAAAAAATAATAATAATATAAAAAAAATTGAAGGACTCAGGAGGATTTGAATCAACCCTATATATAAATATATCAAATTTCTACTATATGTTGCTTTTGACAGAATAGCTCCGTTGGTAGAGCGTTTGCCTTAAATTCGATATTCAAGAATCTAAAGGTGCAAGTTCAACTTCTAAGCGAATATTGTCACTGTGCATATAGGTCAGCAACACCTGAAGAAGAGTGGAGAATAATACTACTCGAAACGTTGTGTAATTACTAATCTGTATTGTCTATTTGTGTGTAACAAGTTGTTTGTATTTGGAAAGTTTAAATAAAGTTTAAAATTTTCTATACACTCAACATTCACTCATAAATAATGGAAATAGTCCAACATATCCCATCTTAATCATCGTTAGTTATATTATAAACAAACAAATAACTTTTTTCTAGTACACATTAATCGATTTCTTTTTACTCAAAGTGATGATGTTAGTTATGTCAGTATGTATATATAAAACTTTAATATAATATGTGTTTTCCTTGAATATATGTATAAGTATGCATATATGTATATTAATGATTTATACCGATAAATCTAACAAAATGAATATTATTCCTTTTTTTTTTTATAAAATTTATTTTAAAGACGGCAATAAAATCTATTTCAAAATTTATTTTCTTAGAAGCTAAGACTTAGACTTGACAGATTTTAAAATATCTTCTAGTCAACTTGATTCGTGGAAAGATTATAAATAAATCATATATATATATAAAAGTTAATTTTCTGAGATTTAATTTTTTTTTTTAAATTTCAATATGCTTCCATTAATCTGTTTTTGCTTTTTTTTCTCTCTTTTTATATACAGTATATTCTGTTAAGTAAATTTTGAACTTGAAATTGTATTTGTTTGATTTAAAATAGTTATCTATTGGACCAATGATAAAAAGGCATATTCATTGCAAAATGTTTCTGATCAATTTCTGATTCAGTTTAAATATCGTAACAATATGAAAATAGTGGCGTACTAGTTGAATGTATTTGAAAAGTTTAAATAAAGGTTGATTTTTTTCTAAAGACATTTAATAACTGAAACACACAGGCTTATTATATATCTGTGTCTATATATGTAATATACATGTATAGGGTATATGAACACAGATCTTCACACGACCACCACTCTCCACACTATCTCATAACACTGATACACTCAAACACATATATGTTGAAAAGATAAATAATCATCAATATCCATATTTCATGCTAAACCAGCAATCATCAATTGGTCCAGATTACCATCTCTACACATATAGGCTCCAAGAGCTCAGATATATATTAAGATAGCCAAACCTCATACTTTAATAGACAGGCTTCAATCTACTCCACACTCCAACTCTTTAACCGTCGATTTAATTGAAAATTTGATGATGGAATGCTCAAAGGCTACCCTGAGGCTGAGCCTGTCCATTAAAGTATGAGGTTTGGCTATCTTAATATATATCTGAGCTTTTGTAGCATATATGTGTAGAGATGGTAATCTGGACCAACTGATGATTTCTGGTTTAGCATGAAATACATATATTGGTGATTATTTATCTTTTCAACATATATGTGTTTAAGTGGGTCAGTGTTATGAGACAGTGTGGAGAGTGATAGGTTGTGTGAAGATCTGTGCTTATATACCTAAAGACATTTAATAAATTAATTCTAGATGGAAATAGTCTAATATATAATTATAAACTTTCTAACAACTGAATGAAAGTTGTTTTTTTTTTTACAATCGTTATGAAAATTATTTTTTACCTGTTTTTATAGATAAATTGCCTGTTGATCATAAAACAGATTTTCTAAAACTTTCACTCTTTCTACTTGCCCAAGAAATCGTTGGTTGCAATCTTATTATTGATAAGCAATTTAATGGTGTTTCCCCAAATGGGTTAATTCCACCACTTCATTAAAACGACATTGTTATTATAATGTTTAACATCATTGATTATTTATTACAATAATTAAAAAATGGGTATAATTCAAATACATAAAACCAAAATATTGAAATGCATTTTTATAATTTTTACAATAAAACTTTTTTTCTGTTTTGGTATTCTCAATTAAAGTTTATAATAAAAGAACCATTATCTTCAGTCTTAGAATTAGTTGATTGTGATACACAGAATTTATCTAATATTTGAACAGTAGTCACTCATCATAAGTGGATTCTGAAGAACATATTACTTTTTTTAAAACTAAAGTCAAGGTGAGATATTCATCATCTTTAATCTCCAAATAAATAAATTGATTGTGATAGGTTGGATAGCTAATGTATGAGTAGTAGGGACACTATTGTCAATCACATTGAAGAAATACAGCAAATCATTATTTACATTTAAAACACATGACATATTGTCGATATCAATGATGTAAAAGAATTCCTTTCATGAAAGGTACTTGGATCACCTTTATTCGATAGATCTTAATTCTTTTAAAAACTTATCATCTGATATGTTGGTTTGTTTTCAAAGAAATTCTTTTTTTTCAGCTTTTTTCTATTGTTTTGATGACTTGAAGGTTTCTTCTTTATTTCTACTATGAATTGTTTTTATAACTAAATTATAAGTAATTTTTGGAATGAAGATAAACAAAAATAAAGTAAGGTATCAGATTAGTCAGAATAAGTGCAATCCTAATAAAAGTTATATGCAATTTTTATTTATGAATATTTATGAAATGCTGTAATATGTACACTTATTTTTAATATAATAATTATTTATATTTTATAATATTGCAAATTTAATACATAATCTTGAAAATATATAAAATTTTAAAATTTAAAAAAGATATTTACCAAACACATAAAAAAATAATTCACACACACACAAAAGTAGGACAGCACTGATGAAACTTATATTTATAAACAATATATCTTTAGTTCAATTGACTCATAACTACTCAATCAGTATCTGAAGTTAATCTGTATTTGGATATCAAAATTCATCAAAATTGAGAAACCAAAGAAAAATAATGTGTCCTACTGGTGTTGTGAGATATCAGCTTGTAGATAATTTAATTCCTCTTTTCAACTCTTTTTTTTAATGCTGGTATATCTTATAGTTGTTTTATACAATTTTTTTTTTGTAAAAGTTATATTTAAAATATATATATCTATAAAAAAGCATACAGAATTTATATACAAGATTTTTAAAATAAATTGATAATTGCCTTCAGATACCTACACTGTCGATAATTTATACTTGATAATATATAAAAATAAATTATCTTGATGTATAATTACTTTTAATCATACGAATAATATTTAAGTTTATCATGCAAAATTAATTACATTTTTTAATATTAATTTGAAAAAGAAATTAATCATAGAAAAACTATTTGCAATGCATATGTTTTTGCAAGCATTGTATATGTTTAATATATGGAGTATCTTTATCAATGTTATTATAAAAATAAATACTTGAAAGCTAATTAATATATATGTATTTTGTTAGAAAAGGAAAATCCTTAAATGGGTGTCTTTTACTTAGGTCTTAGATCATACTAGAGCAATTAAAAAAGTCAATTTTTACAAAAAAAAAAACTGTTATTAATAATGATGAGCATTATATGACATTTCATGGTCAATTTTATTCTAATTTTAAATAATTAAAAAAGCTTTATTTTAAAACTAACATGTAAAAATTTGCAATTTATGAACAAATATAAATAAGTTTACATTATTTATTTTTTATTTCTATTTTATAATTATTGTATTTTCTTAACTTAACTGAATTTATGCTGTTATTTTTATTGGAACATTTATTGTTACATTTTCTATTGATGTATTATTAGTTATTATGAAAACCGTTTCTTCAATGAAATGCATCAAATATTCAACTATGGCTTTTCAGTAATCAATAGGCATAAAATAAAAGTTTTTTTAAAATAACTCTTTGTGCTGAATGACAGGAATATTTCACATAAAAAAAGCAAAGAACATTACTGATATGATGCATAATGTTTACAAACAATCTACATTGGCTGCTCAAAAGAACTACTTAATAAAAATGAAGCATCTTCTTTTAGGGCTGAAATACACTTGGGACACTATGTTTTGTAAAATACCACCTCTGTATGTTCAGGATATATATTATCATAATTTGCATTTATTTAATATTTTATTTTACTCCATTTTAAAGCTATGATACCACATCATTCATATCCAAAATTCTATTTGTTTTTTTATTAAATCTTGCAAATTTACCTGATCATATGCTATTTGCCTGGTTTTTTAATTCATAGCTGTCACAACTCCATTCAACATAATCTCAATATATATATATATATGGTTTTAAAAATAATTGCAACAATAAAGTCTTTGTTAGCTGATGACATCAAAATGTTTTTGCTAAAATATCAAAACAATGCTGAAAAATAGCTACTGGTGATTCCAAAATATATATTTACAGGCTTTTTTAACTACAAAAAATCTTCTCCTTAATTATGCATATATCTTTTATGAAAATTGTTTAAATATCTTTTACTTAGCTACTGGTAAGATTGAACTAGTTTAATGAATGATTTGTATTCATGCTGTGCTATTTCAAAAATTGATGTCCAATCCAAATTACAGTGTACGATTACTTCTTTAAATATTTTTTAATAGTTTGTTTGATGAGAAAATATTTATGAGGCATGTAAATTTACTGAAAAAAGTAATTGAATGTAAAAATAATTATATAATGATAATAAAAGGAAATGTTCATCTGGATAGAAAAAAGAGTAAAAGATAAACATTCACAAGGTCATGCCAGATAAATAGATATTAGAAATAAATATATGATTTGAAATCATAAATAATGGATTCAACTAGATTTTATATTAATTCATAATAAATTTGAAAATAACATTTAAAAATGCAAGAGGAAATTATAACCTTAATGTAAATTTAATTCATAATTTAAAAATGACAAAACTGAAGAAAATAAGTTTTAAATCAAACTAAATATAGACTATAATAAATTAATGTTAACCATTAGAGAAATTCCTTTAAATTTTCCTGATAAAAAAAATTAATTAAAATTGTAGCAAAATGCAAATGGAAGGTAGGCAATAGTCTAGTAAGATTTAATGAAAGTTGTAACATAAACAAAGGTACACAGAAGCAAAACTCTCAATATAGTAGTGCCATTTGGTGCAAGCCCAAGTAATCAATGGCTGCAGGAAGATTTATGTATAAAATCCCTATCTAGTGCATACTCATCCAGTACCTCAGACTAGTTTCTAGCTTGTGGATTTAATTAGTGAGGAGCCTTAGATCTAAGAGCACTGCACTTAGATCTTAGCATAGCAGTAGATCCTAAGATCTAAGTGCAATGTTTTCAGACCTGAGGCTCCTCACTGATGAAAGCCATAAGCTAGAAACTAGTCTGAAAATACTGGATGAGAAGGCACTAAATAGGGTTTTATACACAACCTTCCATCATCTATTGAGTACTTTGGCTTGCATTGGGTTATGCTACTGTATGGAGAGTTTTGCTTTTGTGTAAACAGCTTCTGTAAGCACAAAGAAGGATGATCATAATGATATAAAGAAAGGCAAAGGAAAACTAAAAGATCAATAATTATTAAAATACTAAAAATATAAATAGCTAAGAAGTTAGAAATATATATATATATATATATATATATATAATGGACAAAATAAGAGTCATAGATCATGTGACCCTATCTCTTAAGCTTGGAAGTTATAAAAACAATGAGGATTGCCAATTCCTCTACAAGCTTTATGATAAGTGCTTAGCCAGAGCCAGCATTTAAAATATCTCTGTCAGGAACCCCTCCCCAAACCCCTGACCATGGTTTTGTGCTTTGGAACTCCTCAGAGAGGTGTCAGGGTAGGTTTGGGGAGGGGTTCCTGACAGAGATATTTTAAGTGCTGGCTCTGGCTAAGCATTTATCATAAAGCTTGTAGAGGAATTGGCAATCCTCGTTGTTTTTATATATATAATATTAGTTATAAAATGAAATACATAATAGATTAAACTAGCCAAGTAATGAAGACATGAGTTAATTTCTAATAGAATAGATAGAAAAAACATTAGAATCACCTGAATTGAAAATTGATAATTGTGAAGGTTGATGTAATGAAAAGATGGAAATATGAATAAATGATTTATGAAAATAACAAGTCTTCTGTCTTAATAGAAAAAAATGAAGTAGATATGGATAAAATAAATCAAAACTAGAATTGCAATCAAGACAGACCATGATAAGATTTCACTTAAATTACTAGAAAAAAAAAGTTTAAATTAAGAAATTGTTGTCTAAAATTCAATTTCGAATCAGGAGACTAGCTTTCGAGCTTCTTTCAACAGTTAATATTCCTTTGAAGAAAAATGTCTATTTCATGAGAGTTGTGAATAGATATATTTATAATAGATAGACATGTGATATCTTAAGTTCATGTTCTATTGTGATCCATTTCTATTCATCCTTGAAAATATGACTCGTTTGGGTTTAATAAACAAGAAATCATGCTTAATTGAATATAAATAATCAAATAGATCAATGGTATAATAACAGGAAAATTAGCATATTCTCCTGTGTGGCCTTCTTTTAGGAGGAAATTAACTATCTCAGGACAATTCTGACCAGAAGTATGATTGCCTACAAAACTCAAGCATCAATATGCAACATAGAAAAGGTGTACACTCAGCTAGTAATTTTCGGACCTACTATATATTGTAAATTAATTCAATAACTGTTGTGGGAGGTTATCTTATGCTTATATATATTAAGTTGTTCAATAAAACACTTAAAATTAATTGGAATTGCCTTCACAGCAGACTCTATCGAAACAATTGGAGCAAGTACCTTAATATATATATAATTGATTTTGAAAAGGAATTTGATAATGTAAAAATATAATTATTTTAGTATTTATTTTGAAAAAAAAAAAAAGATATAGACTGGAAAGAGAGATATTAATAATTTGTATAACAAATCTAATCTTAATAGATAGATATTATCTGTCTTCTATTTGTTTAATATTATTTAGACAAATTTCTAAAAAAAAAAAAAAGGATTGATTGATCTGGATAAAGTTAGTGTGGAGTTTTGTTGTTCTATGGCAATGCTCGAAAATACTGTAAATGAGAATAGTTCTAAAGCAAAGATTTCAGATGGGGTTGGGATAAAGATTAAGAGAGATAGTTAGGGAAGGAAGTGTTAGGAAAAGTTGGTGCTTTATTAATAATTGCTTAGCTAATTAATAATTAAGATATTAGAGTCAGAATTGGATTGGCTAACATAATTTTAATAAAATTAGACCATTGTGTGGACCATTTAGGAAAAAGATTTGTGTTGGAGTGCAGCTTTATATAAAGTTAGGATGTAGATCATTAAATTAAAAAAATGAGAAAAAATTGAAATCTTTGAAATGTGAATTTGTAGGATAATAAAAAATAATTTGAAAAGATATAATAAGTCATGGTTATAGACTAAAGAGTATAAATAAAATGAGATTATTTAAAAAAATTAATTAAGAAGGAGAAAAGGAATTGGATTGATCAGTATTTAAAGAAAAAAAAGATATTTAAATAGATTAGAAAAATATTCAGAATATAAAAAAGTAAGAGATGTAAAAAATATATATAACGTTGATGAATAATCTAACACATGAGACTAGATATAATTATTTAAAAAGTAAAACAAAAATATCGAAAAAGTTAAAAGAAAATTTCTCGAATCGATATGCGAAATCTGTCATAGCAGATAACTAATGATAAAGAGAATGCATGTAAAAATATAAGTGCACATATAAATATATATTGGGTGTCTTTAAATACATTTATATATCTTAATAATATTAGATTTGATATTATATATGTGCAGGCGTGAGTGTGTTTTTCTAAGAAAATATAAACGTAAAATTTATTTTTTTTCCGTTCTTTTGCTTAATTGCGTTAAAAATTAAAAATTCCTACAGTTACTCTGACAGCTTACATAATCCTAACCAATTCTAATTAACATCACTCAAGTTATCTTAACTATCATCACAAGAATCTAAGGCCTCCAATCACGTCATCGTCGGCCGCCTTAACTTCCACGCCAATAACTGCGATCGACATTATTTAAATTCAAACCCTGAACGACCTGATATAAAAACACTTTTGTGAATAGAAAGAACAGAGAAGGAATCGGTGGCGTAGCTAAAATAATTTTGTGATATTCCGCTAAACAAACAGGTAGGGAAAAAAAAATTATAGCTTTTAAAATTAACTAATTAATGCTTGAAAAATTAAGTTGCAATTAATGTTTGAAAAAATTAGTAATTTTTAAAAATTGAAATAGTCAATTTCATTTTATTTTTTTATACTATAATTTTTGCTTTTTAAAAAAAAACATTAAAATAACTTTATTTTGACTTTATTTAAGACGTATTTATTTACTATATATATATTAAATGTTTAAGAATATTATGTTTTGCTTTGAAAGTAGATTACTCTTTTAACTGTTGATTGCATGTTTGTATTGAGTAATCAAGACTAAATTAATTTAACAACTTTGTTGTTGTTTTGAAAAAAATTAATGTACTTTATTAAAAATATTTTGAAATAACTTTTTAAAAATATTTTTATAAACTACATCTATATTTGTAAATCTATATTTATGAGAAAATATATAGTACTAAAATACTTTATTTTGAATTTTTAATTATTCATTAAAGCACTTTTAACTTCATCAATTTTTATTATTCAAGTAAACAATATTTTTTAAGATCGCGAAAACATCATTCACTAAGAAAATTTAAAATATTTGGTATAAATCGTTCCGTAATAAATTGCTTAATTATTAATTATAAATGAAATTATTACATTTCTAATTTAATAATCTAATTTTTTTAACATAATGTTTTAATATATATATATGTGTGTAAGCATGCATTGAAGAAAATATTGCTAATAATATAAAAAAGAAATAAGTATTTTGATAAAAAAACAAAACTGATTTATTTTAGTTGCGCTACAAATATCAGTCTCATATCAGGTTCAAATCCCAATGTAAGTTTTATGTCATTCTTGCGTGCATATAAGTTGTATATATAAAATATTATAAAATAACCTCAAGTAAAACTTACACTATAGATTTTAAATTGATATGTGGATAGCACGATATGCAACTAAAATAAATTTAAATATTATTGCTTCTAAAAACTTTTTTTAATATTATTATATTAGTAATAATTTATTCTCCATTTAAAATTAAAAAGTTTAAATCTAAGGAATATATTCTTAATCAAATTTTATTAATATTGCTAGAGCTCAAAAAATAGAACAATCTTTTATAAGAAGAGTTTGTATTTTATTATTTTTTCTGCTTTTTTTCTTTGTTTTATTTATTATTATTTTTTAAATACTTTATTTCTAATATTTATATTGCTAAAGAAAACAAAATATTGCTGACAGTTAATCTCAGTTCATGGCAATAAAAAAAAACATTTCAATGTTTAAAAAAAAAAGCAATCATAAACTACTTCCACATTCTATATCGAAAACTTTACAAATAAGCAGAATGTCATTTATATGTCCATTCAGAATCGACTTTTACTTGTTATCCTATTAGTAATAAAAATTATTTAAATTTTTTTTTTTTTTTCATATGTCATAGCATCGGCCGGGACGCGAACCCACAACCGTCTGCAACCAACTACTTGCTTGCATGGCGGCTGCGATACCTCTCTTTAATTACAGTTCTCTGTACTAATGCATCAATTATTTTCGATTTACTATTGTTTCATGCCTAGTTGAATTTTATTAATTTTATATTTTACTTTACCTTTTAACTTTTTTTTTATTGTGCTTCTTTTAAAAGTTTATATGTTTCCTATTAGTTGCATTTTTAAATTAAAAAATCCATAATCTTTTTTTCAAAAACCCATCTGGTTATCATAGTCTTGATTTATTGTTTTCTCATTAACTATGACACTTTTGCCAATAAAATAATTTATCTATATTTTCTCACTTGTGCAGAAAACAAAAGAAACATAATTTCTATATATTAAAGAAGCCCGAGAACTAATTTGCCCTTTGAATCTTGAATTCTTTTTAAAAAAGTAGAATTACATTAACTTTTTGAAAAGTGTGAAATTTTTTAAAAAAAATAGTATCAAAGTAGTCTAATAGAAACTTCTAAGCTTTGTTAATAATCCTTTAGTCAAAGTATAAGATTTTTTTTTTTGACGTGTCATAGCATTGGCCGGGACGCGAACCCGCAACTCGGGCAACTGCCTGCAAGTGCAAGGCAGTCACGCTGACCTCTCAACCACCAATGTAAGACAAGTATAAGATTTTTCAAGTGTTAAAAGCTGATAAAATTAAAATGAATCCAAATACTTACTTTATAGATAAAATGTAATTAGAAGCCTTACTATTTATGTGAAAAAATTTAATAAGTGTCTAATTCTGGACTATTCTTTTATTAATTTCCACAGAATCCTAGAATATCTGTGTTCTGTTATGAAAATGCTAGGTTTGGTTAAAAAATTCCAAAATATTATCTATTATTTAAAAGTGCTGTCCTGCTATTGGTATTCTAAAAAATTCTTTTTTAAAATTATTTTTTATATAACAACTTATGTTCTCTATTTTTATATTTTTTGCTTTTGTCTATACATTTTTTTGTTGTTGTATTCAAATCTGGCTTTCAAAATAATCAATAATTATTTTATCAGCAAATCTCAAGTTCTTACCTGAATTCAAACATTAAAAATAAAATAATAAATATATTATTGTCTCATTTTAAACATTGATTATTGATTGTTAAAACTTTATAGATAATTGACCATGGCATCAAAAGCTGTTGGATTCAAACACTTGGGAATTTAAAAGACTTAAATGTGAAATTTTCCTTTAATCTTGTTTTTTTTTTTTTGTCCTCAAGCAGAAAACTTTTGTGTTTATATTTTGCATTTGACCTCACAAAATATGAGGTCAGTATTTTAATATCTCTTGTTATATGATTTATGGATTTTTTGACTTTATTTATTTCATTTTTAAAGAAAACTATATTTATTTATTGATTATAAAGTGACTTAGCAGTTGCTATATATTTCTTCACAATTTTCAAAAAAGTTTTTTTTTAATGTTTTAAAAACTAAAACTATTTTTTTTATTTTTTATTCTGGTTTGTTAATTATATAAATTTATGATTCTTTTGTATACATGTTAACTTCTCTATTCAAAAATGTATAACCAAATAAAAATTAATCGTAATTTTAGCTGCTTGGATGTCATATGATGTTGAGCACTTCTAATGATAGGTTGAGCAGTTCCGTTCAATTGACTGATGTATTTTACTTATTTCTGTTACTCAATTAATAATCTACACTAAAATTTTGGCTCTGTTCACCATTCTACACCTGCACTAAAATGACTGGGGCAGGTAGTAAAAGAACACTAAGATTATTGCCAAGTCTTAATCATTAACAGTATTTTAATATTTCTCTTAACACAAATTATTGCAGCATTTTAACATTTAATCCTGCACCATAAATTTTAATTGATTCCCTGCATTATAATGAGCTGTACCAGTTTGATGTCTTGAAATTCAGAATATGTACAATAACTTGTTTTCATTTTATTTAGATTATTCAATGCAACCAATATTTTTATAGCTTATTGATAACTAATGTTTTTACATGTTGTTGAACTAAAATTTCAGAGCCTCATTTTCAGTTTTTTTTCTTCTGACTATATATTTATATTTGCATCTAAAAGTTGCTTTTAACAGTAAGAAAAAAAGTCAACACAAAACAAAATTTAAAACTCTAAGAATCCAACTATTCTTTGTCCTGCAATCCAATAATTTTACTATTTCTTAATTCATAATTCTTTATGTTTAAATTATTCTTAAGTGGCAATTGTCAAGATACTTTTATCTTTCTTATAGGAGGTATAAAAGTATCTTAACAATGGCAATATAAAAAATGGTGGAAGCATTGATCATTTATGTAATATGTTTCATGAAATAAAATAAGCTTTATGAAAAAAAATTAATAAAATAATTTTACTAAGTATGTTTTTAACCTTGGACTTTTAAGCTCCTTATATCTATTTACTCCAGTTTATACAAGCAATACACATGACCAAATACATATAAAAAAGATAAATAATCTCCAATATACATGTTTTGTGCTAAACCAGCACTCATCAGTTAGTCCAGTTTATTATCATCTCCCACACACATATATAATCAGTGATCAGATTATAGTAAAATAGCAAATCTTCAATCTTTAATCGACAGGCTTTAATCTTCTCCACTCTCCAACTCTTCATCCATCCATACATAGCATTAAAAATCTGATAACTTAATGTAATTAGAAGGGATTTGAACTCAGACTTTCAAGCTCCCTACCTTTATCCATTGCATACACATGACCACATACATGTGAAAAAGATAAATGATCTCCAATATATGTATTTTGTGCTGAACAAGTACTCATAACTTGGTCTAGATTATCATCTCCCACACACATATATAATCAGTGCATAGTTTGCACTTTTATTGTTAAAAGGAGACTGCATTGACAATAGTTTGTAATTGTTGATTATTATGGATATTGGAATTGTCTAAGTGTTGATGGGTTTTTAATGATATATATATATATGTTTAATTGGTTTATAGATAAATAATTAGTTATTATAAATTATTGTACTTTGCACTAACTATAATTTTTGATTAAAATGTATAAGTATTTTAGTTTTTAATGAATATTAATGTGAGCACAGCTATTTTTTGTATGTGAGCATAGTCTAATTTTTCTATGTATGCACATATGTATTTTTTAATTTTGGATTTTTTATTTTTATATTTATTTTAATTTAAATAGAATTTAAGCTTGATTAGGAGGGAATGTAGTTTTTTTTTTTTTGTTTGAATTTTGTCATTGATTGGGTAGATATTCTGTGTTAGATTTTGTGACCAATCAGGGGGGTTTTGTTAAATTTTTAATCTTTTACCATATCTGTAATTTTTGATTATCGCCATTTTACTGTGTATTTTTTTCTTTCTGATGAAAACCAGTCCTCTGGTTGAAATATAATATTATTTATTGGATTTATAAGTCTTTTTTTGTTTTTATATATATATATTATGTAATATTATTTGCAAATAATGCTTCAAAGCTTCAGGAAATGTTGCAAGAGTAATCAGATGAAAGTAAGAAAATAGGACTAAAAGTGAATATTAAAAACATTAAAATAATGTTCAATGGATTTTTTCAAAAGATGAAAATAAAGATTGATAATGTTAAGTTAGAAGAAGTTAATAACTACAAATATCTTGGTCAGATTATTACTATAAATGGAAACATAATGGATGAAATTAGACATAGAATTAAACTTGTTTGGAATGCTTTTGGTAGAAATAACTTAATATTAAAAATAAATATGTATATATGTTTGAAAAGGAAGGTTTTTACTAAATGTGTTTTACCAGTTTTTACTTATGGATCTGAGACTTGGACACTTAACAGAAGAGCAATACAGAGATTTTAAGCCTTTCACATAAGTAAGGAGAAATATGTGATAAAATTAACAAGAAGAGTTTAAAAATGAAATACATGGGTGATGGAGCAAATAGGTGTCATTGACATAAATGAAAGAATTAAAAGAGAGCAATGGAGTTGGGTTGGACATATTGATAGAAGAGATGTTATAGATGGACAGTTGAAATCTTTAACTGGATTCCAATAAATTATAAAAGACACAGAAAGAGATCACATGTGAGATAGATGAATAAAATAAGTAAGTATGCAAAGTGATGTGAAGATGAATTGAACTTGGAGGGACCTTCAACCTGCAGTGGATTGATAATGGTTGACAATGATATGTTTCAAAGCAACCTTTATTAAGTTACTGTATCAAATCTCATAGGCCCAAGGGTGCAGGGATTACATTTTGTCACCTGCAGCAGTGGGCCAAAAAGATTACAATGGTACACTGATATTATACAATTGGGCAATGGCTCAAAGCAATCCAATCACCTTACACAAATTATGTGTCACAGGTATATTAGCTTGGATCAAAGGACAATCAATCAAGGGGGTACTTCCATCGCTTCGAGGCAAAATCTATCGGGGGGGGACAACTCTCAACCCAGCTGGCAGGTCCCCCAAACTGCTCCCCTCTGATAATGATATGTTATGTAGATTTTAGTCATTGTTATATATATATAAATAACTGTATTTAAAATAATGAATAAAAACAACATATTGTGAAATAAAATATGACAGATATAAAAAGTTATTGGAATTTAGCTCAATGCTTTAAGGTTTTTTAATTAAATTAATAATTATATTGGGAAATGCATCAACAAAGAGATCTTTTTTAAAAATTAAAGATTGTTTACTGTTTTGCACATATCACGAACACCTGATCTCACTTATAATTATATCCTTTGAAACTAAATTTATATTTTGATAATTTCACAAATAACTATTAAAAATCAAAGAAGAAAAATCTTATAATGAATAAAAGTATATCTTAAATAAAATTATTATTATTGACTTGATATACATGATTGTTATGATGATCAAATTCTTTTATTATTATTTTTTTCTGAAGTATGATTATATTCAATAGTACTAAAACAATAAATTAATCAAGTTTTGCTTATTACATTAAATATATTTTTTAAAAAGATCTTGTTTTTAAATTAGGGTACTATTTTTGTTATTTTATTTTCAAATAAAAAGAACCAACAATTTATATTTCACAATGGTTCAACAAAATTCAAAAACGAGTTTGCTTTTCTATGAATAATCTTAAGTATTTTACTAATATGGATTGCCTTAATAATTATATTTGAATTAATATTATAAGTTTTAATGTAATTATATGGGATTTAAATACAGACCTTCAAGTTCCCTACAGCTATCCCTCTATCTCATACAACTGAAACACATGACCACATTTCGTACTGAATCAGCACTAATCAGTTGGTCCGGATCACTATCTTTCACACACATATATGATTAGTACTCCGTTTATATTAAGTGAGAAAATCTTTAAACTGATTATATATGTGAAGGGGGGGGGGGACTGGTAAGTGCTGGTTTACATGTATGTGGTCATGTGTATCAGTTGTATGAGATAGAGTGGATAGATGAAGGAAGCTTGAAAGACTGTGTTCAAATCCCTTCAATTATATCTAAACTCCAAGTATATAAATTGTACTTGTATTCAAATATTATTATAAGTTTTAAAAAAATCTTTATCATTGTTTTTGCAAATGAAAAGAAAATGCAATTCTTTAAAACCTACACTATAGAAAACTGTATAGATTGCAAATTATTGTATCAAAATATTAATTTTTCTTTTACTTTTGCCTATTTTTTACTAGCAATTGTTGGCTTTCGAAATAAACCTAGCCTTTTCTTTATTTTTTCTATTGTAAATGTTGGTATAATTGCAATAGAAAGTAAAAAAAAAAAAGAAAGTTATAACAAATATAAAACTTTTTAGGCCACTCTATTGCTATGACATGAAGCATTTATTAAGATGTATTGGAGTTTTCAGTTTGAATCAATTTAAAGCAAAAATAAGAATTTCAATTTCTTGACTTTTTTAGTTACAGCATGCTAATAATTATACTATTAATCAACTCAAATTATGATCTACAAAATATTACTTAATGTCTTGAATGCACCTCATAAAGACTTGGAATTTTGTAACTCAAGCTAACTTTAAGCTTTTAACTGACAGCTTTCAGCTTAAGATGGTAAATGAGTATATCTTTTTAATTGTAAATATGAACTCAGATATTAAAATGTATCATAAAATCCAGTATGTTGTTTCTGCATTAACTAATTATCAAATAGATATTTCATTATTGTAATAAAACTACTTATTCTGTTAAATTTATTGAATGGCATTGGAAAATTTCCATTTTAGGGTGACTGTAAAATATTTTGAAAATAAGATGGTAAGATCATAATCCATATCTATATGGATCAGCTTTCTGGAAGTGATGACATTGTAAGACCACATCTCATTGGTTTGGTCAATAGCATAAATGAAGAATAATAGATTTGACAAAAAATATTTTGTTGGATACTAAATGTGGTTTTCAAGTAAAAGTAGACTTCTTTTACAATATTGACATAATATAAAAATACTGGGAAAATTTTATTTAAAAGGTATCTGTATAAAATTCTGGAAATGTGCTGACAAGATTATGAAGAAATGCAATAAGCAAATGTTGAGTTCTTTGAAACAAAATGTCAAAAGATAGCAAATAAAAATTTCAGATCCATTAAAGATTCAGATTGTATATATAATTAACCTATTCATCTAGTATACTGAATATTTACTATAGTAAATAAAGGGATTTGAACTTAGGATTTTCAGTCTATAATGCATGATATATATATATATTGGGGATCATTTATCTTTTTTACATGTGTGTGATTATGTGTATTAGTTGTTTGAGATGGAGTGGAGGATAAATATAGGCTGAATAATTTTAAGTTAAAATCTCTCTGTTTACTATAGTAAACATTCAGTATACTGAATGAATAGTAATTACATATTGCCTTCGAAATAGGTTATATCATAGTATAAATCCAACCCATGTCTCTCCTATTAATATAAATGAATACATAATGATCTGATAATATGAGGGTTAAATTATGTAATGCCTACAATAAGCCCACCATGGACTTTAAGCATTTCATTATTGATGTTTCAATGAAATGGACAGTGAAATTGTTGGAGACTAAGAAGATTAAAGTCTGTCATTAAAGTTTAAGGGATTTCTATCTTATGAGCCAAGCACTAATTGTATATATGTATGAAAAATTATGATCTAGCTCAACTGATGAGTGTTGGTGCACCAAATATGTATATTGTGGATCATTTATCTTTTTCACATATGTGTGGACATGTGTATCGGTTGTTTGAGAAGGAGTGAAGAATGAATATAAACTGAATAAATTCTAAGTTCAAATCCCTCTATTTATTAGAATGTATACTTGTATTTCGTTAATTGGTTGTGCAGTCTCAGCTTTAACTTTTAGATGTTTTTATTATTATTATTATTATTATCTCTTCATTCTTTGGAATTGGAAAAGCAATACTCATATATTCAGCTAGCATTATGAAATTGATTTTGCTTCTTTTATATAAATATCACTTCCAATTGTATATTTACTAGTTTACTGAGTAATGTTTTCTTTTCCTCGTTTTTCTTTTGAGAAATTTTGGAGAGAAAAATTTACTTAGCGCGAGTTATTTAATATCATTTTGAATTTATCTAGCCCTCCTATGGCAAATAAAAACTATTCATGAAGCTAGTTCCACTTAAAAAAAGTCTTAGCTTAGTTGAGAAATTTGTTACTTACCTAAAAAAATTTCCATCAACTCTAAAGAAATCATTTAATTACAATGCCCAGGAATTCATAAAAAATTTGAGCACCGGAAGTGCCTCGAATTGATCTGAGGATTTTATGCTCTAAAGTCTGGCGATCTACCACTACACTAAGCCATGAAAAGCATTTAATTAATATTGCTGCAATCATTACATTTTAAGCATATTAATACACCGCAGCACATTTTGGTATCTCTGTTATTTGAAAGCCGATATTATGGTATTACACACATTGTGATGCACGTAAACGTGCACACACACACACACATATATATAAATAGATGTTCCAACCATTATTCCCTGATATATATAAATATATATGTTAAGGCATAGTGATTGAACCATTTATATATATGTCATTATCTCAAATTGTTTTTGAATTTGAAATGACTTACTGGACCATAAATAATATATGATTACCATCTAAATATATGTTGGTAAAGGGTATTGTATATATTTAAATACTTTGAATAAAACAATAGGGAAAATGATAAAATTTCTTTTTTTTTTTTTTTTGGAGGGGGAAAGGACTGTTGAAAACGCTTTTGCTCTGTTATGGACTATTTAAAGACAATTTTATCTTTTCTCTCTCTATATATATATATTAATGCAAAGATTTTATGAGCAAAAGATATGATCTTATATTTCGGATTCATTTATATTTATTTTTGCTCCTTTTTAACATTAATATCGCACTGATGATTCACCTATGTACATATACAGTCTTCTTGTCAAAAATATTGCAGAAAACTTAACTTTTCAGAAATATCAAAAAAAAAAAAAAAAAGCCATTATTAAATAACCTCTAAGATGGCTTGGTGTGATTCAGTTGAAATGTCAATACAATGCTGATATTGACAACAAGCGAATGTATACACATATGAATCTGCAATATAAGGCCACACATATTTGTATCGCATAATGTAATGATGATATATATTTGTAATATACATCATTTATAAGTCAATAAAATATAAAATTTATAATAAAGTTATTGCAAAATCCAGATTTCAACTGAAATTTAGTTTCATCACCTGAGCAAGTGAAATGTTTTATAATAAAAAGAGTAATCTTACTATTTATCTAGAAATGTGTACAATATATGTACGCATATATATATCTCTTAATAAAAAATTGGTAAAAAAAACTCATTAACTGCTGAGAAAAGTTAAAAATCTATTATTAATAATTAAATTCCATTTATAATTTTTACAATTAAACTTTATATAATGAAAGTTTTGTATGAGCTTTTATTTGTTGTGTGTAAATATATATATGTAGATTTATATATATCAAAACCAAAACTGTCTAACACTATACTAGCAAAAAATAAAAATGCAAAACCATAAAACAATACAGTACTAGATTAAATTCAAAATTTTACCAAAATCCTTACACAACCATGGTTTCATCTACTACAAATAGACCTTCTCAAGTGAAAATCAACCTAAAGGAAAACATATATATATACAAACAAACAAACCTTCCCATAATTCATTTCAAACTCCACCTTCCCTTAATATCAAAAGAAGTCTTCATAAGATTGATAGCCTCAGAATCAAGGAGTTTTATCATCAAAGTCTCCTTTATTCTTCTTTTTAACTCATTCTTTTCATAAAAAATAACCGAAGCATTGTCAAACAATATTCTATGACCTGTATTCAATTCATGAATATATAAAGCTGAGTTAAGATACCTATGTTTAACTCTACTTATATGAACCTTAACCCTTTCCTTAAGACTAAATTTACTCTGGCCTACATAAAATTTACCACAACTACATGGAATTTTATAAACAATACCAGGAATAGACCTACTATCAATAGACTGCTTTGAACCATTAAGTAATGAATTCAAATCAGAACCTTTCCTCCATGCAACCTTCTTTCCACCTAACAAATGACTATTCCTATAAACCAAATTATAAATTGATGCTTTAAATGGTAAAGACATATAATCATCATCCTTACCAACAAAATTCTTATCATCCAAATCACGGACTATAAACATTATTATTAAATACCACTTTTTTAATAAAATCATGACTATAACCCAATTCTACATATTCAGCAGCAAATTGACTTTTTGAATATCAGCATCATTATTAAAATTATTAAGTCTTCTATTTCGACAACAAAAATTCAACAAAGACATTTTTTATGTATAAAAGGCTGATAACTATCAGGCCTAATCATATTTCTCAAATTTTTAGGTTTTATAAAATGACTACAAAACAAAACATCATTAACCTTTTCAACATTTAAATCTAAAAACTTTAATTTTACAAAATCAAAACCACCCCCCTCAATTGTAAACTTAATATTAGAATCAAAACCATTCAATCCACATAAAAACTCTTCTAATTTCTCTTTCTGAATAACAAACAAACAATCATCAACATACCTAACAAATAATTTAATAGAACCTGAAAACATATTAATAATACTACACTCCAAATAATCAATATAGACAGCACACATCAATGGAGAAATGACATAACCAATAACCCAACCTTCTCTAATCTTATAAAACACATCATTAGACATAAAATACATTGAATCCTCTAACAGCAAAAGCAAATCATGAAAAACCTTAATCTTATCTGCAGAAAAACATTCTAATTTTTTTAAAATTGATGTTTTTCTTTCAATTTTAAAAAAATTAGAATGTTTTTCTGCAGATAAGATTAAGGTTTTTCATGATTTGCTTTTGCTGTTAGAGGATTCAATGTATTTTATGTCTAATGATGTGTTTTATAAGATTAGAGAAGGTTGGGTTATTGGTTATGTCATTTCTCCATTGATGTGTGCTGTCTATATTGATTATTTGGAGTGTAGTATTATTAATATGTTTTCAGGTTCTATTAAATTATTTGTTAGGTATGTTGATGATTGTTTGTTTGTTATTCAGAAAGAGAAATTAGAAGAGTTTTTATGTGGATTGAATGGTTTTGATTCTAATATTAAGTTTACAATTGAGGGGGGTGGTTTTGATTTTGTAAAATTAAAGTTTTTAGATTTAAATGTTGAGAAGGTTAATGATGTTTTGTTTTGTAGTCATTTTATAAAACCTAAAAATTTGAGAAATATGATTAGGCCTGATAGTTATCAGCCTTTTATACATAAAAAATGTCTTTGTTGAATTTTTGTTGTCGGAATAGAAGGCTTAATAATTTTAATAATGATGCTGATATTCAAAAATCAATTTGCTGCTGAATATGTAGAATTGAGTTATAGTCATGATTTTATTAAAAAGTGGTATTTAATAATAATGTTTATAGTTGTGATTTGGATGATAAGAATTTTGTTGGTAAGGATGATGATTATATGTCTTTACCATTTAAAGCATCAATTTATAATTTGATTTATAGGAATAGTCATTTGTTAGGTGGAAAGAAGGTTGCATGGAGGAAAGGTTCTGATTTGAATTCATTAGTTAATGGTTCAAAGCAGTCTATTGATAGTAGGTCTATTCCTGGTATTGTTTATAAAATTCCATGTAGTTGTGGTAAATTTTATGTATGCCAGAGTAAATTTAGTCTTAAGGAAAGGGTTAAGGTTCATATAAGTAGAGTTAAACATAGGTATCTTAACTCAGCTTTATATATTCATGAATTGAATACAGGTCATAGAATATTGTTTGACAATGCTTCGGTTATTTTTTATGAAAAGAATGAGTTAAAAAGAAGAATAAAGGAGACTTTGATGATAAAACTCCTTGATTCTGAGGCTATCAATCTTATGAAGACTTCTTTTGATATTAAGGGAAGGTGGAGTTTGAAATGAATTATGGGAAGGTTTGTTTGTTTGTATATATATATGTTTTCCTTTAGGTTGATTTTCACTTGAGAAGGTCTATTTGTAGTAGATGAAACCATGGTTGTGTAAGGATTTTGGTAAAATTTTGAATTTAATCTAGTACTGTATTGTTTTATGGTTTTGCATATTTATATATATGTATGTGTAAACATATTTTGATTCACCTGTGTATGTGTTTACTTATTGTTAATATTATACTAATGCTTTGGTTATTTCAATCATTTGAAAGAGCTTTATTATTCAAACAATAAAAATGAAATTTGACAGAAATGTTGGTATAATTCAGATAATAACAAATGACAAAAAAATACACGGCCAACTTTAAAATATGTTATATTTTTATTTGATTACAAGAAAATCCTTGCCTTAGTATATTTCAATATTAATTTCAACTTAAGGTTTACTTTGTAAAATTTTCAATCAATGGGTTAAAATTAAACTAGATATTTTGAAAGTTATATCTAAACAAATGAATGGGCAAACTGATACTTATAAAAGTTATGTTAAACAAGTAAATGTTACATTCTATATTCATTTATTTATTGTTAGAAACTATTTTTGAGAATAATACAATATACATAATTTTACATTAATAATTAAGATGAAAATGTATTATTCATATAATTTCAATCTGAAAATATACTTTCGTTTGATTTAAACAAATAATTTGCATATTAAAATCATGTTTAATAAATATATGCCACTGAAGGTCATCATTATTCTATTATAATAATTCAATCAATATAATATCATGACCTGATTTAGCAGTAGTTTTTTTTTTTTAAAAAAAAAAAAAACTAGCCATTTTCCATACACTTATTGCAGTCATTATATAAATGTAATAGCAAAAAGTATGTATTAAATAAAAATAAATATATTTAATATATATTCAATATGTCTTATTTTAGTATCTATTTCAATTTGACACCTGAATAAATTGCCTCACCATCTCACTTATGGCTCTGTCCTAATGTACTGCATATAATTCTGTCTAACTTCTGGAAAATCTCTCCATATGTTTCTGAAATAATACAATATATATTGCCTATTGAGACTCACCATATTTGGAATATAATAGAATTGGACATATCAAACAGTAGTAATAGATTTCAGCGCAGCATTCCTTAACAAATTTTTAAACAAGATTGGTAAAAATTATCCACAGGATGTATACAATACATATGTTACAAATCAAAACTGAGATCAATTGACGATAATATGAACCATCTCTTATCAAACGAACATGAGCCCAAACAAATAAATATATACAAGAATACAAACAGATTCACTAATATAGGAGACCTTCTCTATCTATGACATTTTGTTAAAAGCCATTTCATGGATACTAAAAACATATTAATATGTGTTTTTGACAAGTATGTATATGTATAGATGTGTGTGTATGTATATACATGTAAAAAATGTATATAGCATACACACAAATATTGTCTTTCTTCTGGAAACTAAGCAATTATATTACAGAAAATTAAATTTTCTTTTTCATTAATTTTTAATTTTTTTATGTTTTATTTACTATTTTATTCAAATTACCAATAACTGAAATCCTGGATATGACAAAATGCAAATGGGGGAAGGGAATTCTATATATAAAATAATGTACAAAATAGTTGTCTGAGAAATTGTATTTATATACTTAATAAATTTACTTAATTCTCAGATTTTTTTTTGCTTTGCTCAATAGATAATTGACCAGGGAGTCTTTAATTTTTATGCCCATGATTATACCATTGCATAAGGTTAGAGCTATCAATAAATAATATCAACTTTATGGCCAAAAAGCTAAGGAAATTTAGCGATAAACTGAAGAAAACAAAATTTCAATCACAAAAAGTAATTCCCTCAGTATATATAAAATACCAACAAGACAAAAAAAAAAAGCAGAATTTCTTTCAGTCAATTTAAAATTTAATAATGACGTGAGAAAAGTGAACTTTCAAAAAAAATAACATCTCTATCTGGTAATTTATTATTCAATTTTTAAAAATGCTGCCCCAATAAAAGAAATATAAATAATCGCACAACATCCATGACTCTCTTATAGACATTGTTTTAATAGAATTGGGTAGCACCAAACTATTCTACAAGTAAATATCTAAAATGATTGCATGACTTAATTATTAATGACTAAATTTACAGTGAAACCAGTTTTCAAATGTACAATATTTTATGCTAATGACTTTTTAATCTGAATCTAAGTATACTCTAGTTTAAAATAAACAAAAAATTGTTTGATCTAAAATTTTATTTTCTAACGTTTTACTAGTAGTCCTTATACAAATGGTATCTAATAAAGTTTTTACTTAAAAAATATTATCAAAATTCTATGGGAAAGCGCAGTTATAATTACACTCCAAAAGGTTAAGAAATTCTAGGTACATTAAAAATATTCATTAAACTTTATTAATTTATTCAAGATTTTATTTTAAGACAGCTAGTTTATTCAAAATAGTTTCAAGGAATTTTATATCCAACTAAAATATGGATTCATTTGTGTTTTTATTAAGTTTGTCATATGATATATATATATATATTAAATAAAACCAGCTTGTGTCACTTTATTCTGACTTATGTTTGTTTCACAAGAGTGCCCTATTGGAAAAAATTATAATTAATGATATATTGTTAAAAAGAGGTTGCCTTGACAACAGTTTGAAATTGTTGATTATTAGTGATATTGGTATATAAACCCATTTAGCCTTGAGCATTATTACACTTGTTATTTAAGTAATACTGTGGGTGCAATTTGAAATTTATAATTGTAGTTTATAATATTATTAGTGACTATTTATTAGTCTGCATTCAGGATAGGGTTTATTTATTTGTTTAAAGGGGTTTATTTAAACTTCTTTATATTAATATTTTCAATCTCTGTTGTCATGTTGCAATATTTAGTGTCTATATAAGCAAATTAGACCATTAATAAGGGTGGGATTCCACCCTTATTGTTAAAAGGAGATTGTTTTGACAACAGTTTGAAATTGTAGATTTTATTGATATTGGAATTGTCTGAATATTGACTAGTTTTTAATGATATATATACAAACATACATGAAAGAAGTCAGTACTTAAACAATACCAATATCAATAACAATCTTAATCTGTTATTAAGGCAACCTTCTTATAACAATAAAGGTGGATATCCACCTTTATCAATGGTCTAATATGTTTATATAAATACTAAATTGCAACTTGACTAAAGAGAGTGAGATTGTTATTAATTCAAAGAAATTTAAATAAATCTCATTAAGCAAACAAATATAACCTATTTTGAAAGCATACTAACCAATAGTCAATTATAACTTTTAAACTGCATTGAAACTATGTATTACTTAAATAATAAAGCTAATAATGCTCAAGGCTAGATAAGTTTATATATGTGAATACATGAAAGTATTCGGCATTTAAACAATACCAATAATAATATCAATTAATAATCAATAATCTTAATCTGTCATCAAGGCAGTCTACTTATATCCATGGACTAATATATTTGAATAAAGAGATCATCAAAATTAATCACAAATTATAATAATCCTATGGATATAAAAAGCTAATGGTTAGTAATAAAAGATAAATTTTGACATAACACAAGATATGAGGAAAAATTTAATTTAATCATAAATTATACTAATCTACCTATATTCATAAAATACTACAGACTATGGTCACATTTCAGACCACTAAATCATTTCTAATTAACTGAAGGGAAATTGGGTCTTCTGTGGATTAAGAATTTAAATTAGATTTAAACCAGAGTGCCACCCAATACTGGGTAATCCGTGGGAGAATATTTTACACCTGCAGCATTATTAAACCATACCATAACTAATTTAGTAAAGTATGAATCCTTATCTCATATAAGTGATTACAAAATTAATTTATTATATTTAAATGGTCAGAATTTATGAAAAGAGAAACAAGAGACTCTATGAATAAATAAATAAAAATATTTATTATTCAATAATATTCATTGATTAAATTACCCAACATTATTTCAATAAACTAATATTACATTAAGACATATATATAATGTTAAGACAACATTACATTAAGTTATAAAGTGTTAATAAATAAAAAAAATACATAAGGTGATCACACTTAGCACATTAAAAGTTTTATCAGTCTCCAGTTTTAAATCCTTTTTTAAGCTTAACATTTTTCTTCATTTGTTTGTTTTGTATTATGGAATCTATTCTCTTATTTAAGATGCTATAAATCCATGCTTGAAAATTTAGAAACATTAAATTTTCAACTTTTTTAACTACTTCAAATCTTAAATCATTTAGATCATATTTCTTCAACTCTCTAAAGACATAAATATTCGATGAGAAAGGGCTTTTATTTAACAATTATTTGCAAGCATAATTTTTTAAATATAGATTAAGCACAATTCAGAAATGGCAATTCAAGGTTTATCACATATCAGGCTTTGAACAGATAATCAATTTAAACTACATCATATTCAGGGTAAAGGGTCACACATAGTCAATTTAGCTGTCATATGTCATCACAATCATTTTATAATATTTATTTTTGTTCATAACTTGGCTGCTTAATAAAAATAAAACTTAAAGTTTTTACAAGAAACTAATAACAACTGTAAAACCAAAAGACAGACTCAAATTTCTGGGAAGAGCTCAAGCTTTTAATAAAAAATTTAATTACTTTGAGCATTGTTTAAATTATTACTTTCTCATTTTTTTTAAAGTTAATTTTATTACTTACAACAACAAAATATTTGTTATAATACAAAAATCTTTTTTATAAACTTGACATTTTACTAAAATAAAATTTGAATCTTTATTTTAAAAAAAGAAAAAAATCTAATTTTATTTTCAAACTTTGAATAATTGACTTTTGAACTTCGAATGTTAAATTTAGAGACAATACAAGCAAATTTCAAATCAGTAAACTAAAAAAAGCATATTTTAAACTTACTTGTCTACTTTTTTTTTTTCATTTATTTAAACTGTTACCCTAAAAGTAACCAGCATTTAACCACTTTGGTAATCAATTATGTAATTTGCTTTGCAACTGATATATTACCCTCTTATTTGATTAGGAATAAAATAAGTCAATTTAGAATCTTGACATTGGATGATTTTATTTCTACACTAAACATTAACATTATTATATTTAAATATAACCTTGAGAATGAACTGGAGATTAAAATAGAAGAAAGTACTAAGTTAAAAATCATTATTCAATACTAGAATAAACTGAGTAAATGTTAACTAAATTTTAATTTCTCACAGATTATACAACTACATCATGAACCAAATTTTGCAATATATGGTTGCTAACAAGGAACACATGGTTTGTAAAGCTTTATGATTGTCAGAAAAACATTACTGAACATCTTATTTTAATTTAGAAATTCTAATTAATTATTTGTCATTTCACTAACAATTCTTTTCTACCATCTACTCTGTAGTGAACCGAGAATATCTCAATTGGTATGTCACTATCAACTTACATGAAGGTTTTGAGTACAAGCACATACCTGTAGTTTGGCTGATTGCTCCAGAGAATGACTTAATTATATAAATTTTCAAACCACAATTAGCAAACATACTATAAACTCTATGTCCTATACCTCTATCTTTTTGATCATCTACTCATCATCACTAGTTAAGTCTTTGACAAGTTTCAAAAAATGGCCATTGTATGTCCCATTTTCTATTCCCTCATTAGCCAGTACAAATGCATTATTGTTGTATTAGTGAATTATAGTAAACAGGTTATCATAAATTTATTGAAATTTTTATAGACCTTTTTTCAGGGTGTATTATGGGAGGCCTGACTCATAACTTTATCATCTCATGGAAAGTTTGGCTAGATGTTCTTTGCTTATTTTTTCTTAGATCTCTTGTTTTCATTAATCTATGTCTTGTTTCAGTCATGTCCTACAAAACTGTATGTGTGATATGATTAGCATAGGACATCTGTCTGGGAGAGAAATTCATAAAATGGGAATTTTTCAAACTATCATCTCTTCATACAGAATAATAATAAAATAATAAATAAAGAGATCATATTCTACAAATATTTTTTTTGTGAATATAATCTCATGTAAATCAATAAATTCATCTCTGTGATATCTATGATTCTTAATTTCATAAGGTATATGATAAAAATATTTCACTGTCTTACTTTTCAACTATAGTTTTGTGTCAAGAAATACCTTTTTGAATATGTTATATTCTTTTCCGTAGTCAATCTTTTTAAATATTCAATAATATGCTCTTTGCTAGATATCATATTCTTTTTTCAAGTTTTAGACATATTTAAATATCCAACACAAACACAGCAAATATTATATGCATAGTATATAATTAAAGTTTTAGAAGTATCTTAACTATAAACATTTTATGCGAAAAATGGTATTACTTCTTTTCGTCTCAAAGTATTACTTGTCTCGTTGTGGTTTTTGACAATTATAATTAAGGTTCATCATGTGATTTTTTTTTCAACAAAAAAAAATCATGCTTCAATAAAATTATATTTTTAGTTTCCATTCATATATGAACTTATTAAATAATTCATTAATCAGATCCTGGATCTTTGAGGAGATAAAGCCATCCAAATTTATAACAGCATTAAACTGGGATTAAACGTTCCCTTTCTCCATGTATTTTTTAATTATTCTCCACATTTTAAAATCAAATAGCAAGAAAATTTCTTTAATCTATGCTATCACGTGTCACCATTAGGGCTAGTTTTTAATTGGAGTGAAAATTAGAGGCTCTGTTACCCTTTTTCTTTGCGATTACAACTGTGACTCTTTTAACTTTCACTTTTTTTTTTCAAATGTCAAATGCATTGACAGGGAATCGAACCCGAGCCAGCTTCTTTGAAGGCAGTTATGCTAACCACTAGGCCACTAACGTTTGACAAAAAGCATTCACTTTTAACTTTACAATATATGGTTTTGAAATTAAACTGAGAGAGTAAGCGCTTGAGAGATTTGCACTCTCTCAGTTTAATTTCAATACCGTCTGCGTTGTGCTACACATTTACAACTAATCACTTGGATTTTTAATTTTCCCATTCCTTTCACGTCATTATAAAACTTACTCTTTAAATTTTCCATTTTTTTTAAAAATAATTTCATTTTCCAACCATATTTCATTTATTCTTTATTGACTATCTTTAGCCTTTTCCTCACTTTGTTGTAACTGTTCGACATTTGGAAGCTTTGTATCTAAGCTTTGCTGTTCTTTTATATCCTTAATTTCTGCTACATCATCAGAACATTCTATTTCTATCTTTTCAAACCTTTCAACAATAGTAGTTACTTCTAAAGGAACCTGTTATAATGCTCTATGTTTTCTGTTTTTACCTCTTCTATTACTTCATGTAATAATTCTATTTTGCTTTCCTGATCAATTTCTTGTCATGCCCCTTCGACTTTATTCTTAGTCTGCATTAAATCTCCCACTAACTATTTTAGATATTTTACTTTACTACATCATCAGAGCATTCTATTTCCTTTTCTTGTTCTATTTTACTTTGATTTTCTGGTTCTACTATTTCCTTTTTATAATTATCAAATATTATGTCTATCTCTTTATTTTGATTATTATACAATGTATCTATCCTTTTTAATATTTCTTTAAGCACTGTAAACATTCCATTTAATTGATTTTCAGTCATTTTGTCAAGCATTTTCATTATCATTTTTCTAAACTCATCATCTCTATGCTAGATTTCTACTTGATCTCTACTATGTTACTCACTGGAAATGTTTTCTGTTTCTTTTTCTAGAATCTGCATTTTAGCTCTCAATCTCATAAGCACTTAATTAATCATAATATTTAACTATAATACTTTGTTTTAATAATGCTATTGTAAAATTATTTCTATTTAATTTCTTATTCAATGGATTGGTTTGACTATTCACCCTTTCACTATGTAGCCCTATTTATTATCTTCTGCTGATTATTTTATTGCCTGCCATTTCACTAGTTTGCCCAACTTATACGCACATTTAATTTATATTATTTGCTTATATTTTCTTTTAATATCAAAATTCAATAACTATTCTAATTATTATTTTAACTGTTAGCCTCTTATCTGTTCCCATATTTGTCACCAAATTATTATTCTCTATTTAGTTTTTTAGTTATTTTTATATTAATAGCCAGGGTCACTATCGAGCACTGACATTATATACTGATTTATAAGTGACTTATCTCAGGTTTAGAGAGTGGTAAATAAATGTACTTAAGCTCTACATTTAAGACACAAATAGCAACAATTTGAATATTTTTAGTATTAGATAGCTCGGGTCATTCTCAAGCATTCATATTGGATGCCAATTTTGTCTAGAGAGTGGTAAATAAATGTATTCAAGCTCAATATTTAAGGCACCAATTTGAATTGATCCTATTATTTGGATAAAAAGATCATCAAAGTTAAGCATAAATTATGCTAATCTTATAGATATGAAAAGCTAATGCTTAATAATAAAATATAATTTTTGAGATTTCACACTTAAATTCAAAAAAACAGAGATGAAACGAGATACAAGAAAAAATATATAATTTAACTGTAAATTATACTAATAGTCAGATCTAGATATATTCATCAAATATTATAGACTATGATCACCTTTCCAGACCATTAAATCACTCTTAATTAACTGAAGGGAAATTACATTTTCTATGGATTAGGAATTTATTTTAGGTTTAAACCAGAGCATCACCCAATTACTAGGAAATCCACAGGAGGATATTTTACATCCTCAGAATTATTATACCATACCATAAATAATTTGGTAGAGTATGAACTCCTATCTCATAAGCTATTATAAAATTAATTTATTATATTTAGATGGTCAGAATTTATGAGAAGAGAAACAAAGGGCTAGATTAATAAATAATAATAATAAATTATTATACAATAACATTCATT
Source organism: Epiperipatus broadwayi (assembly GCA_028023455.1). NCBI lineage: Eukaryota > Metazoa > Onychophora > Udeonychophora > Euonychophora > Peripatidae > Epiperipatus > Epiperipatus broadwayi. The sequence continues at coordinate 376,756 of JAQFVV010000320.1, forward strand.
GATTAAATTACCCTACATTATTTCAATAAGCTTAATATTACATTAAGTCATATAAAAATATTAAGATTATATTACATTAAGTTATAAAATGTTAATAAATAAAAAATACATAAATATTACCATTCTTCAGATGGTCAATCAGTCTCCAGTTTAAAATCCTCTTTTGTTAATCTTAACATTTTTCTTCAGTTGTTTTTGTATTATGTAATCTATTCCAGTATTTAAAATGTTATAAATCCATCCTTGAAAATTTAGCAACATTAAATTTTTAACTTCTTTAGCAGCTTCAAATTTTAAATCATTTAGATCATATTTCTTCAACTCTCTAAAGACACAAATATTCCAAAAGAGAGGACTTTCATTTAACAATTATTTGCAAACATAATTTTTTAACATAGATTAAGCACAATTCAGAAATGGCAATTCAAGTTTGACCACATAACAGACTTTGATCAGATAATCAATACAAACCACATCATATCCAGGTAAATTTAGCTGCCATCATGATCATTTTATAATATTTTATTTTTTTCATAATTTGGCTGCTAAATAAAAATAAAACTTGTAAGTTTTTACAAGTAGCTAATATCAAATGTAAAACCAAAAAACAGAGTCAAGATACTGGGAAGAGTGATAGCTTTTAATAAAAATATTAATTACCCTGATTACTTTCTTATCATTTTTAAAGTCAATTTTATTACTTACAATAATAATAAAAATAGTTGTTACAATACAAAAATCTTTTTTATAAACTTGATATTTTACAAAAATTAAATTTCAATCTCTTTTTTTAAAAAAAGAAAAAATCAGATTTTCTTTTCAAACTTTGAATAATTGATTTTTGAACTTTTTAATCTCAAAAACTTTTATTTATGAAAAATAATGTTTACATGCTTATAAAAGACAGAAAAAATTATGTTTTACACATCTTCAACAGTCTGGGACCATTTGTATATTGATTATCTTCTGATAAATAATAGTAAACTAATGTAGTTTTACCATTTACCTATCATCATTAATGCAAATTGAATCTATTATTCATCTTTTGCTTAGCTACTACTGATTCGATGGATCCGGTACATCAATTAACTTCCATGTTTCATTATACAAGAATTTTGATGCAATGATAAAATCTCTGTTTTTTACTTTCCTAATAGTGTTCATGAAAAGACCGACTGGATCCGGGACAGGCACTGTGAACAATAGCCTACATCTAACATTCCACATAGCATGTACAATAAAGATGGAAAGTCTAATAATAGGAAACTGTTTAGTTTGTAAGGCTTCCCTTATAGACATGATTTTATAGTAGTTCACCTTTAAGTTTTGGTATATGGCTAAATTTATTTTACTGAGTCCAGGGCATGAGTAGATTATATGGTTGAATGACTCTTCTTGCCTTTTACATATTTGACAAAAAGGGTCTGTTAAATTTAGAGACAATGCAAGCAAATTTCAAATCAGTGAATTAAAAGAAATCCTTTTTTTTTTTTTAAACATACTTATCAAGCTATATTTTTATATTGAACTATTTCCATCATCTAAATATGTGTGTTGAATGTATTTAAAAAAGTTTAATTTTATTTAAATATTCCAAATACATTCAACTGTTAGTAATATCACAGCAAACAGGTTAGTATATGCCCCCTTCTTTTTTATTTATTTAAACTGTTTTCCCAAAAGTAACCAGCATTCAAACACTCTTGTGATCAGTTATGTATCTTGCTTTGCAACTAATAAAATATATACTGGATATTCATTAAGTTGCTCTTGATTTATATTGTCTACAATTACATAAATGAAAAGTTTTTATATTTTTATGAAGTAGATAAGCAGCAAAATGATGAGTAGTCAATAACTTACTGATGTCTTTTAGGGTTGCACAATGGCATAGGTAGTTGATTTTGGAGCTTAAGTTCTATGAATCATGGCACAAGTTTATAACTTCTGGCACTCAGAGTTCTTATTAATTCCTAACCAATAAAGCAATTTAATTATTTAATAAACAGTTGCAGAAAATCAAATCATGCCTAGGAATGTAAATCCAGCTGAATTTTTGTTAGGCACTAAAACAATTGTTTATGACTTTATAAAATACTTTCATTTCTTATGCTACATTTTAATTAGTTAAATGAAATAACTGGTAGAGTTTTTGATTTCTAACTCTGCAAAATCACTATATTTAAGCTTCCATTTAAAAATAGGAAAGTATCTTTTGAATAGGATATAATCTTCAACAAACACTGAAATATGATTCTACCACATGATGCTTAAAATACACTTGGACTGTTTTTTTTTCTCATTTATCAAAGGTTCAGATCTAAAATTATTTTTAGTTATAGCTTTTGTGGAAAACTGGCTGGCACTAGTTAAGAATATAAATATGCTAAAAATCTAAGTCTGTGTATTCTTTTACTGAATACTGTCTCTCCGAACAATCAAAAAAATGTATACTTTTGGGTACACAATTTAATATTACTATTATAAATATTAGTGATACATTCAATTCCACAATCATATTGTAACCTTTCTATTAACTATTTTTTCACATGATATTACAAGAGAAATCCACTTAAACTTACTACTAACTAAAGGTAATTTCATTACTTGATATACTAATGTTTTAAATAGAAGATTATAAAACAAAATAGGCTTTAATCCAACTAAAGGAAGTGTGGATTCAAAATAATTGTGATATCTATTAAAAGTTTTTGGAAACTCATTTGATTTTAATATCTATAATAATTCTTAAAATTCTGCCATAAGAATTTTTTACATATATAATATTATTAAAATTGATGAAAATCTGAATTCAAACAATGAAATGATAATCAAGTCACAAAGAAAAAGATTTAATCCATATCTTGTACATAAAATCCCTATTTTCTCTGTCATCTGAGTGGTGAATATATGAATGTTTCTAAATAAGACTGTCACATGTTAAATTCCACAACCTGTCACTTGTTAAATTCACAACCATTTTACCATTAATAAACTGTAAGAGTTGTCTGTAACTGTCATATATAAAATATAACAAGTATATATTTAATACTTTATATTTTAATTTAGCTTTATTAATACTGTGTTGAGTACATTTTTGAACTGTACCAAACAGGCCAGGTTGTTCCAAACTTTTTTTTTAATTGTGAATTTCTCACACTTATGTATATAATATTAAAATATTTTATTTAATTTATATTAAGTCTTAAAAAATTTTGTTATAGCAACCAATTCAAATAAACTGTTCTAAAAATGTTGGCTTTATTTAAAAAAACTATTATGTTTGTTCTTACTGCTATCATTCCACCATTAATAACGATAATTTTTTTATCAAGCAATTGTCAGTAATTATTAAAATCTTTTGTTTAATTTACATTAAATCTTTAAAAAATTTGTTAAAGAAACCAATTAAAAAAAAAAGATGGCCTTTCCAAAAACCAGGTGCATCTCATCTTAAAATAATTTCTCTAAAATTCTTTTTATTGGTTACATTAAAAAACTAAGATGTTACTTTCACAATATTTTCTTTATAGATTACCATCAAAAATTTGTTGTTTTATAAGATTAATTATATAAATATGTAAATTTGTGACAATCAGACAAAATTATATAATTGAAAAAATCTCAGTTTGCAGCATACACTGTATTATTTTGGTGCTCAAAAATCATGTGATTTCATGAGTTACTGAGATGTGATAAATAAGTAAATACGTACTGAAAAGTATAAAAATGATTTAAAATTTATTCACTAAATTGTCTTTTTAAAGAAACTTATATGAATAACAAAAAAAAACTATTTTCATTCAATACAATAATGAAATAGAAAACAAAAATGATTAGAAATTGGCATAGTATAAAGAAGCAGTTAAAAAAAAACAATAACTAATAAATAATAAATGTGAGAATAAAAGATAATCAATTTTGTATTGAGCATATAGCAATCAGAACTATTTTTGATTACTAAAAAAAATATTTTTATTTAAAAAATTCAATTTGCTAAATTATATATATATTATTATTTCCAGAAGCTTCCATGTAATAAAAGTATAATATCTAAATAGCTGACATTTCAGTACAATAACAAGTATTTTCATCAGATCTTCTTCTTTCTCAAATCAAAAGAATGTGGTGAGACTTAAAATTGTTATTTTTTCTTTTGTTATTTTCTCCTCATTTTCAAATTCTATTGGTTGAGAAGTTTTAAAAATATTTTATTCTCCACTAGCTTTTTCTTTTCATTTATGCTCTTAAGTCTTTTTAAAATCTCTATAGCTTCCCTTAGCAGTCTCAGGTCATATAGTTCAATTTTTGACAAAATATGTGTTTTATTAAAATTAATTTCATGGTTAATTAATTTAGTGTAAGAATAAATGGCTGATGAATTAGATTTTTCTCTAACTGCCAAAATGTGTTCTTACTTACTTCTGTTTATTCTACAATTGGTCTGTCCAGTATATGAATGCAAACAAATTCTACATGGAATTTCATATACAGCATGAGACTCCAAAGGAATTTTATCTTTAAGGCCTGCAAATAGACCAATTGTAGAATAAACATAAGAAAGGAAGAATACATTTTGGCAGTTAGAGAAAAATCTAACTCATCAGCCATTTATTCTTACATTAAATTAATTAACCATGACATCAATTTTACTAAAACACATATTCTACAAAAATTGAACAATATGACCAGAGACTGCTAAAGGAAGCTATAGAGATTTCTAAAAGGCCTAGAGCTTAAATGAAGAGAGTGAATTAAAGAAAATTAACAATATTTGGACAAAGCTATTGGTGGATAAAATATTTTTTAAAACTTCTCAACCAATAGAATTTGAGAATGAGGAGAAAATAACAAAAGAAAAAAATAATTTTAAATCTTATACACATTCTTATGATTTGAGAAAGAAGCTCTGAGGAAAGTACTTGTTATTGTACTGAAACATCAGCTATTTAGTTATTATATTTTTATTACATGGAAGCTCATGGAAATAATACTATGAATTCATCATTTAGCCATGAGAATATTAGAATTTAATATATATATAAGTAAATCAAATTATGTGTAACTGAAGCTTCCATTAAGTTTTATCATACTTGCAACCGAATCACAACTATCCATCAGTCCAGAAGACAGACCAACCCCTCAGACCATAGATATATTAGAAACATACATTTTGTCAAGCAATTCATATAGCACGTGACATTTCAACTTTATATACACATTATTTCTAGATGTGTATATGAAGTTGAAATGTCACATGCTATATAAATTGCTTGACAAAACGCATGTTTCTAATGTATCTATGGTCTGAGAGGTTGGTCTTACTTCTGGGCTAATGGAAGTTTGTGATTGGGTTGCAAGCATGATAGAACTCATTGGAAGTTTTAGTTATTTCTGCTTTAGTTATATATATATAAAGTTTTTGAAACTAGTTTATGGAGTGATTGTTTGTGATATATATAAATTTAAAAAAAAAAATCTGGTGTTATTAATAAAATTGTATTGATTACTAATTAAACTTTTTTTCTGTTTTGTTTAGACAAAAATGAATTCTATTTTGGCGTTCAGTTTAGCAGTTTTTGCATTCTTAACCACGGTTCACAGCAGCCCTCTAAGCCGTGCAGATGATCTTCAGCCTACCGACAGACAGGTAATATATACATATATAAAGTGCTAATAAATGTAATATATATTTTTAAATCATTTTTCTTTAATATACTAAGATAAAATAGTGGAAAATATCACAAACATGATTAGCTATCATCTAATATCCAGCACAGTAACAATGTACAAATTAAAAAATGTATCTATTATATTCCATTCAACACAACTAGCAGTATTGTTAATAAATTTTCTCCTGAAACATAATCTCTGACGTGTCATTGTCCCCTCATCTTCAAAAGATTCTGAGAATAAATTCCAATGCTATATAAATACCCCAACCTACTGAATAAATTAGACTTTCATTACTATTAAAATGTGAAATAAAAAACAAAGAAAAAACAGAAAAAAGTCACTACGTATCAATAATATATTTAATACGCTCTGTTATCAAGTAATTCTGAATTATTGCTGTGGAACACTATTTGATTCTTTGATTTTAACAATATCTATAATATAATTTTATATACATAGTTTTATTAGTCAAAATATAATTCAACATTGTTGTGACATTTAAATGATTACCTATCTGTTTCCTCTTCGAAGTTTCTTTTAAAAAAATAAAGAAAAAAAATTATAATGTAAAGTTATTTTTCACAAATTTCATCCGTTTTGTGTCTTTTGTCATTTCTATGTCCACCATTTTATGTCTCCTGTTATTTCTATTTCCATATCCACATTTGCCAACAATGCTTTCATTTTTCAAATGTTCTTCAATTAAATTTTACTATGAATAGTTTGAAGCCTGTCCATTAAAGTATAAAGATTGGCTATCTTAATATAAAGCTGAGTACTGATTATATATATATGTGAGGATAGTAATTATAGTTGAAATCTGTCCATTAAAGTATAAAGATTGGCTATCTTAATATAAAGCTGAGTACTGATTATATATATGTGTGTGAGGATAGTAATCTAGACCAACTGATGATTGCTGGTTTAGCATGAAATACATAAATTGGTGATTATTTATCTTTTCAACATGTGTGTGATCAGGTGGGTCAGAAATATGAGATGGCACTGAGAGGGGTGGGTTGTGTGAAAGTCTGAGTTCGAACCCCGCATATATTACATACATAAATGCAGTTTTAAGCCTGTACAATGTATTAATTATAAATGTTTGATTTATTCAAAAGCATTTTATAAACCCAAATAACAGTGTATTATTTTTTCCCTCAGAATACATTAATCTTTCTATTCTGTCAGATATATATAATTTTTCACTTTCTTCCCTCCTTTTTTTGTTATTATAATAAACCCCACTTTATTTGCATTTTTTTTACATATGTCATAGCATTGGCCGAACTCGCAACAACTATCTGCAAGCAAGGCAGCTGCGCTGACCTCTCGACTAACAACGCTGACTATTTACATTTTATTGTTTGTATCTTTACAACAATGAACATTTCTTTTTTAAATGAATTATTTTTTCATTTTTTTTCTGCTAAGTAATATTTCTTTATTTGAAATTGATCTATAAATTAAAATGGCCAAATCATAAGAGTATTATTGAGTAATAATTTTAGTTCAAAATCTAGGAATTTTTTGTTTGATGATTTTATACCCTCAAAAAAATTAGAGGCATAATTGTTTTGTTTTCCATCAGCAAAAATTAACGCTTCCTTCAGATATCATAGAAGCTCTCATTTAGATTATAATGACTGAGCATATTATTAAGTAGCTTATCCACATTTTAACATCTGCAACAACAATAATGTATAAAAAAAATTACTTTGATTATTGATACTATTACTATTACCATTTCTTATCCTTGCTTATAACTGTTATTAAAACAGGCAAAACTCTCTATAGATATTGCCACTCAGTGCAAGCTAATCAATGGATGCCAGACGGCACTCACTGACAAAGGCACTAGATGGGGATTTTATGCCCAAGCCTTCTGGCATCCATTGATTACTCTGGCTTGCACTGAATGGCAATATGCATAGAGTTTTGCCTGTTTTACTATTACTATTATTACAACTACTACGTCTATGATCTTTTTTAGTTTCTATACACTCTCAATCAATATCTCTCTTTAGAGATGATAAATGTTATGCAATAATTCATTATTCAGATACACCTACACCCACTGACACACACCCAGTGACTAGATAAATTTAAGAAATAACTCGAGCTCAAGTTATTTCCCTAATATTGACATTCTCAATTTTAATAATCCATTACTAAAAGAACAGAAATTCACAAATTAATTGAATATTTGGAAGATGCATGCCTATGTATTATGTAGCAGCCATTTTCTTTGTTCACAATTCTTTTTACACTTTATCTCCTATACTTTATATAGTGGAATTTTTGAATTTTTTTCATATATTACAGATTTTAAAATTTTCAAAACTTAATGGCAATGGCACTTAAGTGTAAAGGAACTGTAAAGCATCTTTGTATAAGGAAAAAAGTGTTTGATTTATTTCTGAAAGATAAGAAAATTGAATATTAAAAATAACAATTTGCAATTGCAAAATAGTAAAAAAGAAAAGAGGTTACCCTTAGACTACTTGCATTTTTAAAACTTTAAGTTATAATCACAAAGCACAATAAGTATTTATTGAAAGCTGAAAAAGAATTAAAGTTATTGGTAAAAAATATGAACAAAAAGAATGTTCTAATAAATAGTTACACACAATATCAGAAAGCATTGTCTCTATATGAAGACTTGGGAAGAATCTCTTTAAAAGATTGACAATAATCTATTTACTGCAACTAAGGGGTAATTATATCAAGCAAAAATCAGTATGAAGTTATATAGTAAACAGTTTAAGGCTTTTTTAGTCTTGGTTTTATTTTTATCATCATTCATGAATTTATTTATTTTTTTATTTTATAATTCAAATACTATTATTGACTCACAAAATATTATAATAAATTACTGCTGTATCAGCAAATATAGTGATGTTAAATGTCTAATTTAATATTACATTTAATTTTACTATCATCATCAATTTTACAAACAAAAACAATAAGTTTTATATATTCTGAAAGAAAAAGTAATCGAGTTAACACATTCACATATGATATATGCATAAAGATTTGTATATAGGAGAGTATTATCTACTAGAGGAATGTGCTCTCTCTCTCTCTCTCTCTTGCTTTTTCACTCAACTTATTAGTGTTTCAAATGAAATTGTATCATAAGTATATTCACATGTTCAATTATTAATTAAATAACTTGGTAATTATCATATGACTTTATAAAAGTATTATTTATCATTACATATATATATATATATGTGTGTGTTGTAAACTTTTGTATTATATGTGTTAAAAATATATATTAGATAGATTCATTATTATAATATAAATTTTTAGTAAAATATAACTAAATGATGTGGTTATGGGAGCCCAGTTGCATTTGAAAATAGTGTATCTTAAATCTTCTCCTTTATTTTTTTGCATTTCTCTTCACATGTTCACATTTATTAAAATATTCATACCATCTACTCATATGCACTTTAAAAATGCAATCTTTTTTATATAATTTCCTTCTTTATTTTACTTACAGTTTCAACTGTCCTGCAGTCTTCATCAGAGCTACAACATTTAAACATATTGAACATTAATATGTATATAAAATAAAGGCTATATGAGTATATGATTATATGTTTAAATGTTGTAGCTCTGATGAAGACTGCAGGACAGTCAAAACTGTAAGCAAAATAAAAAAGGAATTATATATAAAAAAGATTGCATTAAAGTCTATATGAGGAGATGATAAGAAAATTTAAATAGTGTATCTATTATTTTAATTTGAAAATATTGAAACTAGAAATTTCTAAATGATAAATTAAAGCCAGTTTTATTTTAAAGATTAAAAGCAGGTTATTGATTCTTTTTGATCACTAATTTGGATAAATAATTAAATCAATTTTGATTATATATGTTAATTATATTCTTTTTAATGTTAATTTTAACTATATTGAAGTGTTTTTCACAAAAACACTTTAATATTTTTATTTTTAAGAATTGTTACTAATTAAAACTAAATCATTTGGAGAATCATTAGATCTAGCAACAATAAAAATAATACAAAGAAAGTCCAATGTTTTGGAATTATCATGATGTTGGAGGGGACTATTTATTGCCAAAATAAGAAAAAGAAATAAAAAAAAAAGGTTTCATTGAAGTTATATGATAATAGTTTGTATAGTCACTAATTATAAAGTCTATAAACTATAATGGCTACTATGAATACAAAAAGTAAACTGAAAAATATGTATTGTAACAGTACTATTGATGGCTCAAATGAATTTGTAGTGGTTGCGCTATAGCAATGACAGTAAACAAAAAATATTAATGAAACTAAAATAAACACTATATTATATAGTGTTCTAAATAATAAATAATCGAATGATTTTTGTTTAAAAGTTTATTAAAACTTTAAGGACCAGAATTGGCAAGATTACGCACATTTTTTTTAATGTTTAGCACAGTCTCATATGCTTTAATTTTTTAATTTAAATATTTTAGATCTGTTATCACTGTTTTTATCCATGATGAATTATCTCCAAATAAAAAGCTTAAATAACTTATAAGTAAGCATTTTTCTTTGTACAATCTATTATCAGTTTTGTTGATTACCAACAGCAGAGGTACATTTTCATAAACAAGTCTGTGTTGTACTGTCTGAGGCCTGAGAAATATTAAAATCAGGTGTAAGATGACCCAAATTTTTGCTTAGTTCCAGATGTGTAAGTTTTAGATTTTGCAAATTTTTTTTTTATCTAATTCTACAAAGATATAAATCAAATAAAAAAATAAATAGGAAAATAGCAGCAACACATTTATCTACAATAATGAAAGCAACAATGAAGATATTATTGTTTTGCACTATTTGTGCTCATATAATAACAGGGTCTTAAAATTGCAGTACTATCAACCATCCCAAACACTTCTATTATACGATCCCCACTATATAGTTATCTCTGTGTGGATTATTTAGTTTGTTTTTGTCTACAATGAATGCATAAGATTGAATATGTTAGGCCTACAATAATAGTCCTAACCTGCAGAGCATGAATTACATAAAATACTATCTAGAAGTATTGTGTTACAAAGAAGAAAATAATGTTGTTTAGATTAATAATATAAAAATGATGTTAATACAAAGAATTATAATAAACAATGAGGATTGCCAATTCCTCAACAAGCTTTATAATAAATGCTTAGCCAGAGAAAGCATTTAAAATATCTCTGTCAGAAACCCCCCTTCCCAACCCCTGAACATGGTTTCATGCTTTGGCACTTCTCAGAGAGGTGCCAGGATAGGTTTAGGCACTAGATCTAAAATTACCAACATGAAGCCAGCATTTATCTAAAAGTTATTTCAGATTTTCCACTCAATAGATAACTTTTAGTTAGATGCTGGCTTTGGGTTGGTATTTTTAGATCTAGTGTCTGAACCTATCCTGGCACCTCTCTGAGGAGTACAAAAGCATGAAACCATGGTCAGGGGTTTGGTGGGAGGGGTTCCTGACAGAGATATTTTAAATGCTTTCTCTGGCTAAGCATTTATTATAGAGCTGGTTGAGGAGTTGGCAATCCTCACTGTTTATAACTTACAAGCTTAAGAGAATAGAGTAATGTGATCTATGACTCTTATTTTGACTAAAGAATTATAATATCTATATTTTTCAAATTCTTTTTAGAAAAGATTGAATTTTTATTGAATGTAGCTACAAAATATTTTATTGATTAAATTTTTTTTTTTTACATTTACAAATTGATAAATTATCTGTAATACACATTTTTTTTAATAATTCACTTATTATTAATATTAATGTATGTTAATAAATTTGTTAATACAGTATGTGTTGTGTTGTTTTTTAACTCATTTATTCAATTAATATTTTTTTTTAATATATGAGGACATTTTGGTTAATTACATTTAATAATATACAGTAAAGCTATGAACTACATTATATTTTATTCCAAGCCTCCCTCACATTCAAACATATATAGTATATAATAACTCATTATAAACATCGATTGGATTAGAATATGTACTAATTATTGAATTCAAGTGTGCAGCACTTTTCAACATGCATACTAGGGGGTTTATAAAATTCCATGTTTACAGTGCTTGAAAAGCTATGTAAGTCAGTCTAATAGACAAATTTATGTCAGAATTAATGAATATAAAAATGCCTTTAATCAGAAGTTAAATATTTCAGCTTCTACTTCACATTTTTAAGAAATTGGCCATACACCTGATTTTAATACTGCTAAAATAATTGCTAATTTGAAAAAGTATGATTTGAGAACTATAAGAAAGTTGATTGACATATTAAAAAAAAACAACTGGTTTAAATAGATCTGATGAATTGCAAGGAAATCAAATTATATATCACATGTTTCTCATTATATAAGAGCTGATGAAGCACAATGTATTCTGCCTTATGGAGACCATGTATTTTATCGCTTTCTTCTAATATAAATGTGAAATCAATTAATAGTGAAACTGAAGAAAATAAACATTTTGTTAATCCATATATTCTGATTGCTCAACTACTTCATGCTCAATCTCATTCTTTACCTCAAACTCAATCTCGTTATTATTTGAGATCTAACGATGTTGGGAATTAATCAAAACTAATGCACAGTTTAATCCAAAAACTATTTTATTTACATAAAAACATTAAATATAATATAATATATATATAATACAGATTATTTATAAAATGCACATATAAATTAAAATTATTGTTTGATAATTTTTTTTAAAGAATCGTAAATTTATTAAACGTAAGCTTGTGGTTAAAACACCTGTAGAGGTCCTTACTATCGCATTTTTACACGCATATTATTGAGGTTATAGCCTCAGTAAATATTACTTAAAGAATCATACTAATATAGTAATCAATAATAATTGAGAGGACACATTTACATATATTTTACTGAATGTGTATACACTTATTCATTTTATAAAAAAATAAAAATAAAAAATCTTATTACAGCTATTTTTATTTTTAAAAGAATAAATAAATAATGAAATATTTAACATTCATCAAAATTAAATATCTCTGGGTGAATTTTTAATAACTTTTTTCCCCCTATAAAAATATAATAATGGTTTTGTTATTAAGAAATTAGAATTTCTCTAATTGTTTTAATGTTTTTTAAATCAGTATTAACTTTAAATATGTTATAAAATTTTATAAAACTTTTAGTATTACTTTTAGAAAATATTTTATTATGTGAAATACTACACATCAAATTTTGGAAAGGATAATAAAGGAAGAATAAAATGCATATGTATTCAACATAAACCAAAAAAAAATATTAATAAATATAATTGTGTAATGCTACTGATATATTGTAAAACTTATTTACATTTTTTTTTTTTTCTAAATGTGATCACATGCATTCTCAGAGGTAAAAAAAAAAATAGTTGCTCAAATATCATAAATTTGCTAATGATAATGTTTTTTTTGTTTGTTTATTTGTCTGTTTGCTTATATTTTCTTTAGACAGTATATAATTGAACTTGTGTAGTTAGATGCAGCATAGTTCACAGTTCCACTGTTTATTAATAATATACAATATCATGGTAATAGTTGATTACAATGTATATAAATTATGATATAGATAAAGTATTAAATATTCAATGAAAGTTAAATTAGATAAATATTTGACTTAATGAAAGATTTCCTCACCCTGAATTTGAATTTTGGATAGTTAAATTTAGGTTTTGAAGCATCATATATAAGAACTTGAAAGACTATCTCCTTTTACTTCAACAAAAAACTCCAACAAAAGAGCTATTGTAGGTTAATGAGAAAACTTGTTTAATCTTAGAGATTGTCAATTAGTAATAATTGATCATTTCTTGGCAACATCAAAAGCTAAAAACTATCTCTGTTTACATGGATATAATCTCATTTCTATTCTTTATTATAGTAACAGTCCATAGAAATATTTAATTCAATGATACATATATAATAAGTTAAAGTAAAAGTACTACACAAAAAACTGCAAATGTAAAAATGTCATGTAGCATATAGAATAAATAAATGACAATTACCTAGTATTCAATACTTAAAATATTTATTGGCAGACTAATACAATGCATAATTAAAAAATTTACAATATATTCAAAATTAGATATACAAAATAAAAGTTAATAACAGCTTCTAAATTCTAATGCATCTGGATTTTTGTTAAGCTCACTGAAAATGTGACATTACAATAGCACTTTATCCATTAATTATATCTTTTTTTTAAGATAGATTCATACCATATCCTAGAATAAAATATATGTGTGATCTCTTAGTATTATTATAATGTATGTGAAAAACTTTTTTATATATCAAATTTTAAGTGTTTTATATTTTTAAATTAAATATATTATAGTTTTTTTTAGTCTTAAATAAATACAGTACATGAAAGATTAAATTTTTCTTCAAAGATAAGATTTAAACCAGAGGTGGTGGTGATGCTGATGATACTAATAATAATAATAATAATCATCATCATAAATCAAAAGGCTTACTGTTTGGTAGTTCTTAAGAAATTTGAATAGTGGGAAATATAATAGGCCATGATCCATGGACTTGGATTATGTAAGGCATAATCAAGAGTTTATAAATAATATTTATTATATAAGAAATATTAATCTGGATTTTAATAGTAAACAGATAATTAATGTTTTTTTTTCTAAACATGTGATTTTATTTTTTGAACTTAATTTGCTTTTTAAAACACTTTTATTTAACTTAGAAATTCTGGTTGTGTGCGTATTATGTGTGTGTATCACACCTTGTAATTGATTTTAATATACTTCTATCAAATGGATTTTCTTTAAATTTTGTATGAATGTTAGGTATTTATAACAATGTAGTATGACAATGCAATATTTCAGAGCTCTCCATCCTAAAAATATTGGCAGACTGAATTTTAGATTACATTGAAATCAGTTTAGTAAGCTTTCAGTGATGAGCAATAGATGACCGTATATTTTTTAATAATACACTCTCATTAAATTTCAAAACTAATTCACTAAAAATGTTTGCAGTTAATTAAAACTGAAAAAAAGAAATTAAGGCTTCATTTGATGGTTTAATTAAAATTTATTCTTTTTAAAATGCTGCTTTCATAAACACAAAAATCCTGTAAATAATTTTTAATATGCATGAATTTCATTTCCAATACTGAAGGCATGGTGACATTGTTTACATTTTCAATTTTTAAATTTAAATATGAATAGTTACAAAAAATATGTTTGCAAAATATCTGAATATAAAAAATAATATATTGAAACCCTCAAGCTTGAGTTTCCAGGCATGACTTTTATATGAATATTTTTCTTTATTAATATATTCTAGAATATTAAGTCATGTGTATAAAACAAATTTTAAAGTGCTTTGAAAATGATAATAATTGTAAAAAAATAAAATGTATTATAATTTTTATTTTAAATAAAAATTACTGGGTTTTTTTTAAAAGCATTGCTATAGAAAACAGCCACAGATGCTCTTTCCAATCATCTGCTTTATATAAAAGGTTGAAATTATTGTCACTTCTTCATCAAATTACTTACTGGAGAGAAGTCAGTAAATATGGTAATGATTATTTAAGTAAATACTATGCAATCCTTGGTGTAAAAAACTCCAGAATGCCTTCTCTGACCTTTTCAATGATGTAGCTGACTATGGAATTGTAAACAAAAAAATGCCTTAAAATTAACTTTGAATCTTGATGGTCTGTTAATTACAATATAAAGCTGAAGTTAAAAATATGCAATATTTCTAGCATAAGAAAATGTGCCACTAATAAATCATAAAAAAGAAATGTTTTTCTATGAATCAAGTTGTAAATATATTCATTGTGATACTCTAAATATCTGGAAAACCTCATAAGAGAAACTATAACAGAATAAACCACAAGAAGTTATAATGTTAATAGTGCTAGCAAACATTTAAAATTAATGAGGTTAATGGCCATATATCTACACTCACAGAGACAGAAATATATGTGAGCTCACAAAGATATCAAAGTAATAAAACTGAACTTACTATTAGCTTTTCTCGATGAATTATTATAAAGCCACAAAGACTTTTCCTCTCACATGTGCTCATTATATAATTTTAAATGGAAATATGTAGATACATTTATTATTATCATTATTCTAATTGATAATTAAAGTTATTGTTAATAATTTTGTTGTTTTCTTATTTCTCATCCAAATTCCAAGCCGATTATTTATTTTGTTATTTAATAATAGTATTAAGGTAGAGAGGGTAGCAATAAGGAAATATAATTGAATCTGCATAGAGACTTGATTTTTTAATACATGTTCAATTTGATCATTATTTGTGATTATTGCAGCTTTGTCAACTAAAAATAAAATTGTTTAGTCACTCCACCATGTACATGGTTACCCGTTAGTTATATTTGTTCCCCTAGACAAAAATTAATTTTCAAATATTATGTTTTCATTTCATTGTTAATTTATTATTATCAGTTGGGAAAAGAGCTGTTACTGTTACAATATATTGTAACAGTAAAAACTTCCGTGGTAAATAATAAGATTGAATGATTAGGAAAATTCAAATAAAAATTTAAATTCAAATATATAATATATCAACCAATGTGATGTTGATGATGATTTATAATTTAAAAATACAAGTACACCAAAAATATTTTATTTGTTTTTCAGTTTCAATAAAACTCAAAGGCACTAAATTTTCTCAAAAGAAAGTTTACTTTTGGAAAAGTTTTTAAAGGAATGATGATTATCAATTATTACCATGAACTCAGCATATTCCTTAGTCAATTGCATGTATAATAAGCATATATTTGAATTGATTTACAAACACAAACTAAATGGATTAATAAAAAAAATTTAACAATATATTAATAATAAATAAATAAAACTGCTGCATGTATTGCAATTACCAATATATATGCAAAAGTATTACAATAACAAAAGATATTTTAAGTTTAAGCTATGGTTTAAGTCCATGGCCATGTGATACATATACTGAATCAGTCACTAACCATTGTTTTTCTCTGAATCAGTCACTAACCATGTTTTTTTCTGGTATTGTTCTTTTAATATTTTACTAAGGTCTTCTTTAATTTTTCCAATAATAATCTCCTGAACACTGGTGATGTTAGAGAGAATAAATTCAGCAGCATTGATGATGTTATATGTGGTATAATATCTGTAGATCTTAAATCATTTATATGATACTATCCATTATTTCCTCCTTTGTGGCATTATAGAGACATTGCATAAATTGGTTTTTCACATTTCAATGCTAATTTCTGGATTCACTTGAATACTAAGTATTTTGATTGGTGTATTTTTTGGTTATCTAGTCACACATGGTAGATGGACTTCTTCTAAATAAAATCATTATACAGACTGTTGTAACTGGAGTATTGAAAAATACTTTAAGGACAGTCAGTAAAGTATGGCTTATAGTGGAAAAGGAGTTTTCATCAACAATTGTTTCTCTTTTCTGTATGAATCACAACAACATAGCTTTAATACTAGACTGCATTCTAATGCAAAGCAATATGAAATAACTGCTGGCTTCCTAGAATTAGAATGATAGTAATAAGAATGCTTAGTTGCCTGTTTCTAACCAATTTATACCAAATTAATGTTGTTTCAATAAAATGGTTTCCAAACAACATACATATCACCAGTTAGGGGATATATGATCTTTGCTGTCATTACAAAAATATATTTTTTGAAAAACACCCCCTTTTTACCCTCTCTCTTTAAAACAAGTTATTGATACAAATTTTATATACATATATTATATTCTTTTTTATATACATAAATATGTATAAATATAATTTATCCAAACTTCAAACACTTTTTAGCAAACTTTATTTGTACATACACCTACATTTCAACTGACCTGCAGTCTTCTTCAGAGCTATGATATAATGAACAAAATAAAAAAACAACTATATAACACCATAAAAAAAATTTTAAAACAATAAAAAAAACTAAAAACAACATAATATATATATATTAAAAATCTGAAATAAATAATCAAACCCAAATAAAACAATTAATATAAAATAAAATGTACTACATAAATGAAAAATAAATATAAATTATACATGTGTATTCTTAACTTTATACATATATACATTCAAGGACAACTATTAATCTAAATGTTATCTATTTTATTATTAACAATCTACTAATTATCTGTATTCTTCATAAACTTAAACTTTATGATTAGTAACTAAAATTCTTTTAATTTTAAATCATATTTATTATTTTCTTACTCATTCTTCTTTTAAAATTAATATTTTATATTTATTATTGCTGAATATTTAAAACCTATAAACTTTATAATCTTTACACTTACTAAGGTTATTCTGATCTTCAAAATAAAATAATGAAAAATCGTTTTTTTTCAAAAAATTATCTTATACCCTAGCTCCCTCTATTACATATTATTTAAACTAAATATATATCCCCTACAACTCTTTATTTTATTTTTTTTACACTTTAACTTTTATTATATAATATTCAGAAATTTATATTATACTTCTTTATATGTTTTTATATATATAAACCCTACAACTTTATTTACATATATATTTTTTTATTTTATATATTTTAACTTTTATCATTATTTTTATATAATTCTTATAAAAAATTTTTATACTGTTTTATATGTAAATATTATGCTAAGTTTATTAATTTATTTATTTATTATTATTTTTTATTATTTAATATCTATAAATATACCCAAATTTATACTCGTATTTAACCTAACCATTTTTTATCATCCCCAACTTATTTATTAACAATTATCTCTTTACCTCTATATATCTTATTTAATAACTATACCAATCTCATCCTAATCCCAGAATCGCTATTAAATTCTGGGTTTATCTTTCTTATTAATATAGCTTCTTTTATTTTCCTTTCTTTAATATTTTTTGTATATAACTTCATTTTTATTGAACTTTGTGTAAATTTGTGTCCTGTTTCTTTTGTATGTATATATATTGGTGATTTATTATCTGCCATATGTTGTTTTAGGCTTGTTTTTATAGAAATTTTTGTTTCTCCCACATATTTGTTATCAATCCCATTATCTAGACATTGTTTGCATTTTATCACATATACTCCATTAATTATTTCTTTATTATCTTTATTATATCCTATGTATTTGTTATCTATCAAATTTAATAGGTTTTCTCTTTTTTTTATTAACTATTTTTGTATTAATTATTCTTTTGTATCTTTTATTAATCTTCTTTATAATTTTGTTAAATTTATTCACTATGATATTATTATTTGTTTTTATTCCTATTGAAGCAATGGATCTGAAGCCCGATCCATGCTTCACATCTTCCTATAAACTTAATTAGTATTGTAGACCTGAATTAAGTTTATAGTTCAATATCAGCAGGGTTTTGCATTAGAGTTAAAAATAATTATGACTTTTATAAATGAATTATCTTTAATAATAATAGATAAATAAATCTCAATCTTTTGTTAAGGAAATATAATTAAACGATCTCAGGTTCTTCTAATTATCTTAAAGTAATAATAATTCGTGTAGATAGGAATGATAAGGGATTTAATATCAAACCTAAATACACCTAACTTATTCTAATAACAATAACTAACAATAATAATCTTTAGTGTATAGCTTAATCTTATCTATTCTATTATACTATTAATCATTAAGAAAATAAGTAAATCATATACATGTCTTTCATTTCCATATAGTATCTTAATTTTAAAATAGACCAAAATCTTATAATTTAACAATTTGTGGCAATAAATAATCTTATACTCTTATATTGTGCATTATAATTACTTTATGACCATTGTAATATTATATGTTAATGTCAATCAATTTCTATAAATTATATTAATAAAATATTGTGTTTCTTTCTCAAATAATAAAATAATAAATTCATATTGTGCAAATATTATGTTTATTCAAATTATCTGTTGTCAAATGCTGTGGTGTAAAATAATGAATTCGACACACTTTTAAACAACTTAACAAATTTATTTACATCAACTTTAACAAATAACTTATTTACACTATTTACATTTACAAATGGAACTAAAGAAAATAAAACAAAAATAAGAAAAATGATAATACAAGATTTTTACACTGTTACTATTTCCATAATCATAAATAGATAATTTATACATTTTTTTAAAATGTTCTATCAATAACATTTAATTAAGTTTATGACTTTAAATTTTAATAAACATCATTTGTCGTCAATTAATACAAGAAAAGGTTTTATGTAAGATATCATTCATGTAGCATATAAGTAAATAAACATACTTTAATAATTTAAATGCTATTTTACTTAAGTCTTACTGTTATTTATATTATAATGTACTAGGATGTATTACCTTTACGATCAGTATTACTCAAATATTAATTAATGTATAAACTGATATAACTTTGTAATATAATAACAATTATTGATTATAATTATTTATTTCATCCCGATATAATGTTATATTACATGTCTTATCAAAATATGCAATACGTATATGTACTTTTAAAAATAATATTTTAAATTATTCAATAATTTCAACTTTTATAAAGTATTATATCAAATAAAATTCTATGATTCTTTTCTATTTAAATCATTACTTTTCTCCACTTGTTATTCTTATTCCTTCCTAAAACTTCTACCTACAAAAGTCATTTTAACCTTATTTAATTTCAGAAAAAAATAGATGACCAATTTTAAAAAAAAAATAATAATGATCCAAACTCTCTTATACCTCATCCTTTATATACGATAAGCCTTCAATCAAAAATATAAATTTCTATGTAAAATTAACTTAACTTATCTAATAAAAATAAAAAATAAAGTATAGATTTTTATATACCTCTTACTAACTTGAAAAGAAAAATAAATAACTTACACTAATAATAAATCTAATTCCTAATATTGTAACAGAAACATTAAAATTTATTCACGAAAGAATCATATAATTATTTCTAGGTTCTCATATTACGTTGTACTAAATTTACATCATCAATTTAAAGTATGCATATTAAAATAAAACTGCTATTATTAATCTTATGCGTGTATATTATTTAAATATTAATACATTCATTCAATAATCATATAACATTTGGTTGATCTAAAGAAAACATAGTAAATACATCAAATTATTATTATTATTACACAATTTTTACCATAAATGATACTTCAATGTACAGTCCGTCACACGATGTCCTCCAAGATTTCAGTTTTACAAAATAATTTCACATTTACACTCAACAATTATTCTTTAAAATATTACGTGTTGTATAATTATAAAATAAACTTTATGCAATAAAAAATTATATTAATATTTAGTTATTACTTTAAAAAAATGTAAATGTACCTTTCCTATCTTTCAATAAATTAATAATTAATTAAATATTTATGTTAGTTAATAAATAAAACATATTACATAACATCCAACGGTGTCTTCTTTCACTATATTGTTCTTTTTCCTAGGCACAAATTTTCACCAAACATTACTTCCTTTTCCGGTACATCACGTGTTTTTAAAAGTTTTTATGAAATAAATGAAAACGTTTTTTTTTAAAAAAAAAAATAAAATAAAAGTCAGTTCCACCATAAGAATAAAATAATAATTAAAATAGTTTATAGAATCCAAATTCTTTTCTTTAAAGGAAAATTATTTCAAAGTTATTATTTTTAGTATTAGTCTATAATTTATAAAGTTCTTATTTAATTATTTTTTTAATTGATTTGGATATCCACGTATATTTGATTTGCGCATTCCTTAACGAATATTTAGGTAAGATTAATTTTAGATTCTTCTGTACGACCAGCGTTCAGACTTTAATAATATCATAATTTTACTTATAAGTATTTCTTTACTTATTAAATCTCCAATTTATTTGCCTTTTAAAACTGTCAGAATTTAGTCTTTTAAACCATAAAGACTTAACAAGGCAAGTATTTATGTAATCATTATTATTTACCATCTTTACTAAGTTATATACTTAGATTTATAATTTACAAATACTTTCTTCATAAAGAAGTATTTCTCATTCTTTTAAATATCTGTTTTATAAAAAATTAATTACCATCAGCTTTTAAAATTATATAAGGTCCAACATATTACTTTTATGCATCTAATAACTCTCCTAGTTAATCCAGCGTTTGTTAAATTTTCAGTATAAAGTCTCCAATACATTTTATCCTTATACGATGTTTCCATGACTATTTGATAGTAAATTGAGCTTTGATCAAGACGATAGGAAATTATAATTAAAATTAGCACTGCATATTTATCGGTAAACTTTTATAAATTATTTTAAAAAACTACTCTCTTATAATTTTAAAACGATTTTGAGAGCGTCTATAATTACTTAGCTATTTCTAATAGCACACTATACTTTAAGAATTTCAATCACAATCCCCTCTGAACAATTGAACCTTGGTTTTATACCGGAAGAAAACTCCCACTTGATTGGTGAGTTAAACAATCAACTTGCTAGCTTATTTACATATTTTACCAACAAGACAGAATTAAAAATAAATAATGACTTATTTAATATTTATTATTTATCACATTATTAAATTCTTAAATTAATCTTTATCGTTTATTTAAATCCATTAAACATTTTTTTAAAATATACTTTCTTACTTTATTTCACTTTTAACTTTTATAAGATTATTTTTATAAACAAATTAAGTCTATTTTTATTCGTTATGTTTTTAAACAGTATTTTAAAAATCAGATTTAATATTTCACATTAATTATCTTTATTTTTATCTCATGATAGCCAATATAATATTTATAAATTTTATAACAGAATTTTTAAAATAGCTTTGCAACTTTACTAAAAAAACTTCCAAGCATGTGTGTATGTGTCTAACTAACATCTGTTTTACAACAGAGCTACAGACGCTTGTAATAATCTAAAAATAAACTAACAATTCATTTTTTAAAAATAAATATTTTTAAAATAAATAATATATTATAACAGTTTTTAAAATAATAATTCGATATTATTAAAATCAAATATTAATCTTCTATTATGTACTACTAATAATTAAAATATTTATATTCATTTATTAAATATTAATTTTTATCAACAATAAATATATGCATTTAATTTTAACTTGTCTTTTTAAAACTTTAACTTTAAACATTTATTTATTAAATTTATTAATGCAGTATTGATTATGGCCAGTTTTCCCAACCATATACTATTATCATCCCCATTGAAACGTCTCTCTCAAACATCAGCACAATTTTTACATATCAAATACTCATGAATTACTTTAATTACACTTTTAAAAAGATTGTTATAAACAAAATTAACATCATATAGTTAAATATATCTTAAATTTAAAATTTTTTAAATAGATTGATACAACAATTTATGGAGACCCATACAAAAGGGCACATATCCTCCTCCTTCGGATAAAAATTTTAAATTAACCATCTACCTTCATCTTCATTAATCTACAATTAACATCTTCATTTTTCATATCATTAAATATCATAACAAATCACTTTAACATGAAATTTTATAAAGCACTGGAACTTCACATTAAAATCTCAACCAGAA
Source organism: Epiperipatus broadwayi (assembly GCA_028023455.1). Classification (NCBI taxonomy): domain Eukaryota; kingdom Metazoa; phylum Onychophora; class Udeonychophora; order Euonychophora; family Peripatidae; genus Epiperipatus; species Epiperipatus broadwayi. The sequence goes on from JAQFVV010000320.1 coordinate 399,999, forward strand.
AACACTTTTAAATAAAATCATCATGACTTTCTTTTACTTTATAAAATTAAGTCTCACTTTTCTTTTATTTATATCTTTAATTAGGTCACTTTTTATTTCCCTAATCTTATTATGAAATATCATATGTTTAAATTCCTTTAAATAACACCTTTTACACAAACTAAACTATAAATACATATTTCTATAGTTAACACTATCTTTTAAATCACATTTTTGTATTTTACTTTTACACTTGTTGCTAGTTTCATTAGCAGTTTTTAATGAATCATTATCTAATAAATTTAGACACTTTTCATCTAAAGAGATTAACTTTATCCCTGAAGATTCATTAATTTTATGATCACTACTACAATATTTATTAAATATTTATTAAATTCATCCATAACTCTTTTCATAAATTGATCTTTCATAAGATCTACTCACTTTTATCATATTATTCATTTCTCCCTAAATTAACATTTACTGACTTGATAATAAATTATTTTATTATATAAAATAAAATATATGAACATCATACCCAAAACTTCACCCACAATACATCCTTTGAAAATTGTAATTCACACTTCAGAAGGATATGGAATTAAACTTCTTGCATTATAAGTTCCTTTCTCACCATCTGGTGTGGTTAACATAAATGCATTTTCACCTACTTTGCAAGATATTCTATATGGACCCTCATATAGACTAAGAAATTTTTTGAACTGATTTCTTTGAAGGTTGCTAACATGGGGTGTTCTAACTAGAACTAAATCATTAATTTTAAATGGATGTGGTTTATTATGGGATTTCTTTACTCTTTTTGCACCCATAATATGAAGCTTTACTTTAGCTTGATTATTATCTTCATCCCTATTAATTTGTTCTCTTACAATTGGTATAGGCGTTTTAATCAATAATGGCTCATGTCTACCATAATGTAAACGAATAGGAGTGAAACCAGTGGATTCATTATACGTACTATTAATATAGTTAATAACCTCTGGGAGTTTATGAACCCATTTCTTATGATTATCAGCTACATACACCCTAAATAATCGACTAAGCTCCCGCATAACACGTTCGCATGGATTAGACTGAGGGTTTCTTATGGAGCTCATAACATGTTTGAGGTTTTGATCTTGAATCCATTCATTCCACCTACCCGATATAAAAGCTGTAGCATGATCTGTAAGTATGATTTTTGGTTTTCCTACTAATGGGAATTGATAATTAAGCATGCATTTTATTACAAAATGTGCACTAGTTTTAGGCACAGGATACGCTGATACAAATTTGCTAAAAACATCATAGGCTACCAAAATAAATTTCTGTTGTTTAAATGGTGGGAGAGGCCCGTAAAAATCAATTGCTAATAATTCATTAGCTCGATCTGGAATAATAGGCTGCATAACACCTACATACGATTTATTACAATATTTAGACTTTAAGCAAGTAGAACATGTTTTAATTTTCCTTATGACACGTTTATACATTCCATCCCAATAAAAAATAGATTTTAAAACATACATAATCTTTGGTGCACCATAGTGACCATAACTACAATGTACATACATTATCAATTTATCAATCATAGAGTTAGGTACAACTATCCTCCATGATTCCCCCTGATTTGACTTTAAATTATACATAAGTAAATTCTGGTACATCTTATACTTGCTAAAAATCCTTTTTATATATTTACTTTTATTATTTACATTATCATGATTATTTAGGATAGTCATGATTCTATTTAATTTCTGATCCTGACCTTGAATCATAGTGAGATTATTATAATCATCCACTATAGATTCATCCCTGATTACATCCACACTACTAATAATTATATTTTGAGCATTAGGATGTTGGGACATCAGACAAATAGGGTGGCGGCTAAGAATATCAGCAGGGATATTCTGTCTCCCTTCAATATAGAGAACTCTATAGTTGAATTGCTGGAGATACAAGCTCCACCTAACAAGTCTCTCATTACTGAGGTAGCTCTTGTTTAAAAACTCCAAGCTTCTATGGTCGGTCAACACAATTACCTCTGAACCTAATAAAAATTGACGTAATTTCTGAAAAGCCCAGACAACAGCTAGGGTCTCCTTTTCAGTAATAGTGTAATTCAACTCTGCACCTCTTAAATGTCGGCTTAAGAAGTACAATACATGAGGTACCTGATCCTCATCGAGCTGATATAACACTACTCCCAGACCATAGTAACTACTATCTGTCTGCACATAGAATGTTTTATTAAAGTCAGGATACACTAAAATCACGTGTTTTAAAAATTTACTTTTAATGATACTAAATTCATTATCATGTTCAGCAGTCCACTTCCATTTTTCAGTTTTCTTTAATAACCGAGACAAATTTATTGTATCTTCAGTGAAATTTTTATAGAATCTATTATAATAGTTACATAATCCAAAAAATGATTTTAATTGTTTTACTGTTTTTGGAATGGGAAAACGTTGAATAGCTGCAATCTTTTCAGGATGGGGCTGGATTCCATGCTCATTTATTAAATGACCTAGAAAAGTAATTTCTTTAGCTGCTATTGAACATTTTTCCATATTAATTTTGACATTTTGTATTTGACATTCTGTAAAAAATAATTTTAAATGTTGGAGATGCTCATGTAAACTATCAGAAGCAATAACTATATCATCCACATACATGATGATTTTTTCCTTTAATTGTTTCGAAAAAATCATGTCTAAACATCTGATCAAGCCAGCACCACTATTAATGAGACCAAAAGGCATCCGTCTGAAAACATACGACTGGCCTTGAAATCGAAATGCTGTATACTGCTGATCATTCTCATGCAGTGGTATTTGCCAATAACTAGCTGTCAGATCAAATGTAGAGAAAATTGACCTCTTGTGAAATTTAGTTAAGAGCTCATGTACAGGTGGAGGAATGTCACGCTCTGGTATAGTTACATTATTTAACATACGAGCATCTAAACATACTCTAATACTGCCATCCTTCTTCTTCACAATAACCAATGGGTTTACGTAAGGAGAAGGGCATTTTTTAATTATATTCCACTCTAGCATTTTGTCAATTTGACTCTGTACCTCATCCTTATATTGGTAAGGAATTGGGTACATCTTTTGATGGAAAGGATCATTACTCTTCAATTTTATTCTATGGGTATATCCCTTTATTATACCAGGGATTTTAGAAAAGATATTTTTAAAATCATACATTAATTGATATAAATTTTCACCCAATTTAGAATTTATTGCATAAACATGTTCAATTTTGGCCTTTATGCTGGCATCAACTAATGTGTTCTGGATGCATAATAATTGACTAGAAAGGTTATGCATACCATATTCAAAATGAAGCCTTTCTTCTTTACAAATAAAAATTTTATTACAAAAATCAATCTGACATTTATTTAAAATCATGAAGTCAGCTCCTATTATGGCTTCATGTATTAATCCAGGCATAATAAGGAAAACATGCCCATACTCTGTATTATTTATTTTGAAGGTAATCCAGACTTGTTTATTTGATAACTTTGTCCTCTTTCCATTTGCTAAAGTTACTTGGATCTGCTTTACTGGCAATGAAGGTATATCCCTTTCTACACTCACCAGATTTTGATACGTTGACTCTGATAATATGGAAGCTTGACTTCCAGAGTCAATTAATGCTTCAATTCTGATATTGTTTATGTATAAAATTACAATAGGACATTGATAAGTTATAGGTGGTTCACCTATAGTAAAGGGCTCTAAATAATCAATATCAAGATCTAAAGTATTAAGCATCCACATCTGATCGTTCCCCATTTTGTTAGCACCGGGTCCTTGCAAAGAGGAACTAACATACAAAGACCTTTCTAGTTTAATTTCTTACTACTAGCTTTATTAGCTGGTCTTTTTAAAATTGTGGTCACACCACTAGTAGAAGGCTGATTATTTTGATCATCACTTCTGTCTCTAAATGTATCAAATTTAACAAATTTTTTTAAATGTGGAGACATCCTATCTCTACCTCTATACTCAAATCTCCTTTTATACCCTGTAGAAGGTCTTACACCAGTGTTAACATTAATATTTGCTAACGGATAATTATTTCTATCTTTGTTTACTTTAAATCTATTGTCCATAGATAATTCAGCTACTTCAAGAGCATCTAATACCTCTGATACTTCTTCTATTGAACCACGATCAGCAGCTATCAACAACTGTTCAACATTTTTAGGTAAGTTATGCCTTACAATTCTTACAATCTGTCCTTCTGATAATGGACAAGCAGTCAATGTTTTCAACCGAACAGCTTGATTTCTGAAAAAGCTTGTATAGCTGCCTTTACTAATATGGTATTTTTCTTGAGTAATTTGGTATCTGATGCAATCTTGTTTATCAGAGTTCCAAAAACTTCCAACAATAAAACACTTAAAGTTGCCGTAAGTTATTGGTTTCTCAAACAGTGATTGCCACCAATCTTTGGCAATTCCATACAAATGATTGCTACACACTGCCACTTTTTCTTTTTCTGACAAGGAACATATGGAAAATAATTCGTCCAAATTATTTAAAAATTCTGAGGGATTTTCCATATACTCTCCTTTAAATGGTTTGACTTTCATAAAATGTAAAGCCATTGAATTATTGGCATTTCCTTCACAATTAACCACTTCTCTACTCGGTCTACTATCAATTTCTTTCACAATAGTATTTTCTGACTGATTATTATTACCCTTCCTTACCAATTCTACTTTATTGATTCGTGATGAATTCACATAATCTTCATATGCTTTATCACTTATCTTCCCTTTTAATACTTCTGTCTTTGTATTATTTACATTTTTAATCTCTATTTGGTCATACATCTGTTGAAATTTCCCCTCTAAATCCATTTGTTCAAGCACTTGCTTAACATACCCTTTCTGTTCCTTCCTAAATTCATCCAAATTTTTATCTAAGATTTCTTTATACTTATCATTATTTTGCTCAAACATACCTGCGTGCTCTTTTATATCATTTTGCATACGTTTTAAATTCTCTCCTACCTTTGATCGATATTTATGTTCATCGATTCTTTTAACATCTAGTTCCTTAAATTTTTCAATTAGTTCCTTCTCTATTTCATCTTTTATATTTTCTTTAGTCTGAACTATTGCACTCCTAACACTTTTAATATCTTCACTAACATTATTAACATGGCTTTTAACCTCACAAATCTCACTATCAACCTTCAATTTATAGTTATCAATTTTTAAAGTTAAATCATTATTATTGATCCTACATTGATCAATAGATTCTGCTATTTGATCTTTCAAATTTTTAATCGTACTCTCTGAAAATTCACAAAATTTTCTTTCTAACAATTCCTGATTTTTATCATCAATTTTTATTACTTCTAACTTTAAAGATTCAACTACTTCTTCATTTTTACTAAATCTTATATCTAGATTATTCATTCTATCTTCCACTTCTTTTTTAAAATTCTTTACAATTTCAGAATTATCATCAATCTTTTTATTTATATTGTCTATACAAAATTTTATTTCTTCTCTATTTTTACTTAAATCTTCTTTAACTTCTTTAATATTTTCCTCAAGAGATTCTACTTTTATATTATTTTTATTTATATACTCTCCCAGAGTATCAAACTTCATATTCATTTCTTTTTTAATAGAATTACTCTCCTCTTTCATTTCTTCTTTAAAAGAATCTTTCATCTCTTTTTTAATAGCATCAAATCTAAGACTATTTTTATGACTCTCCTCTTTCATTTCTTTTCTAATACAATTACTCTCCTCTTTTACTGAATTAATAATACCTTGACTCATTAATTCAAAATGCTTCATAAAATCAAACATTGAGAAGTTCTCTATATCTTTCTCAGTTTTTACTACTTCTTTCTCTACTGTTTTAAAAATTATCTCTTCCTCCTCCTCTATTTCACTATCCATATTTTGAGTATTTTCTAATATTGTCTCAAAATCTACTAATTTCTTCCCTTCTTTTCTCTCCTCACAATTATTATCCTCAACAATAAAATTAGACATCTCAACTTCTAAATCTTTATCCCAGTTATTCATTTCTATATTTTTTTAAAATTCAATTCTATTAGTATGCAGTACTTATTATCAATATTTCAAAAATAATAATTCCCTATCAACCTTTCCATCTCCACTCAATTCACTTCTACAAACAATCACAAAACATCATCTTTGAAAACCTTACACTATTTATTATAAACTAATTATATGACTACGAATAACAAAATTGTGTCATGTCATTATCTTTACACCTATGATCCACAGACAATTTGCACATAATATATTATATTAAATATACATTTAAAAATATCTTAAGAATTGACATGGTCATATTACAAAATAATTATTTGCCACATTTTCATCATTTACATATTTATTTGCTTATTAATTTTAACATAACCTAGCATTTAATTTTTTTAATAATCATATTATAGATACCACATGAAAATATAATAACTTTACTAATAAGATTTTTATTTTAATTTTACAATTAACATCTAATCACTTATAACTACTATTATAAAAATACTAAACTATTTATATTTAATAAATATACTAATCATTAATTCCTAAATTATACATTTTAACCCATACACTATTTTTACTAACAAATCTATACCTATCACTC